>CP126894.1:137690000-138150000 GCA_030440675.1 Furcifer pardalis
TGGCAGGTGTCTTAACTAAAAATGAGAAAGGCCTTTCCAAGAAGTAAGAAATACATGGAGCAATCTTTCACAGGCTTCATTACAGCCTCATTAATTTGTTCAGAACTGAAGACTTCTTTTGATTGTGGTACTTCTTGCTAGCAATTCTTAATTGTTGACATTAAAAAAAATATGCTGAGCTGACGAAAGAGGAATGTTGGCTACAGAGCACACTTTACTTCCAAGTCTCAAAAATTAAGCATAACTGGCACAGTAGCTTAATAACCTCTCTCAAGAACCATAGCTCAATCCCTAGTGCCATCAGAAAGGTTAGGCATTTAAATCTTGGCAAATAGGCAGTTTATGAATCTCTCCACACAAAGGCAAGAAGTCAATACAGAAAATTTAGAAGAAGACAAAAACTATTCTTCTTGTGAAAAGGCAAGGGTTATATGTAGACATTCTTTCTTCTAGGTTAGACTATATGTATATGTGAAATATATGTAAATTGCCTTTATCATCAAAAAAAGGATTCTCTATTCATGTGTAAACTCCACAAAACAGATGAAATGAGAGAGCTGGAAGATTATTGTCGCACACCCTATATGGAAGCTACTGAGGGTCAACTATGTAATGAAAGAAATAGTGCATACTATTTATCAACTTCTGATAATTTCAAATTCAGAGCACTGATGCCACTTGAAAAAGTAGTAGCCAACTTACAAATTCAAAATTAAAAAATGTAGTGATGTCAGTTTTGAAATGTATTATTCCCCCTGCTGTACATTCAGAAGATCTATATCTTCTGAAAAAGTAAACAGAGTAAAACTGAATTTAACAGCTGAGAAGTATCAGTCCATCCCACAAGTTTTGTTTATGTGTACTTTATTTAGGCTATAAGCTCTATGAGACATTTATATTTTAGTGTTCTTATGATGTTTTATCCATAGGTATGGGTTATTCTAATGGGTTGTGTTGGGATGTTTCTTATGTTGTAAACCACCAGGAGTCTCCTTGGTGAGGGGGCGGCTAAACAAGTCTAAATAAATAAATAATTTTATATATTCTGTCCTTCTGTGCTTCTGCTTGCTGAATAACCCAGTGATTCAAAACACACAGGGGCCAGGAAGAAGAGTCAGCCTGTGGAGCTCCACGGGATCTCCAAAAGAAGGAAATGGTAAACCACTTCTTAAGTACATCATACCTAGAAAACCCTGGGAAATCAGAATCAACTCACAATCATACATTTACATGATTTATCCATTCATCCTGTTCTGCGCGACTTACTAATTCTCATTTTCACTGCTTTTTAAAAATATATATATAACAATATCTATCCACATCCTTGTCTTTTGAGATCTACCACTCACCATCACTCTTGAAAATCAGATCAGGTCCTTTTTCCTGCCAGATATTGTCCTGGAAATGCCATTCTAACTAATGCTCAAATTCTAGTCATTACAATCCTACAAATTTCTTTCCTTCTTAGGAAAGTCCTGATGTGCTAGTCACAATGAACTGACATATTTTATTTTGTGGCCCAGGGTTTGTTTGTTTTTTAAAAAATTTTATTAAGTATAAAAAAACAAATTTTAACATAAAACATACAATAAATCATATAATTAAAATCATAACATTACATAAAGAAAATACATATACTTATACATTGTATACCCATCAACTTGGGGACTTTGCCTTTTATCCAGTGGTGGACTCAAAAAGAATTTCTATGGGTGTGGTATGGTGGGTATGGCCTGCATTGCACCCGAATTAGGACTACTTTATTTGAAAACTTGGATGGATGTGACCAGCCAGAATTTCTGCTACCAGTTCTGTCAAACTGGTGCAAACCTGCTGATCTATCTATTTTATCTATACTGTATTTGTTTAGCAAAATCCATTATTCACTTATACATAACTTATCCCATGTTTCCAAAATTTCTTATATTCTTGACCCAGCTTGACTCCTTTGGATTTATCAGACACATATTTAATAAATTCCTCCCAAATTTCCATAAATTAATTTTTCTTTGTAACAACTTTTTATAATTTTAACTCATGTGTCAATTTGTCATCTATATCCATATTCCACAGTTCTATATATCAGTACTCCAATTCAAAATATCTATACATTTTCCAGTTCCTAGCTATTAACAATCTCACAGCTGTTATAATATTAATAATAAGATCTTTCTTATATATTTCCAGGTTTATATTTCCCAATTCCATTAGTAAGGTGGTCTGAGGGCACATTTGTAATTTAAGTAACAATATCTTATAAATTTCCTCAAAAACCTTTATCTATATTTTGTTCACCTCTTTACATTCCTACCATAAGTGAAGCTAAATCCCGGGACACTCCTTCCATCTCTAACACTCTTTCTTACAGCTAGGATCATAGTGGTTTAATTGGATTGGGGTAATATAACATCTCCATAGTAGTTTGTATCAATGTTCCTTAATTCTTACTGCCATATTTTTCATAATTCTTTGATTCCATATTCTATTCCAATCTGTTTCTGTAATTTTACTTTTTAAAATCCAGTTCCCACTTTTCTCTCAGTACTTTTTGGGCTCTGTCATACTTCACTAATATGTTATACATCCTACTAACTGTAATGGAACAGAAATGGGGGCTTGTGTTTTTTAAAACAGTAACATAAATTTCTGAATGTTGTTCACAGTGGAGATAAGGTATGTGGCCTTCAAAGTGGTCATTGGGGAAAGACTGTGTGGTAGACATAATCATACTGAGTTATGTGAGAATGGAACTTAGATTTTATGGATATCTAATCCTATGTGGTAATTGGCTGGAATCCTTCAGATGGAGGGTCAAAGGTGGAAATTATCTAAGGAAATAAAAAAAGGAGAGAGAGAAAGGAGAGGTCTCTTTTTACCATGCTTTGCAGTGCTTTACATCAGAGGAAACTGTGAGTAGAATACAGTCACAACATAATTCACTATTTAGATATAGTCAGGCCATAGCATGAAGCTAGAAATGGTTTTTATTTTCGTGTGTGAAATGGCTAATTTCCTATATTATTATTATTATTATTATTATTATTATTATTATTATTATTATTATTATTATTATTATTATTATTATTATTATTATTATTATTATTATTATTATTATTATTATTATTATTATTATTATTATTATTATTATTTCACATTTATATTGCCACCCACTCACTGTAACGACTCAGGGCAGCTTACAAACAAACTGTTCCATAAGTGGTCCAAAAATACAATTCATTTCCCTGTGTGATCACACCCCAAGGCTGAAATCCTGTTGCTTAGCATAAGAAAATCTATAACTTTCAGTCTGTTCCTAGCCAGCAAGTAAAGAGTCCCCCCCAATAAATTATTATCTGGGGTGGGGGTGGGGGTGGGGAGGGACACACACTAGTATGATGAGTGCATGCATGCCCCTGAGAATAGCTGTGGAGATATTTTATTTGCAAGTTAGGAACATATTGTAAAGTTATGAATTTTCTAATGGTAAGCAACAGGATGTCAGTCAATGTGCATGAAAGGTAGTGTGTGCATGTTCACTGCATTCCTCATTTGGCTGAGGGAGGGAGAGAGGGAGGGGAGAGAGATCAAGTGTGCCAAACCAGAACCTTTGGGTGGTAGAACCTCTTCCATGGAACTCCCTTCCCAGTTGAAACTGTTTTTTATTTGGGCACGCGGTTCTATTTCATACTGTGATGACTTAATTTAGGGTGTTGAACAAATGCACTTGTTGTTAATCGAAATATGTGTAATATTTCTCATCCCATTCATTGACTGCCATTGGTATTGAATGGCTTTAAACGTTGTAAACTGGGTTTTGTGAAACTGTGGCTGTCATGTGGTATATAAATGCTTCAGATATGAAAACAATTATTTGTAGCCTCTATACCAGGACTTTACAACCTACAGCCCTTGGCCCAGCCCCAGCCCTTGATGCCATTCCATCCAGCCCACGGTGATGACCCTGGAAGCGGACACATTTATGACAGCCAAAAACACACCCATGCATTCATAAACACACCCCTGCATGTGCAAACACACCTGCCATGGTTTGTGGCAGTATTTGTGGCAGGGGGAACCATGTGTCTCGCCCGCTCAGCTGTTGGAGGGGAGTTGTCCAGCCTATGATGCAGTAAGGTTGAGAACCAATTGAGAACCCCTGCTCTATACCTAGAGTCTTCCAAAGTACAGTTTTGAAATCACACTGGACTATTTTATAATTGGACTCATGCCACCATTTTGTGCTACATTTTATTCTTTTCCTCCACAAGCACCATTTTAAAAGATCAAACTCCTCTTATTATCATATTAAGAAACAAGCATAATCTACAGCTCCTTACCTGAACCACTTGCAAACAGTTTAGCATATACATTGATGAGTTGATTTCCTTTCCAGTGGGTTCTCCCCCCACCCTTTAGTCTTTTTATAGACTCCTTGACATCAACACACTAGAATGAGCATTAATGTTATCTGCCAGAACCATTGTATCTGAGAATTGCTGTGGCTGGTTACACTAAAGCCTTTTCAGTCCGTTCCTAATGCCATGTGAAATTAGAAGTTATTTAGACTGTAGAATGATACAGAGGAAATGTTGCACAAATAACAAACTGTTTTAGATCATACCTTATGAATTAGAGCCAATGGGAGATGAATGTCAACTCTTACTTTTATATCACAACACCACTACAATTGTTTAGAAGGCACACTGATGGAGAAAACATGCTTTCTTCTCAAATTATTCACCTGCAGCATATATATATATATATCTTTATTCCTAACAGAAGGTTGAATGCACTTTCCAGCACAAACTGAAAATTGGGATGGGAAGAAATGTCCACCAATATTTCAGTTACAGAGATTCTCAGGCCCCTTGCTCCAATGCAGGACCAGTTGCTTTTATTTTCATTGTAGTTTGTGTAATTAGCACAAAATGGTCCAAATCCTCTTGTATAGCAATGCATGACTTGTGCTGGCAAATACCTAATGTTATGAAATCACTAGACCTTATCAGTTGTGTGCTGAGTCACAAAGTTCAATATGCCACAAATAATGTCTGCAGTAATTGCTCACTGCTCAGAAAAACACAACTTATCCATTTGATGCTCCTGCTTTTAGTAATCTTCCAAATAAGGCAACAGTTAGCTTTAACTATGGTTATAAATTTGTACATTTTTAGATTTGCACAAAAATGTTTCAAACGTGCAAATTCTTTTTGAGGATGAAAAAAAATGACTGTTTCATGGTGAGGGATAATATTCTGTATGCCCTTATTTATTCCATGAGAACAAAATATTTACATGGTTAATAAAAATGCCATAGGACACATTGTTAGATTAAAATGCTTATTATTATATCAAGCCATGTACATTTGTTCACAAGAAAATGGGAAATGTATGCAAACCATTATACTTGTCATAGTAAAATTGTATTGGTCTTTTTTATTCTTATCATCTTATTGCACAATTTAAAGTTATGGATGATTAGGAACTATTAAAAATCAAACAAATTAAAACGTTTAAATGATTAGACTATTTTGACCAGAAGTACATGACTTAAATGGCACTGTCTCAGCCATTCACTATATCTTGTTTTGTACATGTTGTAGGGCATAAATTGCATTCACATTAACTCTGCATTGATTAGATGTCTCCACATTCACAGAAACTTTGTTTTGTATCCAAGAAGCCCCATTTTACTCAATTATTCTTTGATCTTCCTACTTCACTTGGAAGTCTATTAAGTGACTTCTAGATGATCAGCCAGAATCTTGTCCTGGTGGGAGACGCTCTTCAGTATTTATTCTTTTGGCATGATGTGTTGGTTTTGTTCTTCATAGGTTTAGCCTATCCTCTATGCAACTCTGTTCTTTAAGCGGTAGGCACAAACGTGTTTATAAACTGTTTGGTTTCAACTGTGTTGTTGTTTTTAATAATAATATAAGGAAAGATCTTCTAATACAGAGGTTAGCTGGTGCTCAATAGACTCAAAGATTTTCCCCTAGAGTGCCAAAGGAAGATCATTAGCATAGATGAAACTCCTGGAATATTGATCAATCATTTGTGTAAATGCTCAAAAGTAATGGTAACAGGATACTACTGTTTGGGAGGCTGTTTCTATGTTTTCTCCAGCAATTGTGCCTTCCTCAAAATTCAACAAAGAATCTTTGGTTTTGAAATAGAACTGTGACCATTTATGTTAATCCATGATCTTTAGTAAGGAGGTAAATTTTTTAGCAGTAATTGATGGTGGACAAAGTCATTTGTCAACAAATTTGTTAGCAATTTGTTAGGCCAATAAATGATGCATCAGTTATTTTATGTGTTTCAAAACTGGTTGCACAGCTCTTGCCAGCTCTAAAGTCTATCTAGTCTGGAATTAGAAGAAATTCAATTTTAGGAGCTAGATGATTTAATATCATTTGCTCAAACACTTTGTATAAGTGGCATAGCAGGGAAATTGGCCTGTAGCTTTTGGGATCTGATGGGTTTTGTTTTTTTGTTTTTGTTTTTTTTTTGGCTTGGCTTCAGTACAGCAATCATTTTCATCTTTTTCCATATTTCAGAATTTGTTTGCGTGTCCTGCAGTTATTAAAGAGTTGAAGGAGTCATTTCTTTGTGTTTTGCCTAAAATGTTTAACTTGCTTGATCCAAATATCATTGAGTCCCATCACTTTGTCATTCCTACAGTTTCTTATGGCAACAGTATGGAAATAACATCTAGAGTTAGTTCAATAAAAGATACATCTATCAATTACAAGGTTTTCCATCACTTTATCCAAACACATTGAAAACATTCTTCTTTCATGAACTGGAGTTTCATTCTGCAAACTTAATTTCTAGAACAACTCAGCAGATGTTAGTGTGGTAGTTGGAAATCTATCTTACCCTTTCTAATACATGTTAGTCAGTCTGGTACAACACATATCACGATTCTAATCAGCTCTGTCAGGCAACCCCAGAGTTGTGGTGAAGGGTTTCTTGTAATAAGATGCAAAATGTCACAACACAACTCTATGGGTTACTACCAGCTTCAGTGAAGACCTCCAGCTACTTCCCCCCCCCCCAAGTGTTTTTTTTTACTATCAGATTCATGCTAGCACTGGATGTGGATAGAGGTTGAAGTTGATAGAAAAACCACACTATTATTTTCTTCCAAACCCTTCTCCTCTTCCATTAATCCAATAAAAAATAGCTGAGAGGGCTTCCCCCTGCTAGGCACTCAGAAAGGCTACAAAGCTTAGGTGAGCATTGAGCTGAGAAGGGCTCTCTTCACTCAAGTCACTGAGGTGATAAAAAAGGCAATCTTTTTGGGTACATTCCTCCCCTCCCTCAAATATTCCTTCTCAAGCTCAGTCTCTTTCTCCTTTTCCTCAGTCATTTGTGTGTTCTAGAAACAGGTTATCCTGCTACGTTTATAGAGTAGACCATACTGCCAGCAACTCAGTGCCTAGTGTCAGGCCGGCAATTAACTAACCTGACAACCCTGAGGACTAATGACCTTGCATGTCAAAGTCCATAGGGGAGGTTGATGATCCCCAAGTGGATTAAATCCCACTTGAATCCATCTTGATGGAGGGCAGCAGCTTCATCCACGTTGGCCTGGGGCCATGAGGACTTTGTGTGCCAAAAGGGCTCAGGACCAGAAAGTGACTCATGGAACTGAAGCAGCGACACGGGGGTCACACTGAGGAAAGGCCACTGCATTATATTCTTAGGACAGTCTTCATGGCTGATCGCCATGAGGATCACCAATACAGTAGGACCCTGCATAACAAATGCTTTGCATAGCAAAAAATTCACATAACAAAGTGTTCATTGTGCAGGGGCGATAACCCGCAGAACAACAAGAAGAAACATTTAATTCCCTCAACATATAAATGTATGTTCAGAATTATATAAAAACATGTGAAGTTCATTTGAGAAAATCATCTCAACAGCAGAGCGCTTACTTCAGGTGAAAAGCATTATAGGAAAACACATTTCTCTGTTTAAAGTCAAAACCTGCACTGTTTGAAAGCCTCGGGTAAAGTAAATGTTGAAATGAAACATATAATCCTTCTGAACAAACTGAAATATGGTATTTTGGTGACATTTAGTCAAACAGATTTCTAAATGGAGACAACTTCTATTTTAAAGAATCATTAATGTGAATTTGAAGGCTTCTACACAGATCCTGAACTCATGCTGAACCACTTGACATAGGCATGCCAGATTCTTCTCTTCATAATACAAATAAGCTCAAAAAAGATATATGGTGTCCAGAACTAATCTCTGCAAATGCAATATGCGAAAGTGATAAAAAACCAACATTTGTTTCTTCTCTTAATTCACATAACCCCAAGTGTTTAGTTTCATATATTTTTCTAAAAGAAAACACAGACTTATAAGATGTCGATATGAGTATGTAGTGGGGGGGTTGTGTGTATAGAGCAGGGGTGCCCAAACTTTTTGGGCCGTGGGCTGATCACGTGGTTCAGAGAGCCAGTCACTAAGGCCCATGGACTGGGTGCGGCCCCCGACGCTGATTCATCCAGCCCGCAAAGCCCTCGTCGCTCCTGGAAGCGGAAGTAAAACGAGCCCATATGGGCGCGTTTTACTTCCGCTTTCAGGAGTGACAAGGGCCAGATGAATTGGTGTTGGGGCCACACCCGGCCCCCGGGCCTTAGTTTGGGCACCACTGGTATAGAGTTGCTTATCTAGCTTTCTGTTAACTACCAAATGGCACGATCTTACTAAATGGTGCAGCATAAGCAGAAGTTACATGTACAATTACTGTACAGCAACGGGAACTGTCCTTCTCATTTCTCACAGACTCAATGTACACAGAATTTTAGCCTCAGCATAATCAAAAAAGGCCTAGAGGGACCCAAACCTTAATTTTATCCCTAGGCTAGATACACAGTGGCTAGGCGCTGCCATATTCCCATTCTTCTTTGCTAATATACCTCAGCACTGACCTTCCAAAGAAAACACATCCTCCTGGCTATATGGTAATGTAACACAGACACTCACTAATATGCTGGATTCAGGGAGATAGGGCTGGCTTTGTGAAATAGGCTGCAGTTTACTTTTAAATGGAACTCAGCCGAGATCCAGAATGAAGCTGGAAATAGGTTCTCCAATGGAGAGAGATAAATGCCTAATTTACTGTCCCACTTAATCCAGCACTTTCCCCCCTTAAATCATTATCTCCTAGTTCCCATTGTTCTGGCAGGATAAGGATGAAAGACAAGTGCAGAGAATCCAGGATTCCAACACTTCTGTTTACAATAAACACCATTTCTACAGTTTATCATTAAGAGGAAAGGGTAGAATCCAAGCAGTGGTGGGCATTGCTAGGGGGAAAGCCCTGCATTGCACCTGAATTAGGACTACTTTATTTCAAAACTTGGATGGGCGGGTCCAGTCAGAATTTCTGATACCGGTTCTGGTGAACTGGTGCAAACCTGCTGATGCCCACCACTGAATCCAAGTAGCTGATTTGATACAAGGAAAATTAAAGACAAATAGAATAATGGCTGGTAATCCCTTGTCAGGCAAAAATCCATTTTTAGGAGGAAAATGCCAGGCACAATTAAAGCTAAAATCCTCATCCTTATCAATCCATGAAAAGGCAATTATTTACAATCCTATTAAATAGTAAGCAAAAACATGTAAGATGTATATATGTGTGAGACAGCAATCATAATTATCATGTTGATTAGAGGTGGCTGGAGCTAGGCAAAAACTATCTCCAGCTGCTGATTTTCTCCAGCCACCAAACCGCACCAGCAGGTGTGTGTGTGTGTTGAGGGCAATTTTAAAAATAGCCCTTTACTGCCAATCCCACCCTCCCCTGCTCATCAGGGAAGGGCAGGATCTGTGGGGGAAGAAAGGTCCTTGTGAAGGTGCCCTTTGCCCAGCTTCTAGTAGTCAGTGAGGCTGCAGCCGGGAGAAGGGCACCTTTAAAAAGAGCTCTCTTTCCCCATGGATCCCACCCTCCCCAGCTCCTGATGGTCAGCGGCAATGGGATCAGTGGGACAAGAGGCTTCAAAAGAAGCTCTCTTCCCCCTGTGGATTTGACCCTCCCTGGCTTCTGACGGTCAGTGTCAATAGGATCAGCAGGACAAGAGGCTTCCAAAGGAGCTCTCCTTCCTCATGGATCCTGCCCTCCCTGGCTCCTGGAGGTCAGCAGCGGTGGGATCAGCAGGACAAGAGGCTTCCAAAGGAGCCCTCTTCCCCTGCCAACATTCATGGGAAAATGTAGAAAATTATTTTTTCCCTTAAAAATGTCAGCTAAACATGGGGTGCAGCTTATACTCCGATGCATCTTGTATGCTGGCAAATAAGGTAGTTAAGCCTCACAACAATATGGAGCAAGAACATTGTTCTGAGTGAGGTCTAATGAATTGGCCATTGCCAGTGGGAGGTTTCTATGCATGCAAAACAGCATGAGGTAGGAGTCTTTGGGAAGTAAACTGTGAGAAGGAACTATTGATCTATTCTGCCCACCCTACTCCACCCTTGTCATTACGCCCATGTTCCAACCTGATAAGGCCACTCAGTGGCTTAGGCTTATACCACAGTGTTAGATCCGGAGATCAGGGCGCGGGAGTGAGGACACGGAAGCCATTAAGGGTGAACCAAACAACACGTCTGTTTATTGTGGTTAGCACAGACAACAACAACAACGGCTGGGTCAGCAGGGGATTAAATACCCTGCTTGACCCAGCCCACTGACCAATGGGTAGCGGCGATTTTCCCGCCGCTAGGACATTTAAATATCTAACACCCCTTCCCCCCAGAATGCCCCAGTCTGCTATTTGCATACAAAATCCTCCAGGTGACGGGGGCGTGTTCTTACTCGATCGGACCTGCGCAGTTCAGTCGGCGCTGGGGCATCGGGCAGAGCGGACCTGTCGCTCTCGCTCTGCCCTGGCTGGGCCGGGAGCGGATCCGGAATACAAGCGTCGGGCTCCGCGGTGACCGGGGGTGAGCCTGTTCCACACGGTAAGCTGGCCGGTGATGGTGCTGCGTGAATGGGGCTGTTTTCTGGCCGAACCGGGTCGGTGACCGGTTCGTCCATCGGGTGCATGTCTGGCTCAGCGCCGGTCTGCACTCCCCGGGGGAGGTTGCTATTCGTGTCGGGACTCGTTCGCCTCCTGAGCTGGTCGACATGGCGTTTCCATGTCCGACCATCAGCGAGGCGAACCTTGTAGGTGTAGGGGCCCAGCATTTCGCTGACGGTTCCCTCTTCCCACGGGTGGCCCGACGCGTAGTTCCTAGCGAAGATTGGTGAGTCAATGGCCAGTGTCCGGCCCTGTGGTTGGTCCCCCCTGAACTTGTCTGGAAAATACCTAGGGTGTAACCGGTCAAGCTGACAACGGAGTCTCCTACCCATGAGTAAATCTGCGGGGGCCCTTCCCGTGGCAGCGCAGGGAAGGTTGTGTTGGGCCAACAAGAACGTGTCTACGCGTTCCTGCCAGTCCCCGGGTCCTAGCCTTTCCAGGGCCTCCTTTGCGCTGCGCACGAATCTCTCGGCCTGCCCATTCCCTTGCGCCCTGAACGGGGATGTGAGAGCGTGCCTGGTTCCTAGGGATGCCAGGTACTGTTCAAACTCAGTGGCCGTGAACTGAGGCCCGTTGTCAGAGACTAGGGTGTCGGGAATGCCGTGTGTGGAAAAGAGTTGTCTGAGTTCCCGGATCATTGCTCTGGCTGTGGTGCTACTCAGGAGTCGGATCTCCAACCATTTCGAGTAGGCATCCACTACAATCAGGAATGTTTGGCCGTGGAATGGGCCGGCGAGGTCGATGTGAATCCTCTGCCATGGGCCCGAGGGCTGTTCCAAATCTCTGACCGGGGCTGCTGGTGGATTGGGTCGTGATGATTGGCAAGGTGTACATTTGGCCACCCACGACTCTATGTCCTTGTCAATACCAGGCCACCACACGTAACTTCGGGCTAACCCCTTCATCTTTACTATTCCCGGGTGGCTGGCATGCAGTGTTTCTAGGACCTTGGGGCGGATTTTCCTGGGCACCACTACCCGGTCCCCCCACAGCAAGCAACCCCCCACACAGCACAGTTCGTCTTTCTTGTCGAAATATACCTTGAACTCCCCTTCCCCCTTGTCCGGCCACCCCCGCTGAACCCAGCTGGAAACGGCCCGAAGTTCGGCGTCCCGCGCCGTCGCCCTGGCAACCTCGGCCGACGTAGTGGGGGCAGAGTCCAGGATGTCCAGGGCAAGAACCGATGCTTCCCCCCTTTCCGCGCCTTCCTGGGTCGGGAGGGGGCATCTGCTCAAGGCGTCAGCATTTCCCATGTGTTTCCCGGGCCGGTAGACTAAGGTGTATGAGTACCCCGACAGGAAAATGGCCCACCTTTGCATCCGGGGGGACAAGGCAGAGGGTGTAGGCCGGTCGCCAGCCAGGAGTCCCAATAGGGGCTTATGATCAGTCACAAGTTCGAAGTCCCGGCCGTACAAGTAGTCATGGAACTTTCTTACCCCTGCCACTGCCGCCAGCGCCTCCTTGTCGATCTGGCCGTAGTTCCTCTCCGTCGGCGACATGGTCCTGGAGTAATAGGCGATGGGCGCCTCGAGGCCGTTGGGCAGTCGGTGGGCCAGGACTGCGCCGACGCCGTAGGGAGACGCGTCGCAGGCGAGGACCAGTGGCAGGGTCGCGTTGTATTGGATCAGGAAACTGTCCTGGGAGATAAGATTTTTAACAGCAGCGAAAGCTGACTTTTGCTCGGGTCCCCACACCCACTCTGCCTTCGCGGCCAACAGTCTGTGTAGGGGCTCAGCCGCGGTGGCCTTTCCTTTCAGGAAGGTCGCGTAGAAATTCAGGAGTCCCAGGAACGCCTGCAGCTCCTGCTTGTTTTTCGGGGCCGGGGCGTTCCGAATCGCTTCCACTTTTCCCTTCGTTGGGTGGATGCCCTTGGCGTCGATGTGGAATCCTAAGAAGTCCACGGAGGGGACCCCCAACAGGCACTTATCCCGTTTCACCCTGAGCCCAGCGGCCCTGAATTTAGCCAGGACAGCGGCGACCCTGTCCTTGAGTTGCCCGGGATCCCCCGCAATTATCAGGACGTCATCGAAATAGGGTACCACCCCCGGGAGTCCTTGGAGGAGCCTTTCCATCGTGCTCTGAAACAGTCCCGGAGCTATGCTGACCCCGAACTGCAGCCTCGTGCACTTGAATGCCCCCCGGTGTGTGACAATAGTCTGGGCTTCGGCCGTAGTGTCATCCACCGGAAGCTGTTGGTACGCTTGGGCCAGGTCCAGCTTGGCAAAGATCTTGCCAGGGCCCAGTGAATGGAGTAAGTGGTCTATGACGGGAACCGGGTACGCGCTCGGCTCTAATGCCTTGTTGATCGTGCATTTGTAGTCCGCACAGATGCGCACTGACCCGTCCGGTTTGATGGGGGTCACTATGGGGGTCTCCCACCGAGCGTGGTCTACGGGAACGAGGATTCCCTGGGCGACCAGCTTGTCGAGCTCCTTCTCGACCCTGGGCTTGAGTGCCAGTGGGACTCTCCGGGCCTTAAGTCGGATGGGGGCAACACTCGGGTTGAGTGCAAATGAAATAGGGGACCCCACATACCTGCCCAATCCTTCCCCGAAAATGTCCTGGAATTCGGCCATCAGGTCGTCCCTCAGCGAGGCGTCCCCGGGCTGGTCAGTCGCAGTGTTGTGGATGCCAACGATGGACAGTCCCAGGGCGGGGAACCAGTTTGTGCCCAGTAGCGTCGGGATGTTTCCGTGGACTACGGTCAGCGGTAGGCTTTCTTCCTTCGGTCCGTACTTGACACGGACCCACTTCTGTCCTGCGACGGGGAGGAACTTGCCTTGGCAGTCCTTGATTCGGATCCGCTGGGTCTGGAGGTCTGATTCTTTTAGGGCCGGGAATGTCTTCTTCATCCACCTCCATGGGATGATGGATATGGCGGCCCCAGAGTCGACCTCCATCGGACACTCTGCCCCGTCGATCGTGACTGTGGCGTGGTACTTCTCTCCCTTCTGTGTGGCGGTGTGGCTTATCGTGAGCGTGTGCGTCTCTGCATCTTCGAATTTGCCGCTGTTGCGTCCCTGGCGCCTCTGATTTGTCCTCTGTTTGGCGGCCATCTTGCCCGGCGGGAACTTTTGAATCTGCCGGTCAGCTTGGTTCTCCGCTTGCCTTGCCCGGCAGACCTTCCCAATGTGTCCCCGCTTGTCGCAATAGCGGCAGATGGCCTCCCTGAAGCGGCAATGTGCCCGCTGGTGTGGCCCTCCGCAGCTGGCGCAGCGCTGGCCGCTCCTGCCCGAGTTTCCCCCGTCGGTCGCGCACACCTCTGCTTCTTCCTCCTCGTCCTCGTCAGAAACGACGTCTTGATGGTGAGCGGAGGCTTGGCGGGGCGCCGACGGGGACCGGTTGAGGGAGGATGCGGTCGAAATCGAGAGCTCGAAAGCTCTGGCCTCCTCGATGGCCCCGGCCAGGGTCAGGTCTCTCCGGGCCAATAGCCTCTTCCGGAGCTTGTTGTCGCGGACTCCTCTGATAAGCTGCTCGGTCAGGGAGTCCTCGAGGAATGGCCCGAATGTCGCCGGGACGGCTGCTGCCCTTAGGGCGGCTACGTACTCGCTGATGGTTTCCCCTGGCATCTGGTATCGGTCCCGGAACTGGATCCGGAACACGAACTTCGATGGCTCCGGCGCATAGTGGTTCTTGAGGGCCAACTGTAGTGCTTCCCATGAGACGTCCAGGATTGGTGTTGGATCCACCAGGGACTGGGCCACTTCGTAGACCTTGGCTCCGCAGTGGGTGAGGAAGAACGCCTTCTTCCGCTCCGATGCTATCTCTCCCAGTTCCGCAGCTAGCAGGGAGAACTCAAAACGGTCCATATAGCTCTTCCATCTCTCGTCCTTCGGTTGGAAGGGAGCCGGTGGAACGTAAGCAGCCATGGCGAGGTGCCTTCGTGAGAGGTGGCTCTGGTGTGTGTGATGGTTCTGGTCCGTTCCTCAAGATCCCATCCTCGTCGCCAGTGTTAGATCCGGAGATCAGGGCGCGGGAGTGAGGACACGGAAGCCATTAAGGGTGAACCAAACAACACGTCTGTTTATTGTGGTTAGCACAGACAACAACAACAATGGCTGGGTCAGCAGGGGATTAAATACCCTGCTTGACCCAGCCCACTGACCAATGGGTAGCGGCGATTTTCCCGCCGCTAGGACATTTAAATATCTAACACACAGTTAACAGGAACATGTAGCCACCCATTGCTATCTTCTCTTCCCTTCCCTTGAGGAGGCAGATTTTCACAAGCAGCTTTGAGACAGAGTGTAGGTATGTGGTAGTGTACATGTGTCACCTACTGAAGCCCCCAGTTTCAATGTCTTGTAATTCCAGTATGGGATAAGAAAGATTCCTGCCCCAAATTTTAGAGAGTTGTTTTCAGTCAGCATTGATGAGATTGGGCTAGATCAGCGTTTCCCAAACTTTCATTTTTGGACTTCAATTCCCGGAAGCCTAAGTCAATTCCCCAAAGCATTGATCAACCAATGTACTGACTTAGGCTTCTGGGATTTGAAGTCCCCCTGTGGGGCATGGGCCCCATGCTGGGAACCACTGGGTTAGATGAACCAAGGATCAATTCAGGACAAAGCAGCGTCTCGTTCTTCAGCTGCTGACTCAGCTTCAAGTTCCTTAGAAAGCCAATCTTGCTGATGAGAGGAGAGAGTGGTGAGGCACAGAAATAAACAGAGACACACAATCAGTGCTTCGAATATTATTTTTACAAGTCAGAGTGTGGTAAAGAAGTGGATGATTGCCAATGAATGGAGACTCAGTCTGTGTGAAATGAATATGCTGTTACTAAGTAGTTCAGAAGCTCAACTGGATAGCATTAAACTTGGGCCCTTGAATTCTCAGTCCTTCAAATCAAAATGCTTGCAGCAAGACTACTCATCCAAAAGAAAAGTTTCCTTCTTCAGCATCTTTGCATTCATCTTCCTTCTTCCTAAAAATTTCTGAGCTCGCTCAGAAGGGTACTTATTATTATTATTTATTTACTCATATTTACTCTCCCGCCCCAATCGGGTAGACCCGACTCTGGGCGGCTTACATCATAGGTTAAAATCACAGGTTAAAACCTTAAAAATTCATAAGAAAAATTGCAACAACGCAACAGATAAAAACAAGGGCAGAAAGGGGTGGCTGTCCCTTAAATCCCTCAGCTGGATTGTCCTGAGAGTTTATGTAGCAAGCAAGCTGGCAGCAATGAGCATGGCTGAAAACTCTATTCTCATTTCTACCAAACAATGGTTGTATTGTGCTTCCCTGAGCATAAATGAGAAATGGGGAGAAACAGTAGTGAGGCACTGGAGCCCTGCAACAATGGGCTTTCAAACTCCTGGCCAGAATTGTATAACTTCTGTAGTGTGAAGCCAAAATTGTGTATCTGGTGTGTGCAATTATTCTGGTTGTTTGTTGTAAATGCAGATGTACCAACATTCCATACAGGGTGCACAACAAATGGCCAGAAAACTCCAAAAACTGCACACATGTGGTATATCACAATAGAATTTTCAGGCAATTGTTTAAAGTTAGCACCTTTTACCTGTACCATTCTAATGCTCAGATGCATGACGTAATTTGGCTACCTAATACAGCCTGGGAAAGCAGTAGCAGATTTATAAGGCATGCTTGCTTCTCATATTCCAAATGAAAAAGAAGTAAGACAGGCTTTCCTTAGAGACTTTGGATCTTCGTAGTGGTGTGTGTGTGAGAGAGAGAGATTGAGAGAGAGGTGAAAGTAAGACTTTTAAAATGTATTATAGCAAATGTGTCTGATGACTGTTTCTACTCAAGATATATTTTATTTATTTATACTTACTACCCCACCCCAATCGGGAGCACCCGACTCTGGGCGGCTTACAACGTGGATTAAAATCACAAATAAATCCTTAAAAGTTCTTAAAAAATTAAAACAATATGACAGGTAAAACCAAATATCCCAAACGTCACAGGGGGTGGCTGTCCCCTTAAATCAGCCAGCCTACGTGGGATCCCGTGTTCCTGGGACCCCACACGTGCTCCGCCAGCCAGGTCTTCAAACCTTTGCGAAAACCAGCCAGGTCTTCAAAACCTTTGCGATATATAGTGGACATATATAATTTGTTTGGTAGTTTCCCCTTTCTTTCCACCGTGCTGTTGGATCTTGCATTTCAGAGCACTTTGGTTATCAGAGAGGCAAATTGCCCACTCTTTGGGGAGGTTGGGGATTGGTTGGTCTGGCCACATTCACATGTGGATTGGGCCAATACACACCAAACCACCCTATTTTGGGACCCCCTCAGAGATTCACCTAAATAGCCCTGCTGTGTTTTATCCTATCTACAGAGTACATGCACACTGGAGACAGGATAAGATAAAATAAAAAGGCTGAAGGCACCATGATGCCGCTGATACAGAGAGCCACCCCCATCAGCCACAAAGTGCCATGGCTGCCAAGGGGCTGTGTCAGCCCCCTTGGTGGAAATATAAAGAACCTGTGTTTTAGCTGCTGGGAGAAGTGGCTCCCTTCATCAGCTGGGATATTAAAGTAGCATTAAAGACCCACTTCTCAGCTGACCTGGGGGAGCACTCAGGCTATACTGATCAGGCTTGGATTTGGACTCAAGGCTCAAATGCCCACGCCACCTCAAAAACTCGCTGGGTGACACACACTTGTGTAGCCTGACCTACCTCCCCCTGTTAGTTTTGAGACTGGCATGGAGAGGAACAGAGCCTTGTATGCTACCTTGAGAAAAACATAGGACATAAATGTAACAAATGAATATATTTTTCTTTCTATAGCCCAGTTATAATAATAGTAATTGTATGCCATCAAATCACTTCTGTCTTATTGTGAATTTCTCAGGGGATTTTAGGTAGCAAGCACTTAGAAGTGGTTTACCATTCCCTTCTTCCATGGATTCCTTGGGATTGTGCAGCTTCCCCAAAGCTCTTCTAATCAAGGCGGTGTCAGGTGGTTGGGTCAAAGCAATAATTAATTCTTCATTGAGAGAGGGGGTGTTGGTGTGCATTGGTGTGCCCCTTCCTGAAAAAAACCATCACTCGATCCAACTATAATAGCCAATTTTAGACCTGTATCCAACCTCCCCTTCTTAGGAAAGGTGTTGGAGAAGGCAGTGGAGTGGCAGCTACAGGGATTCCTGGATGAAGCGGATTATCTGGACCCTTTTAAGTCAGGATTCAGGCCCGGATATGATACCGAGACTGCATTGGTCACGCTTTTGGATGATCTCTTGTGAAGACGGGACAGAAGGCGGGACATCTGTCCTGGCTCTTCTTGACCTCTCAGTGTCCTTCAACACTGTTGACCATAGTATCCTTCTGGAACGGCTCCATGGACTGGGGAGTTTTCCTCATTTCTGACAGGTCGGACCCAGTCAGTGTGGTTGGAGGACGAGAGCTCCAGCTCTAGGCTTCTCCAATACTCTTTTAACCTTAATTTTTAAACAATTGATGGGGAGGGTGAGGGTAATTTTTTAAAGTCTATTAAGGTTTTTAAGGGTTTTTAATGTTTTATTATTGTAGTGATTTTATCGTTGTTGTTATGCTGCCCAGAGTCACTCGTTCAATTTGGGCGGCAATATATACATTTGAATAAATAAATAAATAAATAAATAAATAATGGGAGGCATGGACTACACACACACACCTCAACCCACCCACCCATAACACAAACCCATTAATTAATTAATTAATTAATTAAATACATTAAAATACACCCACCCAGTTGTGGAAACAGTGAAAAGTAAGCCCCGAAGGTGGTTCCCTACAAAAAGCTGCTACTGGTTCTCCAGGACACTTGGAAAAGTTACTACCGGTTCTGGCAAACTGGTGAGAACCTGTTACATCCCATCACTGATTCTGATCCTTTGTGACCCTACTGACCATTGCACACCAGGCACCCTTATCCTACAACATCCTCCTCAGCCTGCCCAGCTTTGTGCCCATTGCGTCAACAATGCCATCTAGCCATTTCATTTTTGGCCACCCCCTTCTTCTTTTGCCTTCCACCTTTTCCAGCATCCAGCCTTTCTCAAGTGAATCCTCTCTTCTCATTTGATGGCCAAAGTACTTTAGCTTCATCTTCACTATTTGATCTTCCAAAGATTCGAGTATTACATGGCCTCATTTGCCCTTGTTCTCAATTTGCAAAGCCTTTTGTTGTTGCTGCTGCTGCTGCCTTGCATGACATTGTGCTCAGTTCTCCACCCTTCTTTAGATTAGCTCCTGGGTTTTAAAGTCAAACATTGTCCTGACTTCACGTTGGATAGGGGTAGCCTTGGTCTCAGTTGCTGTCAGATGGTTATACACAACTTGCAAGCCTCTGTGTCTCTGTGGCCTTGTGTTCACAGCCACGAGCCCAGATTCACAACCACTGCAGAACACAACAGCAATGGAGAGTGACAGGAGGCAGCCATTTTGTACCAAGCCAAGAAATTGTTCTTCATTCTCCTTCTAAAAATTATAAATATTTGCAGTGATGTGCTTAACAGTCCATGTGGTGTTTATGAGAGAGGAGGGTGGGTAGCAAATTAGAGGCAATTTTCTCTTCCCTAGCAACTCTCTCCTCAGCTTTACCTCTGGTGGTCCCTCTTTGGCTACACAAATGATCCTGCTCTCTAAATGCAACTGCTCCACTGAGCATAGGCTGGTAAAAAATAGGCAAGAAAGCATGTTTACAACTAATCAAATCATAAATATTAAAATACTAGAAATCCTATGGCAAATCTGTTACAAATTTTGCTGTATTTAGCCACAACTGTATGCATACCAGCATGTTGATGTTGAGAAAGCTATTTGGAATCCTTTAGAGGAAACAAATAAGAATAATGACAATAGTTTCTCTAAATAAGGTTATTATTCCCCAGTGGGGAGTATGCCTATTTACATAACTAGACCCCTAATCACCAAACGTTTCTTAACAGCCCATTCCTGTGGTTGGCAATGAAGCACTTAAGAGGAGATATACCAACTGCTGTGGTAATGCAACATCAAAGAACATGCTGTTCTGATGGTTTTTGTGGATAGATACATTCTGACAGAGGGTCATAAGGAAAAACTGTCATTAAAATATCTTTAAAATTTCCCCCTCCCATTTACAAAGATTACAAAACAACAGCACAAGTGAATGATCCTGAAGATACTTTAAAAGATAAGTGTTACCATCTACAGTTTGTCTAAACATCCCACATACACAATTATTTTTAAAATGGTGGGCATAAGAAATGGGTCCCGGGCGGCGATAGAGGACTTTGTCTTGCTGGAGTTTGTTTTGTTCTGTTTTGTAATTTGTGATATTGTTTCTTTATGCTGTGTAAGCCACCTAGAGTCAGGTTCGCCTGAGCAAGGCGGGGTATAAATTTGAAAAATAAATAAATAAATAAATAAATGGAATGCAGGTCACATAGTTGTACATGCTTTGAGAAACAGGAGCAAACTGCCTGGATTGTGTGTGTATACTCTACCATTGTATAACTGATCTGGGATGTTGCTACCCCATGCACTATTTGGAGCAGCGGGCTGCAGTCATAAAAGGGGATGTGAATAAGGGCCTACTAGACTCTATGGCTTTACTAAGTCTGTGATGATTCACTGTGAATGTGGTTGGTCCTTTCCCACCTTTTGCATAAAAGAGCATCCAGTCAATTGCTGCAGACACCCGCACCTCTGTACAAGAAATAGTCCCATTGCCTTCAACAGCGCATTCTCTAGCTCATGGAACCACAAGTTAGAAACTGAACAAAATGTGTGGAGAACTCTGCCTGCCAAGTATTTATACTTCATGGTTGCCTGTAGGATTCCATCCTGCTGTATTTTGGATGTTATCATTATGTTGGCAATCAGTTCTGTTGCGATGAATGTAGAGTAAGCCCAACATGTTTTTCAGTGCTGAACTGAAAGAGAGACAAATAGAATGGGATATGTTGCTCAGGGGTACACAGCATATAATAGATCCCAGATTCAGTCTGCAGCATTTCCAAGTAAGGGTGGGGAAACTTCTCATTTCCTCCCTAGAGAGCCCATAGTTGTTGACAAAAGTTTCTAGCAAGCTTTTCTAGAGAAAGACACATATTTTTACAAATGCAGAACAACAGAACACTAGTTCTAACATGTGCACCTCCAAAAGGCAAACAACCTTTTAATTATAGATGTTTATTCTTCACCATGTTGACATTGTGCATCTATACAATAAAAATGGAAATTTTACTTCTTGGATTACAACAGTCAGAATCTCTAAACCTATTTGGGTAGTAATTATGCTGGCTAGAGGATTTTGGGAGTTGCAGTTCACAAAAGAAACCTTTCCCATCCCTGAAAATTAATATTGCTAATTTCACAGTTTACAAATTACCTTCTGCGTTCTCACACGGATCTTTAATATGTATTTTTTAAAAACCAGGATAACTAAATAATATTGCAGAGATATGTACAGCTCTTAATGGAGTAAACTAAATATAGTAGCTTATCTGTCACATGAGGGGTTGCCAAAAGAACATCCACTTTCTTTATCAATGATGCTTGTTTGGGACTCTTAAAAGCTGAGGGGATATTTAACAACTCCCTGGCAAGATCTTGCTTAAGCAGTTTGAGAACAATTTCATCACCACCCAGAAAGAGGGAGTTTCCTGAAAGAGAAGCTGCAAAATATTCCACAAAAAACCAACAACAAAACCCAATAACAACAATACACACACATTTTAAATGGCATCTCTTTATTTCCTGTCTGCACACATGGTAAAATGTGATCATATAAAATAACTTTCTGATCCTTTTAGCCAGTACACTAGTGCTACTAGAATAGTGGTGGGCAGCAAAAATTCTCGCTACCACACTGTGGGCGGAGCCTATGTTGTGGGCAGAGCCTATGCCGAGGGCAATCTAGTCATGCCTGGCATATGGCCATATATACATCTGCAAACACAGGCAGCAATGGCTCTCTGGCTGTAAATGGAGATGAACACTGCACCCTAGAGTCAGATATGACTGGCTTTTGAGCAAGGGAGACCTTGAACCACTTGCAGGGAAAAGGTAGGGCAAGGCAGGGAGGTGGGTATGGCCACCCAATTCCGCTACCCTCCCCTGCCCAAAGGCCACCAAATTTTGCCACCCCACTGCCCAGAGGCCACCCAATTTTGCTCCCCCCCCCTTTCTCGGGAAAGTGCAAACCTGTTGCTGCCCACCACTGTACTGGAAGCAAAAGCTGACAATATCTTATGATTTTCTTAGTGACGAAAAACTCTTTGTGTTTGTTTGAGAAAGTTTATTTAAGAGATGAAAGTTTTGAAACGGTAGCTGTGTTAGTCTGTGTTTCATACAGACTAAAATACAGTTAGTCCTTAACATGCCACTACATTTTTGTCTTTTTATTTAAGAGGGGGGTGAATCCTTCCAAGATCACTATGTTGCATTACCATGGCTAGATCCAGTTCCCTGATTATGCTTGCTCCTCCACAGGAAACCTCTACCCCACAGTGGATTAAAATCCAAGCAATCTTTCTACAGAGAGAATACATATACTGTATATGTAGTTCTCACTGTCTGCTGAATCTTTCTCTGGAAAGGCACACTTACATTCCCTCATCAATCATGCCCACTGACTTTGGTGATTCATGATACCTGTCCAGATTAACAGACTTCCTTGTTTACTCCCTCAGCCATGCGTCCTTAATCCAGCCTTTTTACACCATCACATCCATTACTGTGTCTTCAGTTCAGAAACCTCATACAGTACCTGTAAATACAGAGGAGGCAGTGGAAGGGCTTCTCTAGATCTTTTAGGTCTCTTAACTGTGATTTATAAATACTATATTGTTTGTGAATCTATGTCAACATAATCTGCTCACTCTTTTTAACAGAAAGAATGCCTGCACTGAGAAACAAGAAAATTGTAATATCCCTGATTTTTTTTTAAAAATCATCTAATTTATCAATATATTCCTGTTCAAATTCTTATTTGTATTGTGTGCTAAGATTAGTATTCTTCCTTTTTACAAAACAGTATTTCTAGTAGGCAACAGCAGTTAATATAATAAAAGAAATTAGTCTCTGAGGCTAAATCTGATTGTTACTTCCGATTAAACTTATTATTGAATGAAACTAATTATCACAACACTGACATATGTTTCCAGGCTGAAATCCTGTTCCTTAGCATATTAAGTCACAAAAGAGTAGGTCCACTGAATCAATGAGGATTGGCTGAGTTAACCCCTTCATAAATTCCACTAATTCACATGGGTTTACTTTAGTGCAATTTACTCTACTAAACTAGAGTAGCTCCATTTGGCGTATACTACAAGGGGCAGATTGACATTCTCTGAAATAAGGTGCTCTTGGTCCCTCTAGAATACGGCGGCCAACCATCCCGCAGTCTCCGCGGCAATCCCATTTAGGGAGGGGGAATTCCGACTTACCCTTGTTTCGAAAATGGTACCGGACCTCCCCCGTTGCGTCACGGAAGCCCTGGTTTCTCTCTGACCGGCAGGCAGTTAAAGAGAAACGGAGCCGAAATGGCTCCAATAAACTGCGCATGCGCAGAAAGCCAAATTGTCCTATGCAAAGGTAGGTGTTTTTCAAGTGCAAAAAGGGCTAGATATGTCTCCTGATAGAGGCATTGTTAACCAGCATGAGAAAAAGTTTCCAGCTCACAAAATACAGCAACTTCCTCTAGAGTTTGGAATTAGCTAGTTACAATTAATGCAGTTATCTCTGTTACTCATAGGTAATAAGTAATGTAATTAAAAGTTAAACATTTCCTTATTGGGTATAATGAATAATACCAACATTAGTAAGATTTAGTTGCCATAAAATTACTTTTAAAAAAGAGGGTGGGGAAAATCTTTTACTATTGTATTTCAATGGTAAGGAAAGTATTCTTTGTTTTTGCCTTTTGACTTTTTGTTAATATTTCTATGGTGCAATAACAGAATTTGCCAACAGACGGAACCAGAAAGTAGTTACCTGTATTCCCCACCTCCCCTCCCTTCTTGGTAATGACTACACAACACACTAGGAAGGATAATAAAGATAATAACAGCCTGGCTGCCAAGAAGGAATGCTTAACACAGTGATTTTTTAAAAATGAATTGTTCCAAGTTTTGTTTCCTAATTTAAACCGAACTGTCTACAGTGGACTGCAGCACATACTAGACTCAAGGCCAACCCATGTACTGTTAAGTTCACTGCTTTATTAGTTAAACAGTAGAAATGGGCTGAGTAGGGAGCAAAACTGGGAATACGCCATATATTCCAAAGGAAATCTCCGCCTTAATAGAAGCAACCAGCTACACCTGTAGCAAAGTCAAAATAACCAAGATGTGTGGGAAAGGATGAAATATAGAATGCATTTAAAGTGACTGAGGAGTTCATCATATTGTATTTTTTTCATATTTATGTTCCAAGCCATAAATCACGTTTCTGGATATAAGAGCAGCTGAGCAGCATATAAATAAATTATCATTTCTGTTAATATTATTTGACAGCAAAGATTATGTCTACAAATCCATACATAGTTTTTAACTCATTTAAAGATTAATATCCCACAGGTATTCATTGTACGCAGGCCTCTTCCCATCTACTTTGCACACCGATCCAGGTGAGCCTTCCTCTCACCCTTTCTGGGAGATATTTTGATCATCTAAAATTCCTATGGCATGAGACGCTTTGTGTGTTTTCAAATCTTTGTTTTCAAAAAGACAATTCTGCAAATGAGTCAAAAGGGGTGCAGACGGCTATCACCCAGAAGGCCCACACAGCACTTGGCTTCCATGATGTATCTACCCAGGCTCCAAATAACAACTATCTGTCAACAGTCACAACATATTCTCAATCCTGACAGTGTAATAATAATTCTATAAAACCTAGAAAAGGCAAATGAGAGAACAAACTAAAAACAATATTCCAGAAATGTCTGTCTAAACTATGATACAAGTTGCCCTACAACTCCACAAAATGGCTGGCAAAACAGCTGCAAAGAGATACATACACCATGAAATGACCTCAATCTCAGCCCTTTCTTAGCGCCTCAGTGATTGAAATGTCCCAGGAAAATCTTGGACTTCAATGCAGGGTTCACCTGTCACTTGCCTTCGCCTTTGGCACCAGCAGCTCATTCTATATATCATTTTTTTTTAAATTTCCTCTTTCCTCAGTTCAAATCAGTGATAATCTTTTTAACCCTCCAAATGCTGAATGGGATTTGAAGGATACACTGTCATTTTGAACACCACAGAGTCACCCTAGAAATGCACACATACACGATTTAGCCTCATCTTGTACATTTGTCTGAAGATCCAAGCATATCTAGTTTGAAACATAATTTGTAGGAAAAACTATTAGTGGTTGAAATCCTCTTGCCTAGTTACTCTGGAGGAACACAAATAGTGTAACTTGAGGCAGTTGCCCTGCAAAAGCTTTGCCTTTTGTGTAGCTACAGAAGAGGATGGATGACTATATACCTCAGCAAGGAAAGGGCCAACATCATTTTTAAAATTGATTTATTATTGATATAGATGTTAATTGATTAATATGTTGATTAAACTTGCATATAACAGCAGCAGACACACATCCGCTAAAGAGAGGCTTTCCCTCCTGTGTAAACATCACTTCCTGCAGTTTGTAAAACTGAGTGGTATGGATCAAGTATTGCAAACATCCCTGCCTGCAAATCCAACAGCACAGTCTGTAGTCCATGAAATGTTTCCAGTCAATTAACTAAAATGATTAATTTTTATATGTTGCACATTTACATAAGATTTTAAAGCACCTTTTTGTTGTTATTTATTTGCTGATGATACCCCTGTCATAGTGGACAACACGAATAACAATCTGAGAGCACTTGCTGCTCTGGTGAAGCATTGGTCTCCTCTAAACAGATGATTTGTTGTTGTTCAGTCGCACAGTCAATTCCGAACCTTTGTGACCCCATGGACCATTATCCGCCAGGCACTTCTGTCCTCCACCATCCTCCTCAACTCACTCAGCTCTGTGCCGATTGTGTCTGCAATACCATCTAGCCATCTCATTTTGGGCCGCCCCCTTCTTCTTTTGCCTTCCACCTTTCCAAGCATCAAGGTTTTATCAAGCGAATCCTCTCTTCTCATTCAACTCTGTCACTGCTCAAGACCTGCTTGAAAACTTGTGGCCCTCCAGCACTCATGTCACCTCTAGACAGCACTGCCAATGGTTAGAGATAGCAGAAGCCCTCAGTCAACACTCTCTGGAAGGCAAAGTACTTCCCTTCCCTATCTTAAATGATTGATTAGCCCAGCATCTCTCACAATAGCTGTGGAGAAGATCTAGAATGATCAACCACATACATATTATCTTCCTCTGCACATAAATTACTCTTCCTAGCTTGTGGAAATAGTGAGCACGTGGATTCAGTCTGCAGCAGTGTGTTTCATTATCCTCAGGTATTTACTATTTACTATTCTAAAAACCCACATCTTTGGCAGCCAAATCAAACTTGAATTGTGGTTTCCACCGAAGAAAATGAAGTCAACTTTAAGAAAAGCACTACGTTGCTATGCTCTTCTTCACCATCCTATCCCCCCCAACACCAGTTCAAATTTCCTATTCCTACATGCTCTTCCCATTTAACAGCTGGTAAAGGCAGTGACATCAAAACATCAAAAGGACATGACATACATTAAACAAACAGAAACTGAACATAACACAAGGAAGCGACATTTACAATCCAGCTGACAAAACCTGTCACTTCCTTCAAATAACATGGCAGGCATCAGGAAACATAATCTGTGTGTACATGCACACACGCGCATACACACAAAAAAGGTAGCATAACAATTTAAGCATATAATATATGAACATGGCATTGTTAAAAATGTGGGCATATTTAGGGAACAATGTTATTATTATGAAGGGAAGGAGGGACAAACACTAAAGTATCAAAAAGTTCTTTAAAGAAGAAGAAAACAAATAAAAATAAACTGCAGATATTTGAATAACATCACAGCAGGGATAATCTACCTAAGGAAATCTATTGAAATATGCTAGTGAATTCATCCTCTTCTCTCCCATTAAAATGGCAATTGACTGTAAACCTCCGGCCCCTCTCCACTGAGACTTTAATTGTAAAGATTCCTGTTACATATCATATTAGAATTTAGTTAAAACTGTAGAACACATTATTTCCAATCAGACAGCCAACCATCACTCACAAAGATTTTTAAAAAGGTGATTAATAATTCATCTCAGATAAGGAAAAGATCTATATTTATACCATCTTCTCAGCCACCATAAACTACCTGACAATTGTTCAGTAATGATGCCCAGTAAATTCTTTAAAATGGTAATTTGTCATTCTGTCACTTCATTTGTGACCTAAAATTCCTCACTTGAGGCATCATCAAATAAATTAATCACTTTCCAGGATCCATTTCTCTGTTCTGCACGTTATTATGCCCGGGCTCTCTTGTGTTTCTGTTCATTTACATATATTTAATGGCTCAGCAGTGGTTCACTATGGCACGCGGCACACACATCTCATTACAGGTGAAATATTCTAACTGCCACTATCACTGGGAAAGAAAATAACTCTCCCAATTTAATTTTCCTGATGTAACAAAACCATGATTCTTCACCATGAAATGTTGATGCCATCCATCAGTCACAATCAATAAAATCATCATAGAAGTACGCATTCCTTCATACTGGGTATTATTTGAGGGAGGTAATTAAACTCATAATATGTAATGAATGTAAATGAAGAAAAAAATCCTCTTGTCCCCCCTTGTAACTACGCTTATTTTACTGCTTTGATTTAAAGTATTTTTTACATCTTGCAATCTATGAAATACACAAGGCCCTGAAGGGAAGCCATCAGAAGTACAGCAGGCAATCAATCAATATGTATAATGACTAATTAAAAAGGAACATATTTTAATATTTTTTTTAAAAAAGTGCTATTATTTATAGATTTTTTTTTAACTTAAAAAGAAACATTCCCTTTGGGTTCCGTTTACTGAAATTTCTGATTTCACTGCCTTGGGTATTTACGCACTCTTGCAGCCATACATTTTTATTCCCTCTCTTTAAAAGGGGGGGGGGAGGCAAGTAACTTTGATCTGCATTCTTATTATGTTATGGGGAAAGAGAAAGGAATAATGTCTATTTATGGTGCACTGCCTTTCTGCTGGGTGAATAAGGAAATAGTTTGTTACAGGTACTAACTTTTATGTTTAATTCTACAAAAAAAATCACCCAAGATAATGCAGCAGCTCAAGGTGCATTTTCATAAACAGCAAAAGGACATTAACTCTTTTTGCTGTTTCCACCTGCCACAATTACGCGTGCAAAATTGCTTTCTTCCTCTGTTTAGAAAGGTCAATAGGGAGGTGGGGGCGGCTTGGTTAGGTAAACTGGTGTGACATAAATATTGCCCATACGTTCCAACTTTGTAACCTATAGACTACCTTCCCGCTCCTTCCAATGCCTTGATTGATACCTCATTCACAGCAATCCAAGACCATTTTTGCCAGCTGCTATAATAATAGATGTACACAAAGGGCAGCAAGTTCCTGTCCTCTGAATGTAGAACATAAAGTATTCCTCAGTAAAGCCACCTTTGGCTGAATGAAAAATGATCCTTATTATCTATTCCAAATTAGTAACTTCAGTAATTGTTTTAAAGAGACATGCTAAATATGAACACTGGCGTTGGGGGGGGGGGGAATCATGAATTAACCATTTATAACTCTTACCTGATAAATGACTGTAGTTTTCTCTTTCCTTTTTGAAATATGCATCTCTTTTGGGGAAAACTACAGGCGTGCCTTTCATCTGAAGTTCAGACAGCTATTAATTGGAAGCCAACATATTAGACAAACAGGTTCTGAGGGATCTTCTTCCATATATCACTGTCTCACACATTTTGTGTACAGTCTATATTTCAAAGCTCCTTAAAAATGCGTGTGACTTTATACTTGTGTGCAAAGATGGTTACAAGATATTGTTATGGGTTGATAGTGTGGTAGTTCAAGCTTTGGACTGAGTCTTGGGAGATGAAGACTCTAGTCCAGTGATGGCAAACCTTGGCACTCCAGGTGTTCTTGGACTTTAATTACCAGAAGCCCAAGTCAGCACTCCTGCTGATCAGGGCTTCTGGGAATTGAAGTTCAGGAACAGCTGGAGTGTCAAGGTTCACCATCACTGCTCTAGTCTTTTTTCATAGATAAAACTGACTGAGAAATCTTGAGACAGTCACTCTCTCTAGCCCAGTGGTTCACAGCCTTGAGTCCCCAGATGTTCTTGGACTAAAGCTCCCAGAAACCTTCATCATTCCCCATCGTGTGCCAAGTCATGCAATTGATGCATGATGGGGAATAAAAGCATTGACTCATTAACTTGCAACAGTTCATCATTGTGATTTACACCATGGTTTCTCAACCTTGGGCCCCCAGATGTTCTTGGACTTCAATTCCCAGAAGCCCTAATCAGCAAGTGTGCTGACTTGGGTTTCTGGTAATTGAAGTCCAAGAATACCTGGGGGCCCAAGGTTTAGAAACACTGAGTTATACCATTTGACCTGATGCTTATGTGAATGGAAGCCTACAGGAAGGGTCATCTTCAACATCAGCCCTGCCCCCTCCAGTATGTGCTGATTTCCCCACCCATTAAGGGGACAATTATTGAGAGGTGGAAAGGGGGACAAGGTGGGAAGATTCTCACTCTGTGGACCTCCTGCCAAAAAGAGGCTATAAGAGGAAGGGAAATGGAGGAGAGGAAAAAGACAGGACTTAATATTGCAAAGGAAAGTGAGGAGAAAGAAAGCTGAACTTAATAATGCCCCCAAAATTAGGAAAGGGAATTGAGCATTAGGCCATGGCTCCTTATTTTGAGGGCACATCCTTTAGCACCAGTCATTGCACTTCCAAGACTGAATAATCCTCAGAATAGCAGGTGTTAAGTGCTTTTGTTAATTTTGGAAAATACAAATCAAAGGTGAGTTTCCAGGACCTGCCCATTGAAAACAACGAGTCCTGTCCAGGAATGGCCAATCCAGCATCAATGCAGCTTGAAACAGTGGCATCCTGAGTTCTAAAGACTACCCCAGTTGTAGGACTTAAAAGAGGATAAGATAATCAACTAAGATCTATTTCCCCATGACTGGGGAGATAAGAGTTCTCCTTTCACTCTGTTGAACTAAAGCTTTAAGATATCAGACATGAAAGGGAACCTCCTGGTATAGACTAAGGGCATGACAAGACAGAGGAATTTTCAATGATCCAAGTTGCATTTTAAAGCTTGTGTTTAAGATCTTGAACAATCCTTCATTTATATAGGGCAGTGGTGGTGAACATTGGCACTCCAGATGTTCTTGAAATTCAATTCCTAGAAGTCCTGATCAGCAGGAGTGCTAACTTGAGCTTCTGGTAATTGAAGTCCAGGAACACCTGAAGTGCAAAGATTCACCATCACCGATATAGGAGATATTTCTTTTCTCATAAGAAGGTTCAGATTGCTCAAATTCCTCCCATTTTCAATGACTGATGTTCCCAACCCTGCCCATTTCCCTACCTTTTGTTGTGGCTGTCTTTTGTGGACCAAGATAACTTCCCTTCTCTTTTTGTGTAGTTTAGTGACATAGTGCTGTAGCAACACATCAACCTGAAATAGTGCTATATCACTCAGGATAATTTTTCTTTAATTATGAGAAGAATTAAATAGAGGAGAGGGTATTTCCACATCCTTTCTACTGTTGCAGGGTTGTCACTGAAGAAAACACTGCCCAGAGTTCTATTTGGGAGTGAATTAATCAACCTTGTGGACAGAAGAATAGGGTAATCAGGAGTGCACCCAATAAATTGCAGTCCTGGCACTGTGCCAGAAAGGAGTGTAATAGCTCACAAAAGGGGTGGGATGGATTGCTCTTACTTAAGACTGATGTGGCCACTGAAAAAGAGTGAAGCAAACCATACCAAAAGTAAACCAAATAGCACACTATAAGTTTATCTGATCTATAGCTAAGAAACTATTAACTGATATGGTTCATTGGCCTATCCTCTAAATAGCTCTGGAATTAATGTTCGGTTTGTTATATCAAACTCTTCAACTTTTTTGCAACGAGACCTTATGGGCCTTTGGTGAGCTGGGGATCCTCACACTAGCAAACCTAACAAAATACAGTGGTACCTCACTTAAAGAGCATAATGCATTCCACGGGATTGCTCTTTAAGCAAGTTACTCTTTAAGGGAAACACTTGGAAAAAGTGCCACTGCTGCCATTGTAAGTGACTGGTTGTGACTTCTGGTGGGTGGGATTGGGAACCCCAATTTAGCTGTTAAGTGAGTTTTTAGTTGTTAAGGGAGGGCGACCATTCAGATAAAATTCTGCTCTTTAAACAAGTTAGTGTCTAAGCGAGGTGCTCTTTCATGCAAGGTTTTACTGTAAAAATATTTTGATCAATATAAATAACAGATTGGGTTATTTGGCAAGAATGCCAGGGTTAATTGGCAGGCACATTTACATAACAAGGGCTTCCTGGGACTGAGACTGTGACACCCAATCCTTTGGATAGCTAATAGACAATGATACAATCTAAGATGAGACTTAAGGTAAAGGTCTCTCTTGCTCAAAAGCCAGTCGTATCTAATGCTCATCTCCATTTACACCCAAAGTCAGTGCTATCTGTGTCTGCAGACATTTCCATGGTCATGTGGCAGGCATCATTAGATGTTGGAGTGCATACACTGTTACCTTTCCTCCCAAAGTGGTACCTATTTATCTACCTACAATTTCCTACTTTTGAACTGCTAGGTTGACAAGAGCTGGGGAGATGATTGGAGCTCACTCCATCACATATTACTCAGGTCTCAAACTACTGATTAGCCAGCCTTCCAGTCATCAAGTTCAGCATCTTAACCACTAAGTCACTGCGACCCTTTTAAGATGAGATTTAAGGGTAGTCAAATTGTGCAGCAAGTAGAGCACTGCTCCATCTCTTCCTCAGTCAATTTCCAGCAAGCCCATTTCTGTCTGTTTCCCGATCTGATCACTCCTATTTATCAAGCAATAGCAATTACACCTATATACAGCCCCATGACACTTAAAGTGCTCTTTGGGCAGTTCATAAGGTAATTAATATTTTGACCACAACAAGCTAGGTACTCATTTTACCAACCTTGACTTAAGTTGAATCAATCTTGTGACTGTCATGATCAAACTCAGATTGTGAGTAGAGTTTTGGCTGCAACTTGCCCACTGCATCCCATGGACTCTTCTTCACTGACAGCATTTTGTCATTTATGTTCCCCGTGTGCTGTGCATCAATTTAACTGTTTGCCTTCTCTCTGTATACAATAGAACACCGAACAACGTGATGACATGGTTCCACAAGTCATGACGTTGTTCGGTTTTTCACGTTGTTCGATACATTGATCGAACAATGCTAAAAAAAAAGCCCTGACGTCAGGGACAAACCACGCCGAGGCAAGGCTTGGCATCCCCCCCCCGGGTAGGCACACGATCGCGTGTCATTCGGGGTTAGGGCAAGGTACGGGAAAGACCCCCGTCCCCTGCCCTAACCCCGAACGACACGCGCGCACACGCCTGAAGTTGCGAAAGTGTAAGGATCTTTACCGTTTTGCAACCTCGGGTGGCTTGGAGGGTTGCGCGGCATGGCAGCAGTGATGGGAGGATGCGGTAAGGTTCCTCGCATCCTCCTCTCACCGGCGCCGTGCCACGCGCGCACGCACGCCCGAAGTTGCGAAAGTGTAAGGATCTTTACCCTTTTGCAACCTCGGGCAGCTTGGAGGCTTGCGCGGCACAGCGGCAGTGACGGGAGGATGCGGTAAGGTCCCTCGCATCCTCCTCTCACCGGCGCCGCACCGCGCGCACACGCCCGAAGTTCCGAAAGTGTAAGGATCTTTACCCTTTTGCAACCTCGGGCGGCTTGGAGGCTTGCGCGGTGCGGCGGTGGTGACGGGAGGATGCGAGGGACCTTCCCGCATCCTCCCGTCACCGCCGCCATGCTGCGCAAGCCTCCAAGCCACCCGAGGTTGCAAAAGGGTAAAGATCCTTACACTTTCGCAACTTCAAGCGTGCGCGCGCATGTCGTTCGGGGTTAGGACAGGAGACGGGGGTCTTTCCCATCTCCTGCCCTAACCCCGAACGACACGCGCGAGCATGCTCGAAGTTGCGAAAGTGTAAGGATCTTTACCCTTTCGCAACTTGAAGTTTCGAAAGGGTAAGGATCCCCGTACCCTTTCCAAACATCGTGGGGGCAGGCGTTATTCGATACAAGATTTTCCTGAAAATCTTGTCGCATTATTCGGTTTTCACGCTATTGGGTACTCGCGTTATACGAGGCATTACAGTATATGCTTTCAGATACAGTATTATCTTTTGCTCCATCACTTCTACCCTTTCAAGACCAAGAGCAATGAAGACTACTGGAGAGATTCATACTGACACTCCAGCATACCTGTGAAAGTATCTCACCCCCAGTGCTGATTTCTTTTTTTCTAATTTGAGGGGTGGGGAATACTGACCCATCCAAAGCCTTCTTTGTAGTAACACACAGAAAGAAACAGTTGTCTGCTGTGAGTAATGCGTTCCTAGTTGGACTGGTCAGGGCTCTTAAATGCTGTTCAGCATTTTCCCCTGCATGCCCTATAAATAAATGATACCTGTACCACCTCTGCATATCTTGCTCCAAACAGATTGATTGGAGTTGACCATCAGACCTAACTAATTCTCTGTATCATTTTCTATTTATTAATACGAGCACTTGATGGATGGCAGAAGAAAAAAAAAGATATTTTAAATCTTAAACACTGTTGAAGCCTTTAAAAAATTATACAGGTTTCTTCTAAAATGCTAACTGAGTACTTTTTTGGTTGACCTGAAAGCCTCTGTGGGATGTAGAAGGAAGGAAGGAAGGATTCAAGCACTTCTAGAAGAGGTTGCAATCGCTCTGAAAGGTCAAGACTCCCAAGTGGCAGCAAAGACAAGGAATATCTTTGTACATCTCTAGCCTGTTCACCTGTGGCTGTCCCTGAGTCCACTTGACTTAGCCACAGTTATCCATACATTAGATACCATATATGGAAACCTGACCACTATAATACATTCTACTTGAAATTACCTTTGAAGAGGGTAAATGATCTTCAACTGGTGTACTACTGTCCTTCCTTCCTTCTACATCCCTCAGAGGCCTTCAGGTCAACCAAAAAAGTATTTAGTTAAAATTTTAGAAGAAACGTGTATTGATTTTTTTATATTTAATATGTTTAAGATTTAAAATATTGATGCTGAAAGACCTGCATGGGTGGCCAGTTGCTTACAGGCACAATTCAAGGTGTTGGTCATAACCTTTAAAGCCCTAAAAAGCTTGAGGCCCAGCTTTCTCAGGAACTGCCTTTTTCATCTTAAGCCTCTCAGAATGTTTAGGAGTTCTCAATCTTTTTAAGCTGGGGGCTGGGTCCAGTGGTGGGATTCAGCAGGTTCGCCCCAGTTCGCCAGAACCGGTAGAAGAAATTCTGGCTGGCCCCGCCCATCCAAGTTTTGAAATAAAGTAGTCCTCATTCGAGTGCAATACAGGGCTTTCCTCCTGGTCACACCCACCATACCATGCCCACAGAGTAGGTAGTAAAAAAATTTGAATCCCACCACTGCCCAGGGCACGTTCCTTCAAATAGCTTTGGGGGCCAAATTACAATTTTGCCCTTCCTCCAGGACACGGCACTTCCAGGTGTGCTGGAGGCAGTGGGGGGACACATGAAATGGCACTACAGACCATATCTGGCCCATGGGCCGCAGGTTGAAAATCCCTGGTTTAAAACTTCAAGAAAGGCCCTTTTAAATATACCCACTGCAGGGGACTGCTATTCCTTTCACATCCTTCTTGTAGACTTCCTGGATGGATTCTGGAGATCATTTCAAGAAGAAGGGCACTAAAACTTAATGGGCCTCTAGCCTAACACTCTTAGCCATATGTTGGGATACACAGAAAGAACCTTTTCAAAGAATTAGGATACAATCGGGTATACCTTGGGAACAGCAAACTTGCTGACTAATCTTTCTAACACCAAACCCTAGACACGAAAGAAGAAGCCATGTGTTTTAGAGTTGTGCAAGTTCCATCCTCTCTCCCTCTTCTTACTCACATATAGCTCTATGCCAAGAGTCTCACCTAAGTTCACTCACTGTGGCTGTTCTTACATGTCTGCCTGTGCAGGATCTTTTCACAGAAGCCTTTCTAGGAAGCATGACTAGCTCAGATTCATCACTATTTTCTCCAGGACTGTAAAGCATACATTTGTCAGCACATTAGAAGCTGGCTGTCTCTCAAATGCTGGCAGGAGCCAGAGCTAATCGATATGCATATTCACCAGCAAAACTGACTAGTACATCTGTTCTGTGAAGAAAAAAACCATACATTCCGCCTGTTGTACAATCAGTGTAATTAAAAATTAACATGCATTAATTGTTCGAGCTGATGTAAACAGCTGATGTTCCACTTAGACTTGTCTTCTGTACATATCATTAGACAAAGCCAAATATTGTTTAAGGCCACTGTTCCCAAAAAGAAAAGAAAGTGACAGGGGAAGTCAAGGAAAGAAAACAAACTAATGCCAGCTAAACCAATTTATGAGAGAGGGCAAGGCTAAAGGGAACACCCTAGGTAATTATGAATCCCCTGAACTAACAGGGGGGGTATTTTGAAAGCATTTGCTTGAATCTCATTCTAGTGGATGTATTTGGGCATAGTGTGAAGTAGAATTTGATCTGAAAGTGCACTGAGAACAGTATGCTTCAAGAAGTGGGTTATGGAGAATGGCACTCTCAAACCAAAGTTAGGACTCAAAATTTGATATACTGTTTTTGTTGTTGTTCAGTCACACAGTCGATTCCGACCCTTTGCAACCCCATGGACCCCTGTCCACCAGGCACTCCTGTCCTCCACCATCCATCTCAACTCACTCAGCTCTGTGCCCGTTGAAGCAAATAACTTATAAAATGCTTAATTATCCAACCTTGGTGACAGCAGCTGACACTCTCCAGAGAAACCAAGGTAGGATATGCAATTCTGAAGAGTTTGTTCCATCCCCAGATATTCCTCTAACACTTCCACCCACATTAGTCGTAGTTCCACCTCCATCCATGCTGGCAGAAAAATGTGCTACTTCAATAAATCGGTTTTGAATATATATATATGTATAATTGCTATTTAAATGTCATTGCAAATATTATGTCGCTGTTTGTGTTGCAACAGGAAAACAACAACATTCCAGCAAGCCTACCTGGTCCTGTCTGAGAATTGCTGCCTCAGATCACTGCAGCAAAGTTAGAGATTGCCTGGGGGATGGCAGCTGCTTATACCCTCAGGCTCTCCTCTGCTCCAAGACGGGATATGAGGTGTTACACACACATACACATAGACTCTCACACTCTTTTCTGGAATCAGCTGAAAGTGGGAGCTTCTGCCAGCTAAATGCAATGCCATAAAAAAGTCTCTCTTTCTCTCATTATAGTGGTATATTTGCAAAACGTTTGTGCTTGGAGGGGCAGGGCCGGGGAGGAATAAATTGTATGATGTGACATTTAGCACATGACTGGGGCCAAGAAGTACATTCAAACTTATACAAAGAGGACCCTTGTCAATGTTTCTGAGGAAAGGGGAAAGACAAAAAGACTGACACTAACTAGTTACAAGTTCTTTGGCAATCTTCTTGTATAAATCCAACTGGGAATTTTTAAAATGAAAAGGTGAGTTGGATTTCTTTCCTCCAGATCCCATTAAGCACAGGGCAGGGCGAGCGAGAAGAACTTGTGCAATAAGGGAGCAGATAATGTAACATTATCTATGATCATTTATAAAGAATAGAGAAAAATAAAAGTCCTGACAGGAATTTGCAAATGAACTAGAAAATGGGCATTCCCTCCTCCGATTCTATTCTGAATGGTTGCAATTAAAACTGATTAATTGTGAAGGCTTCAACCAAATGCTTGAAATTAATCTGACTTTAATTTCTCCAAATAAGACATTTGGAATATGTCACATTCAGTGATGGGATGTCCCCGGTTCCATACGGTTCCCCGGAACCGGTAAGAACAATCTCGGAGGGTTCTCCGAGAGGGTAACCCATTTTTAAGGCGTCCGGTTCCGGACGCCTCACCGAAAGAAATTAAAAAAAAAAATCGGAGCCAAAATGGCTCCAATTTAGTGCGCATGTGCAGAAACTGAATCTGATGCATTGCGCATGCGTCAGATTGAGTTTCTGCACATGCGCACTAAATTGGAGCCATTTTGGCTCCAATTTTAAATGTTTTTCTTTCAGAGCCGGAGCTGCAACTTTTTGGAGCTGCTCCGGCGGTGGCGGCGGCACCAGCCCTCAGAGGAGGGTACCTCCCTCGGGGCCGCTGAGCCCCCACCGGAATGGGGGTGATGGGAGGTTGGTCCCATGGTTCCCCAGCCAGCGCCCCTTCCGAAGGCCCCGCACCAGCCTGCCTGCCCCCCTCGGGTGGCCCTGCCTGGGCGCAGCGTCATTGTCACTCACCGCAGTAGCGCTCCACCCCCACGGAGCTCACGGCCTGGGGCAGATCGGCCAGCTTGGAGATCGGCTAGCTTGGAGAAGATCCCCATAGCTGGACTGGGCTGGCTGGACCGGGCAACCGTCGGGAGGAAGGATGGAGCGGAAAGACTGGCTGGGCAGGAGCCGGGAGCGCACCTGCACGCGCGCGCCCACCCACACCGAGGCAGAGCCTCGCAGCTGCTCCCCTGCGGGGAGGTGCAGGCAGGCAAGGCTGCCTCTGAGCCTGTGCAAAGTGCTATCGCTCCTAGGGCCACGACTGGATCGGGCGCCCGTTGGAAAGACGGAGCGGAAGGACTGGCTGGGCAGGAGCCGGGAGCGCGCCCGCACGCACACGCCCACCCACACCCAGGCAGAGCCTTGCAGCCGCTCCCCTGTGGGGAGGCGTAGGCAGGCAAGGCTGCCTCTGAGCCTGTGCAAAGTGCCGATCGCTCCCAGGGCCAGGACTGGACCGGGCACCCGTTGGGAGGAAAGACAGCGCAAGGACTGGCTGGGCAGGAGCCTTTTCGGCCTGGCTGCGGCCACAGCCAGGGGCTGGAGGTGGCGGCGGTGGGGGCCAGCGGCTGCAGGTGGGGGCTCCTACAGCCGCAGCCTTCGGAGGAGGAGGCAGGTAAGTGAGGGTTTTGTATTTGGTGTGGGTGGGTGAGTGATTTATTTGTGTTTTGGGTGGGTGGTTGTATTTTCGTTTAATTTTTATTTATTTATTTATTTAAGTTATTTAAATTAATAACGGGTTTGTGTTGTAGCTGTCTGGTTGGGTGGGTGGGTTGAGTGTGTATTTTTATTTTTATTTTATTTTATTTTATTTATTTTATTTTTTATTTTTGGCCCCGCCCACAACATCATGACATCATGACATTGGCCACGCCCATGACGTCCGTGACGTCATGGCGTGGTAGTAGAATTTTTGTCATCCCATCACTGGTCACATTCCCTACTACAGAAGCTAACCGAAACACAGAAAGCTAGTGTAGTGTGTTGGCTAAAGTGTGCCATTGTAGGCAATGCAGGTTCAAATGCCCATTTACCCACAATGCAGGCTGGACCTCGTTGGGCAAACTACTCCCATTCAGCCTCACTTTCTTCATTTATGAGGCTGTTGCAGTGCTTACTGGTTAAGATTCTGAACTTGACGACTAAGGTCAGCAGTTCGAAACCAAAGTGCTGCACAAGGGAGTGAGCTACTATCTCTGTCCCAGCTCCTTCCAACCTAGCAATTTGAAAGCAAGAAGATAAATAGACACCACGTCAGTGGGAATGTAACAGCATTCTGTGCATTTCACTGTCTAGTCATGCCTGCCACATGGCCACAGAAATGTCTGCAGGTTCTTTGGCTGTAAACGGAGATGAGCACCACACCATAGATTTGGACACAACTGTCTTTTGAGCAAGGGCGACCTTTACCTTTAGAAGTCAGGCGAAGAAAGCCAAGAAAGCAAACCTTTTAAAGCAAATTGGAAGAAGGAAGGATACAAATTATATTTACCAGTGTACAGTGTTTATCCTGAATGTCATTAGAAACTGAGAACTCAGCTTGATCTAGAAATCTCATATTCTGGTTTAAAACCTTTTTCTATGAGTTCCATATTGTTTAAAATCAGTGATCATTTGTTAGCAGGTCATAAAATCAAGTTTTAAAAGTTTGGTACACTGATATCCAAGAAACTAGGAACCAGTTTTTCCAGGAATATGTCTTTGATCTTCTCTTCCCACATTGCTCCATGCTTGACAGCATTTGCAACACCATAAAGTTATAACCAGCATTCTTCAGGTCTTCCCGAGCTTTGTTTTTAATTAGCACTTGTATATGTCTGGCTTGTCCTTAAGTAAAAAGCACTGGCAAAAACACTGGTGGAAATATTCCCACTTGGCTCTCTTCTCCTTTTGAAACCACCATCAATGCACATGAGCACTGCTGCTGAGCAGTTTCATATCAATATCAATCTAGTAATGCAGCAAATGAATTCTGATTTGTGCTATTTAATGTCCTAATGGCTTGACTAGTTAGGTAGATAATTACACTGTATGATTTATCCAACCCATTTATAAATATTTATAATAATGGATAGATTAACCTTTGGAATTTCTTTCTGGAAACCCTATTGGTTGTATCAAGATCACTTGACCAAACGTAGAGTGAGTAGTTGCCTGCAAATGAGCAACAGTGTGCATAGCTGGGACCACTTCACGCCACTGCCTCTTTCCTGTGGCATCAGGATACATTTTCTTTTGTGCTTCATCCCAGCAACGTCATTGCCCTTACTCTCTCTCTCTCCTGAAACACACAAAACACCAATTTGTCAAACACTGGGCAGAATTTTGTTGCATAGTTACATAGGAAAAACTCAACATTACGTCCACAGTAAGTCCAACAACACCAGAGCATCACTTCCATGAGCACATTGTGCAGTTGGCCACAATATGAACCATGCTATCATTTGAAACAGCAATTTATGTGATCTGTTATGCTTGAGCATAACACCCCACGAAGCATAACTTTACATTAAGCAGTAAGGAACAGGATTACAGCCATGGTTGTTCAAGGAGAGAAGGTGAAGATGCAAGATCCCATCATGCATACACATCTCTTCTTTCATTCATTAATACTCCAAACAATTGCATTATATCCAGCAAAAGCAAGGGTGGACAGCAATGGTCCTTCATATGGTTTTTGGACTGCAAGTCCCATATGCCATCACTATTGGCCATGCTGGTGAGAGCTGATAGAAACCAGAGCAAAAACATTGGAGGGCTACAACTAGCCAGCCCTAAAACAATACACTTATTTAAGGACAATTTAATATTAAATAGGAAAGGTAAAGGTTGCCCTTACTCAAAAGCCAGTCATATCCAACTCCAAGGTTCAGTGCTCACCTCTGTTTTTAGCCAAATATTAGGTGAATCAACTGTGCAACAGAACAACAAATTAGGTGAAGGCTGCTTTATGGCCATCCATTATGGGTGTAGCCCCCATTTGTTTACCACATTGGTACAAACAGACATTAAAAGAAATCCATAATTAGAAGATGAAAATCCTTAACTAACCAATGCATCTGAGTGTCACAGCAAGAGCCTCACTCAGCGCCCCCATTGCATGGTAATTACATTGCTTTGCTTAGTGAATGGTCACCAAGAATTAAATATTGAGAGATTTCTCTGAAATCAAACTTCAGAAACCTGAAAGACTACTTCAGTCACCACTCTCCAACATTAACATGCTTTCACTTCCGATCACGGGCCATTTCTTACACCTCTTTCTGATCTGGGTTTCTTGTTGGAATTCTGAGGTAGAATAGCTCTGTTAGCCTATGCCCTTGTGCCCTCATAGTTCTTTGCTGGTTTCATGGTGTGAATAATAAACCAAGATTTCAGCACACCTGAATGCCTGATTTAATACAAAAATAGACAGAGCACTGGAAATGTTGAGACTGAACCAGCAGCTATTTGGTTTAGACACAAAAAAAGGGAGAGAGGAAATGGGGAAGGTGTGTGATGGTGGAGCAACAGCATGTAAGTTAGATAATAAAGCCAAGAATGGAACCCTTAATGGCAAAAACAGGAATGCCAGAATCTAGATAGACACAAGAAAAAAAGATGCTGTATCATGTGTAATGTAAATAACACCCAAGGCAGCAACAAGCTACAGTTTGCATAATTAGAAAGCCAAAGAAGGGCAAAGAATTAGAGAGAAAAGATCAAGGCTGTTCAGACTGGGCATTTGTTATTCATATTGTACCTGATTCAGCACTGATTTACCAATATTTCTTCTGACATCCCAATGTCACATAGTTCCAACAGTGATAAAAATCTGTGACTTTCCATGCCCCCCTTCTTTCCATCTTATTTCATTCCAAAGTAGGGCAGAGGATGTCAGTCTTCGCCTCACACCCAAACTGGTTGCAAGGCATATTGTGTCTGTGATGCCTTTAAGACCCTACTGCAGGGGCACCCAGGTGCTGTGACTTTTCCCTGATGTGCTCCATGGGCCAGTGTATTTAGGTAAGAGCAAGATTGCAGAGTTCCAGCTACAATGCTCAACTTGCCTGAGCTTTAATGCTCGCCTTCCTCTGCTGACAGTCTGGATGAAGATTCCTGCATCTTCCAGAACCTGCTACGAGGACTGAATCTTTGCACTGATCCTGATGATGGCTTTTGCATGATATGCCATATGTGTTTGCTGGACAAAGAAGGGCTACTTGGGGTAAGCCTTCACCAGGAGGACAGAAGCTGTAGATCTCTTTGGTTTTGTCTGTAATTACTCCTTGCATTTACCATGCTGGACTGGACTGCTACTGAACTGTATGGACTTGTATATAGCACAACTGAACTGCCTCAGCGAGGTCAACTGAGCAGCCCAAAAGAATATATCTGTTTTGTGTTTCAGTTGTTGCACTGTCTATACTTGCACCTTTTTACTTCTTGAGTCAACCTACATTGAGTTTTTCTTCTGCACCAAGATCCGTCTGCCTGTTTTTCTCACAAGGGACCACCTTGCCAGGTGCGAACCTCTTGCTGGGCACTGCATACCACTCTAACCATTTACATCAACATGGTTAACACTATGGCACTACCCAGACAAGGAAAGTTTTCAGAAAACAAACATACAAAACTCCAGATGGGAATCTCCAGCAAAGAAGTTGTTTTCTTTCATATTTAAAAAAAACCTACCAGGTGACTGCAGGTTAGTTGCAATCTCTCAATCTGACCTACCTTAAAGTCTTGGTTTGTGGATAAGCTAAAGAGAAGCCTTATAGATCATCTTCTTGAGTTCACTAGAGAGGAAAGTCAAGATAAAAACTGAATAAATATGTAACTAAAAAACCAATATTTATTTAATGAATATTTTTCAAAAGGTGGATTTCCCCATTACTCCTGACATAAGGCTTGTAAAATGGGACCTTCCAAGCTTCCAATATAGCTACATGTCAACTAGGCCTGATATATTTAAAAATCTATCTATGAACTTTTTTTAACCACAAAACTATTATTAAGGGAAGGAAAGAGAGTAATTGGGGGAAACTGTTTGTTTTGTTCCAAGCTTAATTACTCAAAGAAGGAGATGTTCACCTTCACAAGAAGTCTGAAAGGACACAGACTTCAACCACTGCAGGTAGAAGGTCATCCAGTTGGCCATGTTCCATCAATGCGTTCTTCTCCCCCTCAAGACCTCTACATCCTCAGGAGATGGACTGCAATTGGCACACATGACTGGGAGCCCATCCTGTATTGACCTGTATATGATGGCTCAGCCAAAATCTTGGCAGCATCCAGGGGTTGATAGTCTGGCAAGATTACCACCCAAATTACACATTTCCCATCTCCCTATATCCATCTCACTAAGGGGAATTTTTCACACATTTCATACCCACAGAACCTGAAGCCATGTCATTTTAAGGCAGAGGGTGCAAGAATATCATGCACCTAATTCCTAACCCAATGCTTCAGTACAATTTGTAACCCCCATTTAACTCTCATTTATACCTCATAGAAAAAAACAAAACCCTCAAAGCTTAAGCACAATTTGTGATTATTATTTTTAAATGATAAGTAAATCCTTGAAAAACTAATAGCCTCCAATGTAGCTATATTCTCTCATAAAACATTTAATGAAATATACCATTCCTAGTACAAAAAATACTTTTGTCCCTCACCGCAACACACATCTTTTTGCCTAGTATCAAGCAGGAAACTTCTCAGCGATGTGAGATTTGTCTGATCTATAATCAGGCAGTTCATAAAATCTGTAATGAAAATTAAGATTTTGCTATTTGGAGTGGTCAAATTTCCACTTTCAAACACATCACATTTTAAAACCAAGGTGGCATTTGGATTTGGAGTTTTAGGATAATAGCAAATTACACAGAAAATCTACCAATTCCTTGTCAAGCGAACTATGAAAAAAGAACGATTACTTCATAGTTCATTTGAGAAAGAGAAGCAGAATCCTGAATAATTTTTGTTACACCACAGGAAACATTTTCAAATAGCTGTAATATCTGTTGATTTAAGAATTGTGTGTTATAAGTCCAAGTGAAGCATAATTTAAAATCTTCCCCTTTTTATGGTAAATAACTCTTAAATCAAGTGTTAAGGCAGCAATAGTTTTCAGCTTCACATCATGTACTACACACTTATGGCAGATGGAGTGAAAATTCCATCAGGTCAGTAGAAGCATTATCATTGTTTTTATTGGAGACTAGATGTCAACCAGGAAGCCACAGACGAAATCACTAGCATAGATCAAGCTGTGCAATAGTGTAAGTCAAGATACTCTACTGAAGTCAAGGCAATTGTCAGAGCTAAAGATCACAATTGGTCCTGTTCTCACTGACATGAAACTTACTCTGTGTATACTTAACGAATTAACATTAGCTGGATAATTTAAATAATTTCATTTTTGTGTAAAATAAATCAGAGTGATTTTGAAAACTTTCAAGTTTTACTTCTGCTTGTATTAGGACACTTCCTTCTGCTGTCATAGTTAAAAACATTAAACAATTTGCATACCAGTGTTCTTCTTTATATAGGCAGTTAATGGCTACAATTCTAACTGCATTGAATTGGAAGTATATTCGAGTGAACACACGTTATATGCATAACCTTCTGTTATCATGTATTCATTGCTGCTATATCATGTAAGACTGATAGCTATAGTGAAGGAGTTCCAAACCTATGTCCCATGGGACGGACCTCGCCTGCAGTACAATTTCATGTGGCCCACACCATTGCTGCCCCTGGAAGTGGAAGTGGGTGCATTTACATTGGGCATAAAACATGTCTGCACATGCATAAACGTGTCTGTGACTGTCGTAAACGCAGAAGTGGCCGCATTTACGACAGTTGTAAATGTGTCTGCTTCTGGGGGGCATGGTCAGCCTGCTCAGCTGTCTGGGGGCATGGTCAGGCCTGTGGTGTAAAAACAGGGGTGCTCAAACTTTTTGGATCATGGGCCAATCATGTGGTTCAGGAAGCTGGTCACTAAGGCCCGGGGGCCAGGTGTGGCCCCCAATGCCAATTCATCCGGCCCACGAAGCCCTTGTCGCTCCTGGAAGCGGAAGTAAAACACACCCGTATGGGCAGGTTTTATTTTTGCTTCCAGGAGCGATGAGGGCTTCGCGGGCTGAATGAATTGGCATCGGGGGCCGCACCTGGCTGCCGGGCCTTAGTTTGGGCACCACTGTGTAAAAAGGTTGTCAACCCCTGCTATATCATGTGTCTGTATTACTCAGAGAAGACCTGCACTCCTGCTTCTAATCAGAAAGGAGAGCTTTGCATGGTGGCTCATTTAGAGCAGGGTCACTCATGCTTTTAAAAGTTTTTGACTAGATTTTTAATTGGTGCAGGTGGGAGGTAATTATTCAATATTTTGGGGAATATTAGGGATTTCTATAGTTTTAAACATTGGGGATGTTATATGCCACCCAGAGTCATATGTCGATTGGAGTGGCTATACAAATTAAATAAATAAATAATCACCCACAGAATGCTTGTCATTTCTTAAATGTTACATACCTCTGCAGAACTTTTAACTGTCCTCTAAAATTAGCCTCTAAAGCAAAAAGAAAAAAATTAGAACCCTAATAGCCAACAACAAATTGGCTGCAAGTGTTATGCATTCACATTTCAATCTAGAGGATCATATTCTGATCCTATAAACCCAAACACTCATGTTCTGATCCTGTAAACCCAAAACACTCGCCTGTTGCTGGCATTCTTAGAGATGAGTCATATGTGTGAGACACAATCAGTCGAGTAGTTCTTCCTAGTATGGCAAACAACAAGCGTGATCAAAAGGTTTTGCCTCCAAAGATAATAGTAAACACAATTCTTAATCCAAGTATTGGATAGTATTTCAGGAAGAAAATCAGGAGAAAGTCTTCTGCCATCCAGGGGCACAAATAAAGCACATTGCTAGACAATTCTGCCAGCCAAGCCTCCTCATCCATTCCTTGCATTAAGGCAGTTAGCTACCACAGCTTACATGAGTTACTGATAGATACTTTGCTGTATTTTAGGCTTTAAATGGCACTAATGCTGCCAATTAGAAGGATAACACCCCAATTAAGAGTGAGCAAATAACTTCAAAATGAGCCAGTTATTGCATTGTGCTCTCTGCCCCCCAAAAGAGATTTCAAAAGGCAGTATTTTAATCTTTATTATGAAAAACACTGGGGTCGCCTTGGTAAAGGGAAATGAAAAGATGCTCATTTCAAGCATTACTTCAAACCCTTTAATCTCACAAATAAGTATCATCGGTGAGGACTCTGTTGTTTCCTAAACCCTCTACAGAGTCGTTCATATTCTTTATCTTATTCCAAGATGCTACCTTTATTCTAGGTGAACCAAGTGAGACAAAGAGAATGCCACAGAGGAAAAATATTATCTGACAGAGCTCTTTGTTTCTCATGCCACACATCAAAATCATATCCGGTTTGGTTTTGTTATAGACTATTGCCTACTCCATGAATATACCATCCTGTATTTATTTTTTTTTATTTGTTCAGATTTATATTGCCGCGACTCAGGGCGGCTTACAGTCAAAACAGCAACAGTACAGTAAAAATAATAATATACAACCTCACAAAACAACCAAAGCAGAACACAGACTAACTCCCCTCAGGCCATTGTTGTGGGCCCAGAGGAGGGGGCGAGGTCCTCAGCCGCCTGCCAGGCCATGGAATCTTCTCCCTCAGGCTGTTGTTGTGGGCCCAGAGGAGGAGGCGATGTTCTCAGCTGCTTGCCAGGCCATGGAGCCTTCTCCCTCAGGCCATTGTGTTTACATTGATATAATTATGTGTAATGAATTTCATCACTGAGTATTGATGTAGAAAATAAGTTTAGCAATTTGCACTAGAATAGTAAATACTGGGGGCTGTGGTGGCTTTAGTGGTTAAGATGCTGAGCCTGATGACCAAAAGGTCAGCAGATCCACAGTTCTAGAGCTGAGTCCTGCATGATGGAATGAGCTCCTGTCATCTGTCCCAGCTCCTGCCAACCTAGCAGTTTGAAAGCAAGAAATTTGAAGTGCAGTCAAACTTCTACATATGAAATTAATTATTTCCTCGAGGTTGGTTGTATCTCAAAAAAATCTTATCTTGATTTTCCCATAGGAATGCATTGAATGCAATTTCCCATGGGAATGCATTGAATTTCTTATCTATAAAAAATCATGCTAAAAATTCTTATCTTGAACCTGATATTTCTAATATTTCTGGATGTATCTGAAGTTTTTCTTAAGTCGAACCATTCTCATCTCAAGGTTTGACTGTAGATAGATAGGTGCTGCTTCGGTGGGGGAGGTAACAGTGTTCCATGCACTCCGGTGTCTAGTTATGCCTGCCACATGACCACGGAAACGTCTGCAGACACAGACAGAGCTGGCTTTTTGGATGTAAACGGAGATGAGCACTGCAACCTACAGTCAGATACGACTGGCTTTAGAGTAAGGTCAACTTTTACCTTTACCAAATACTGGAGAATTAATTTTGTCTTCATTACAGAGAAAGCAAAGGAATTGTGTTTTGAATTGAGTACTTCTATCTGAATACACACAGACACATGCCACAGTTAATACCCTGGCTTTACAATGTTGTGTAAAACATAGTTCCAGTAGGGTGATCAAAGGTTGCAATCATAATTTCTCTCATCGTTCATTGGGTTATCAGTAAACCTGAACTTTTAAAATCCCCACCCCTTTCATGCCAGATTGTCAGTGAAAAGCCTTTCCTCTACACCTGTAGTGAGGTGAAATTACCTTCAGAAATCACGCAAGTAAGCTTTCATAAAAAGGCATTTGGTTATTTTTCTTTCACACACTCTTGTATGCCACAAATGTATAGGACAGGCAAACAAAACCAACAAACACAGTATAGGCTAGCAATTTTTCACAAAATTTTGCAAGACTATCTTAAAACGTCCCACAAGCTGTTTCTTTTGGTTTTTCCTTTAATTCTCTTCTTTTTCCATCTAAATTAAAGTGCTACATTTTTATTTCTGTCTTTTTTGGGTGGAGACCCCAAAGATAAATATAGACATATATATCTCACAACCATACTGCTTTGAGCCTTCTTTCACATTAAGCTACATTTAATATTCATTTCACATTTTTTCCCTATTAATTAAAAGTAAACCGTGTATTGTATGGTACATTATCCCTCTAACAGCCCCATGCGGTGATCATGAAGTGGAAGACTAATGGTGTAGACTTTAGCATTTAGTTTTAACCAGAATAATTTACATATCTGTAAGAAGAGTCCAAGGCATATGTAAATAAGCAAAGTCGGATGGCAAGACCCTTGCCTATTTTACCGTGGACAGGAAAGCCACAGACTATGTATTATTCCATCAGTCCCCTAATTTAATGAGACTTTACAGAGTATCTCTTTATGCAGAAAAGGGGAAAACCCTTATTATTAACAAGAGACATGTGGCAGTAAGAAAAATGTGTTTGTTTGTTGTTCCTATTCTATTATTCCAAGAAGCAGAGGTGATTCTATTCACTCTTCATTAAAAGTTTATTTTTCTAGAAGATCCAGGAAAACCCATTATTTTATGCTGAGATATCAGAATTTAAAATGTTATACAAGGACCACACAGTTTTCAGAGCCAGCTAGAAGATAGTCAAGATATCTTGCTCTATGATTTTTATACAGATTACCTTAATGTGTCTCTGTATCAGGAAAAATCAAAGTCCAGAAAGCATTGTAGATGACTGAAACAGTATTTCTATCTTCATCTTTATGAATACCATTTGATACAGAGTCTTATTGCAGAACTAAGTGCAAATGCATAAGCCAAGTAAATAGCATAATAGTCTAAATCCTGGTGTCATTTATAACACACACCACACATCAATGTAGAGCTCGCTGACTGGGTTTTTATTTAGTTGTCTATTTATTTAGCAGATTAAAAAATAGTGAAGGAAAGTAAAACACAGAAACAAGAAAGGAAAAAATGAAACGTCTTCTCCCACTAAAATAAATCCTCTTTTAATTGTTTCTATTTATTTGAGTTATACTTCTCCTTTCTGTCACAACCACAACCAAAAGCAACTCACATTATAATCTTTTTAAAAACAAAAATAAAAGCACAATACAGTTTAACACAGATCAATTGGCTGCCTTTTTCAAGGCTTTTCCTTCATCAGATGCTTGATAGGGTTGCCATGGATTGTCGGACCTCTTCAGACGTGGCATCCAGATCACAGAACAGCTTTGCAGGGGTTGAGTGCTGAATACAGTCTTCTTTAAAGGAATTTGGAAGGTGAGGCATCAAAATTTTAATGGCTGGTGGGTTGTTTTAATTAATTACTTTGAGAATTCTTATCTCACTGCCATTCTTTTGATGGTATATAAGCAAGATTATTGACACTGCATCAGTAGATTTTTGTTTCTTTCCCCTCTCTTCAGTAGCACTTGGCACTGCTTAAACAACAGCTCCTGAAAGTTTCTCAGTACAGTATCTCCTAATGATCAACTGGCAACTGCTATGTGGACAGATTCTTTTCATTCATTGGGGCTGTTTTCTAAATAAGCAGTGCAGACAGAAGAAAGTTGAAAACATTTTGATTTTTTGATTGTTTTTTTTAAAAAAACAGCAACAGTAATGCAAATTCAGTCCAAAGTTGGTGTATAAAAACCATGCCTGTAAGTTTCACTCTTTGTCTGAAGAAGTGGACTTGATCCATGAAAGCTAACAATAAAAATATGGCAGTTAGTCTTTAAAGTGCTAGTTTTTTATTTTTATTTTATTTTGTTCATTTTGTTTTGTTTTCTGATATGCCTTATACAATAAAGAGTCCCCAGAATTCTTTTTAATCAAAACATATCAGGAACCAAATATCAAAACAGATCTCTCTTTCAGACTCTCCTCTTTATGCAGGAAACCATGACTAAAAGAAAGTGGATCTGGTGACAAAAATCTTCAATGTCCTGAAAAAAATACAAGGATAGATCAGTGGTGGGCTCAAAAAAAAATTACTACCACACTGTGGGCGTGGCATAGTGGGCATGGCCAGGGGGAAAGCCCTGCATTGCGCCCAAATTAGGACTACTTTATTTCAAAACTTGGATGGGCAGAAGGGCCAGCCAGAATTTCTGCTACCGGTTCTGGAAACCCGATGAGAACCTGCTGATGCCCACCACTGGGATAGATACAAATGCAAACTACCTCTTCAGGTGTTTTGCCCTTCTATTAGTCTACGTACACAGAAGTACAGTAAACCCCTGGGTTACAATGGAGTTCCATTCCAACAGCCTCTGTTGTAACACGAAAAAAATGTAAATCAAAACATCAATAGAGATGCACTGAAAAATTAAAAAATGGTCCTGAATTGATCATTGTAAACAAAAAAATACATTAAAATTTGTACACCGGAATGGCATTTCCACAGGATTTTCCATTGTAAACCGCAGCAAACTTAAACTGAGCCAGTTGTAACCCGGGTTTTTACTGTATTGAGATTCTGTTACCCAAATTGAAGTGACACCTAACTCCTGGTCTAAGGAAATCATAGGATCCTCTACTTCTTTTGTGTTCCAGTCAAACCCTGGGATGCCAAAATGAAGCCACTTTATCATAGAATGAAATAATAGAATAATGATTGGAATGGGATTATAAGCCCATCAGGTCCAGCCTCTCTTGTACATCTCTCTCTCTCTCTTCATCAATTCTTTACAATCATAGTTCTTTTGTAACAATTTTCCCACCAAAAGAGCTAAACCAAAATAACCCATAGAGGTTCCATAGAAGTTTCACATTTCCAGATTCCACTGAGAGCAGTTGTCAGTAGATGTCCCTTGTTTTTAATGTAATTAATAAAACAGCCATTCAGTCTGTTAAACAACTTGTGAGGGCCTTGCATCCATATTTTCACAAAAAGGGTAAAACATCTTTACATAGATTACTTTAAGACACTTCTGTCTCAGAAAATATTTAGGGTATAAGAAAATGATTCAAGAAAATACTCTAAGTACTTGAAACAGTATCAAACATTCCAGTGTAGAAAAGTGGGGTGTATGTAAGTAAGGTAAAGAGGTCTGTATTCAAATAATTATAACTGTTCTTATAATTACTATTACTTCTGGAAAAAATAATAATGAAGGTAATTACTGTTAAATCCCAAGCGGAGCTGAGAAGAAGTCAGATTTACCAGCTCATCCCAAGCAAGGACAGAAGGTCTGTCTTGCTAAGTTTTCCGTTTTGTGTTGAGTAGGAAAAGAGGGACTAGTCATGTCAACTCAGAGCTATAATGTACCTGAAGGGCCAGAGTTCAGCCCCTGGTAGAGGAAGACCAAAGCTGTAAATCTCATGGATCCACAGATAGCTCCAGCCCCAATCCCACCCTCCCTCATCGCCCCCTCTCAGAACTTAATACCGGATGACTACAGGTACCCAGTTTTAAGCCCAACAAGTTAAACTGAACTGCCAACGTAACTTGTCTCTGCCCCATGATCCTACAAGTCACTTTATATGACTCTTATCGAGGTATTTGCCACACATGGTAGACTCTCTATGTTGCGTAATAATCCAAGACTCTTCCTTTGAATCTCTCCTTTGTCAGTAGGTACACAAACAACTTCCCTGAACAGCTTCTTCAAAAAAAAATTCTGGATTTGCAGGGTAGGAGAAGCAATACAGTGAAACGAGTGTCTGTATATCAAGAGGCTGCCATATCTTCCATGATAAGGTCAAGAGAAGAAACATGTGGCAAGGTCACCCTTCAGTTGCAGTCATGTACATTTATTAACACACATACAAAGCCCACTGGTTTTCATGCAAAAACCTGTCAATTAGTGCATTCATTTTCCACTGTTTTCTAAACATGATCTTCAGCCTAGAATGCAGAGAAATAGGCCTAATGTGTTAATAGTATTATCGTGGTGGTGGAAACAATAGTGGTTGTCATCAAAAGGTAATTCATTCTTTGAACTGTCTTTGAATCTGGAATAAAATTGTCTCTTTACAAACATCATGATTATTTATCTACAGATTCGTGGAACTATGTTATTAAAAAAGTAATTGTGAATATGGATCCCCAGGCTGCAGACCATTCCATAGTTACACTTTAAACAGTGGATAAGTATTTGCTCATAGAAAATACTTTATGTCTACCACATATGAAATACAACACACCAAGTAAGACAGGTTATGTTGATTGTATGCAAAGTTTCCTTCTGCATCAGCAGTAGGTTCCTTCAGAAAACCCAAAATAGGTAAGTAAACTCAGAACAAAATGGAGAATGCCTATATGAAACTTATGATAAATGTTAAGTTAGGAGTAGAAAGGTAATAGAATGAATAACGACTGTATTCCTTGTTCCATTATCATTATCATTATCATTATCATTATCATTATTATTATTATTATTATTATTATTATTATTATTATTATTATTATTATTATTATTATTATTATTATTATTATTATTATTATTATTATTATTATTATTATTATTATTATTTCGATTTATATGCCGCCCTACTTGGTGAAAACCAACTCCATCCATTCAGGCTGTCTCTAAATTAACCCAAAGAGGAATTTTAAAGACTCACAAAATTCCTTTTCCAGTGTAGAGCTCTTCCCCTGCCCAGGTTCTCAGTAATTTGTATGAAATGTCTTTAGCATATTTTGCCCTTAAGAATAAAAGCATGCAAGTGTGGGGACGTTCAAATGCCACGTGACCATTTTAGGGGGGAAGGGGGTCAACCAAAAGTCATGGAAAGTCACGGGGGTTCGGGGGGGGGGGGTTCGGCATGAAGTCATGTGACTCCAAAAGGGAAGAGAATACATTTCTACTTTTGGATTTCCCTGGGATTTTGCAAGTAAGAAATGTGCTGAATAAAGCTAATTTCCCAAGCTATTTCTCTTACCTGGGTTCTTTGCATTACGTTGCTTAAAGGGGCTGGCTTTGTGAATCCTTTTTTTACTTTTGAATTTCCTTGTAAGTTTGCAAGTAAGAAATGTGCTGGATAAAGCTAATTTTCCATGCTATTTCTCTTATTTAGCTGAGATACCATGTGATTTAGGGGGGGAAGGGGGATGTTGGTCAAAGGTCATGGAAAGTCACAGAGGGGGGGACGGGTGTCAAAAAGTGGCCAATTTTAGCTCACGTGGTTTGAAAGAGCCGTACACAGCAGCCACAGAAAGATTGGCTGATGGTTAAAAATGCAAGATATCCAGCCAGACATTATTTTGCTCTCCTAGCTCATCAAATTCTTAAGCTACTATTTCCAGGTCCATAGGAGACTTGCCAATCTTGAAATGCTGTTCTACAAATCAAATAGTCATGTATTTCATAAGTAGAAACAAAACTCAGGACTGTGTAACATTTTTGGATTTACTAATATATGTGCTTTTTTACTGAACCTATTAAAGGTATCAAACACCCCTAAATTCTGTATTAACAGAGGGAACATTAGAGCCTTGTATGCTTCTGTTGACCCATGGGATCTATTCAAACCAGAACAGACAAGGGACAACCTTATTCCTAATCATTCTTTCAGCCTCAAAAGAAAAGTGCAAATAACAAATGCTTGGGTCTACAGCCTTGGTTACCAGCATGAGGCACACACCCCACAAGGGGACAATTTGATTTTAAGGGGGTCAATTCAAGAATGAGTTATTAACAGTGAATGGCCTTTTAGGCTTCTTCCTTATGAATAGGAGTTCACCTTTTGAATAATAATAATTATATGTCACAGTGGGGGAGTGGATCAGGATTTTAGAGATGCTTAGGTGGGGCATGGCCAAATATGGGCGTATGGGCGCATTTTACTTATGCTTCCGGGAGCGATGAGGACAGCGCAGGCTGGATGAATCACAGTAAACCCATTTGTGTGGATTCACAGGGTGCTTGGCTTTCTCAGAATTGAAGTCCAAGAACATCTGGAGTGCCAAGGTTCGCCATTACGGGCATATTGTAACAAAACTTGCATAGTATTGTGAAGGTAACATTCCATGTTCATCTATTTAAATTAGATAAGCCATATCAAAACAAATAGTGTGCAAGTTAGGAAGAAGAGAATAGAGAAAGAAGAAGAGACCGAGATAATGCCTTTTACAAAACTGTAGAAAATATCTGATGATGCTCCAAGTCTTTTCTGAATTAAAGAAAAAACTGGGCATAATACCAATAAGTTTCTGTATATGAATGATATCTGTTATTTAATAGTATTGTTATTTACATGCTATTATTTAAAACACAGATAAAAAAACGTGTGTGTGCATGCATGTGTGTGCACGTGCATGCGTGCATGTGTGTGTATGTGAATAACAGTCTTTCTTCAGCTTTTTAGGCCTTTTGCAATATCAGGTTTTTAAGCAATTAGTTTGCAGATGTCACTAAATAAATGGCATTCATTCCTTAAGCCGGAACCATACCTGTTAACCATCTTGGCGTTTTCTAGCTTTAAAGCTGAGCTTGATGTGCACAGCATGCTCAAAAACTGTACTCACAGTTCAAATGAGCTGGATTACAGACCATGACCACTGAGACCCTCACATGACAAAGCCTTTGTGTAATTAATATGCAGGGTAAAATGCTCCCTGGACGGCTGCTAAAGCGATTTAAATCATGCACATAAAAATGTAATCACAAATTTAGCATGGTGGACATTGTAGTCACACTGTGCTTGATTGCATAGAAGGTTCCAAGTGTGTTTTAAATGTCCTTTAAGATTGAGATTAGGACTTGTACTTACAAGATGCATATTAATCTAAAACTCAACATTTTTCAGTGTGGGATCACAGTAGGAGAACATTATGGGCAATAGAGGTTCATTCTAATCCCAGTAGGTAATTACACTTTGAAATAATATTCTTTAATTAAATCTTGTTTGCAGTTGATTGATTTAAACACTAAATCTAAAAACCTAAATTTGAGTTTTTATCAATTTTTGATGCTTATTGCACAGAACTTGAGCTTTAATTGATGTTTCTGAAGTTTTCAAAGCCCTTCTCTGCCGTATCCTTCCTGAATTTAGTACAATTATTCATTTCTTCCCCTTCTTCTTCCACATTGCAGACAGCCTTCATTAGATGCTGGATAAGTTTAGGTATTTGAAAATCAGTAGCATCTACATGTTTGTTCTATTAAACTACCATTGTTTTCTTTGGACCCCTTGAGAAAAACTATACTGGGTTCTACATGAAACATTTGTTCTAAACCAGAAGGCAGACCCTTGGACAAAGACAAATGCTAAGAGATGAAGAAATAACAACTCCTGTTCCAAATATCATGTAGTGTTACAACAGAAACACGCACTCTGCCCTGCCCTTCAATAGTTTTTCCACTGGGTGCTCTGGGTTCTACTTAGAAGGGGTAAAAGAGTTAATAGGGTCAGCCTTCAGGATTCTAACTCCTTAAAAAGATATAACAGGCAAAAAGCATCCTTGCTGTTTTTTATGGCTATCCATGGAATAACAAGGATGTAACAAGGTGTGTCCACAAAGGCAAACTGGTGTTTCTTGCCTCACACTTTCTCTGTACCTTTCCACTTGGTGAGATAATTTTACACCAGGTAGTAAGACAGAGCAAAATGAGAGGATGTTGAATTAGAAAGTTTGGGATCTAGAAGAAGAGGAGGAGCTGTGTAGGACCATGCCCCACACAATGTGGATTCCATCTTCATACACAGAGTTTGAATATATCTAGCCAAGCAAAAATACAATAATTACTTTGAAAAAAGGCAAGTAATAGCATGTGGCACAGAGGAACCTCAAGCCAAAATACATATGACATGCTTTTATTTGCTTTGACCACAGGCCACAAGTGAACAGCACCCAGATCTTTATATCATCCCAATTTTTAAAAAAATCAAACAAAAGTGAGAACATTCTGTTTGGGTCTAATCTCAAATCAAGGATGTTTGCTGCAACGGTGCTATTTTTTTTAGAACTTCCAATAAAGTAGCCAAATATCAGTATCCTGAATTACAAAAGTTTTGAATTTATGAATCATGCTGGTATGGTTCCTACGGTGTCCTTACTGAGCAGAAGAATGTTCTGCTTGTGATTTGGGAGGATCTTCCCAATTTTACCACCACCTCCTTCCAACTGCAGCATAAGTAGGCAAACTTCTTCATTATTATTAATTTTACTCTTTCCATTTGTCACAGTAAGAGAAGCCCACACTGAAGGGTTTTGGGTGTTGCAGTATAAAACATTTCAATGGAATCAGAGTGCCTATTCATGTTCTGGAGGATATATCAATCCTTGAGTTAACCAGCTTTGAGGAAGAGCCTATTGCAAACTCTATATGCTTCCAAAGGCCAGAGCCCAGCAACATGGTCTCTTTATTTTTAACCAAAGTCTTCAGAATATGGGGGATTCTGGGAGTTGCTATCCAAAAAAGAATGTTCTTAATCTCTACTATGGAAACATGTTGTAGACATGTTTGCGCTGCAATTACCCCCTTGTTTCAATCCTGGAAATATCATCATTACAGTCTTCTCCATTATACAAATAGTAGATTCCTGAACATGAAAAAGGAGGTAACTTGCACAGAGAGAGAGTGAGAGAGAGCTGCAAGATTTGGGCGACTGCTTCCCGTATTTTAGAAGGTTTTCAATTTGTCACATGAGAGCTTACCTAAAGAAAAAGAATAACAACATGATTCACAGTGCAGCTGGGTAACTCTCAAAAAAGGATACCCAGTGGATAGGTATGTAAACCAGGTGATCTGGCAGGTCAAGTAATTTCACAAATGGTTGCAAATTTAAACACGATCCTTGAAATATGCGTCCATATAGCCAGTCTGTTCACAGCTGACAATTTTACAACCAAACCTTGAATATTCTGTCCCTTAGACACTGAACTGAACTTTCAGTTATAATTTTGAACAGTTTACATTGCAATTTACATAAGCCAGGAATTTGGAGAAAGTGGGGGGAGATGAGAAATAGGTTTGGACTAAGATCCCACAGTTCTGTATAAAGCAATCGTGTATGTGTGTAGTACATGAAATTAAATTCATGATCCTGTACATTTAATAATAGAAGCATTCACATCTGACTATAGTTGCATTTGTCATTTTTGCAGAAAAACAAAGTCACATGTGGAATGTTTTATTAAGATATCTGGGCTGTTGAGGGAAATGATTAAGTTGCTCTAAGAGCAAAGACACACCACAAGACCTCATTCATTGCAGCACCAGTATTAATCACATACATAATATAGGTGTCTCACTATAAGCCATATTCCCTTAAAATATATATTATACATCCTGCGGGCAAACAATAGCACAACAGACGTGAAATAAATCCCTCAAAAGCCATGGTGGCCGGATGAAAATCATTTATACCCTGACAGATTAATGTACTTCCTCCTTATGCATAATAGATGAAAATATTTACAACAATATCAGAAAGAGCTATAGAAAATTAAACCTCACTAATCAACTTGCTCCATGTAGGACTTAAGCTGCTCTCTGAATTTTTTTCATGGTTTAAAATTCTCATGAAGAAAATAATATTCCTCTTCCAACAGAGCTGTGGACACTCAACAATATGAGAGATGTTGTTTTTAATTAGTTCTCATGTGCTAAAATGAAATCTAATGCCTTGACACTATTGCTGAGGGAAGAACCTTGTCAAACCATCTCAGAGACCTAATAAAGATTATGAAAACAAGAATATTTGAGCTACTGGAAAGGAGCCGGTGCATTGATGGGGGATGTGTGGAATTCCATATGTTGTTGGACTACAATTCCCATCCTCTATCACTATTAGCTATGTTTGCTAGAGGTGATGGGACCTCCTCTCCAGCAGTTTCTGGAGGGCAGCTGCTCCCCACTACTGGGTTAAAAGAAAGCTATGTTTTACGGCAAAGTTGGAGATCCACTTTCAACTCAAGGGTCAAATTCAACTTCAGGGCAGATCTCAGGGGTCACATTGTAGTTGGGACTCAAAGGGAAAAGCTAAGATGTAAAATGTCAGCACCCTTGAGGTAAAAGCACTTACTGCCATTCACAAGAGTCTTAGGAGGGAGTTTTACTTCTGCTTCTGCGAGTGACAAGGGTCGTGTGGGCTGGATAAATTGGCATCGGGGGCAGATCCAGCCCCCAGGCCATAGTTTGGGTACCCCTGATTTATTTATATAATAGGGGTTTTTTTTAAAAAAAAATTACACACTGTCTTTGTTTTCATTTTTTGAAGGTAGACTTTTTTCCAGTTTAAACACATACAGCTGCTTTCATGTTGGTTCACACTCACTGAAAAGTCTTGCAAAGCAGTAATGGCATAGTGTTGGTCCACCCAGGGCAGCTTGCCAAAGCATCAGACTGCTAGCCTGATCTGTTTCAACCAGGGAAAGCTTATCCTGCTCGCTCACCCCCTCCCTCTCTTGCTCACTCTGACTCCCTCCGTCTTGTCATGGATGACCCAGAACTTCCTTTACAACCCCTCATCCCATGTCATGAAGATATGATGCAGTGCACTCAGGCTGACAGTGGGGAAAGACCAGCTCTATTTGCATCTCGTTTGTTCACAGCACTCGAAAAGAATTATGAGCAAATAGATAAAGAAGGCCTCCGTTTGGTTTAGAGAGGGGGCTGTTAGGAAGCTCACCAGTGTTTATATAGATGACCTTTTACCTTAATAACAGACCATCAGATTGATGTCTTTATTCGACTCCAGAATATATATTTCTATAATGTCCCTTGCATGTCTAAAAGGCTGAGATTTGCTTCTCTGTGAAATCAGATCTCAGTAAGGGATTCATATACCTATGGAGAATCTGACCTACTAATAAATAACAGAGAGTGGGCATGGGGAAAAAAAGAACTAGAAATGAATAAATAAACCAGGTGAGTTGTACAGATAGGCAGGGTCTGACACCCTGGAAGCACATACAGTGGATACTACACACTGTGTTGGGGTGTGGTGGCTCAGTTAAGGAACTTGCATTACCTGGAAGGCCAGCTAATGCTTCATCAATAGGGCCTGAGTTGTTTACCCCAACACTGGAACCTGATTGGAGGTATGCTAATTACCCAGGATCTCCTCATACCTGAGGAGAATCTAGCACATGGCTTGGGAAGGAGTACGAATTTGAGATAGGAAGGAAACACCAGTATGGGGGGAGAAAGGCCATTTCAACAGGCCAATTCTCCCTAAGTCTTCAATATGGTAACTTAGAACAGATAGTCAGATTAATATTATTTAGGGGAAAATATGTCTGAAAGCATTCTTTCTTTAAAAGCTAATTTTGATTAGTATATTTTTCTATGCTGAGATCTGCAACCTGATTTATCAAGAACCATGCTTCAACTTTAATATAGCTACTTTCTTCAATCAACGTCTGTTCGTTGGAATTGGGATGCAGGGTAAGATACAGTAAGTCCACTGGCCTCTTTTTAACGCTACCTTTTTACCTCTTTACTATTAATTTGGCTGGGCTCTGTATGCAGACAAGTCCCAGGTTTGTTCAGCTGGATGTGGCTGAGAGAGTGATAAACATACATTCCTTGCCGTGAGTTTTAGGTGAGTTCTAGAGGGGATTTTGGAATAATCTGACTTGGAAGGAATGCTGGAGAGGTCCCAAAGCAAGGTGAGGAATGGTGTGGATTCATTACATATTTATTGTGTGCCCATACTACTAAAAGATACACTACTAGAAGCAATGCCCGTGGTACTAACCATGGGGAGCAATTTTATCCACTAGAAGGTGCTATTGACCCAGAATCTTGAGGCTTGAGCTGGTACTGTTTCCCTGCCTGGTATGCAAGCCCCTATGGACCAAGCCTCCATGTTGCCCAGCAACTGTTTCACTGAAGAAGTGCAGGGTCAGAAATCAGAGTGGGTGGGAACAGGGCCTTCAAACACTCTTGGATGCTTGGGGAGACTGGAAGATGAGAAAGAAATAAGGTAAACCTAGAAGGAGGAATAGTCAGAATGTTGATTGAGCAGGATTTGGGGAGAGGTGAAGGTAAATGGTGGTTCCATGGCCTCTAGGAAGCCAGCAAAGTCAACTTTGCCAACACTGGCCAAGATACAGACAGTCTTTGAGTCTTCCCTTGCCATGCTTTGGGAATTAAAAAAGTCAATTAAGAGGAGCATCACAAAGCTTGGAAGGGGAAAACTCAAATACCTTCTGTATCTGGACGACACCCCATGCTCTAGAACAGCCAGCAAGCCCCCAGCAATGGTAAGCCACTGGTTAAGGCTGGCTTTCTCCATCATAGGAGAAAAACAAGACAGAGACATCTGTGGTGAGTGTGTCAAGTACCAGCAAGAGCTAGTTATGCTAATAATAACAATTGTTGCTGTTAAATCACTTCTGACTAACACCATCCCATGCAAATTCTTGCTTTGTGAATGTAGGTATATACAAGACACCAGTTCTAGCTGTGGCCAGAGCACAAGCTTCTCAAAGAATGCTTAAATATATATTCATGATTCTCCTTTCCCTAACCTCACCTCTTCTTCAGCCTCCTCGCAATTTGACATGGATTTAACAGTTCTTTAATTCAGCCTGAATTGATGATCATTGTACTATTTGTCTGGGGAAATTATGTCTACTGCATGTATCACATTGAAGAAAGACTTAAATCCTTTACAGTACTGCCATCTCAAGTTCTGGCAGTATGTGAATTCTGCCCTGTCAATGAAGTCTAATACATGAAAAGATACTTTCTTTTAAAAGCAATTAGTTACAGTGAAGGCCTGGAAAAATATTTCTCATTATAGCTAGAATTTTAGATTAACTCTTTGCTTTATCATTTTGCCAATTAAAACCGGTTCTTTTTGTTACTTTTACAATTGTGCATACTCCGTGCTGCCCTGTGCATTCTTTCTTCCTGTCCACTTCATTGTTAGTTCAACACCCATATACTATGAGGCCATGCCATGAGGTAGCACTTGAACCATGGGCTATTCCTCCCCATCCCTAAGTACTAAATTATCTAACATGTTACACTTTTACTGCAGCAGAAATTATAATAGTGCTCATTAATTCAAAAAGAGTAGTGCAATGTAGTTATTACTTCATTATTGGAAGAAGGAAATACTTAAACCTACCTACTTATTTTGGTTAATTAATTTCAAACTCTATCTAAATCCACAAAGAAACAGTCATATCTTAACTATTATGTCCACACAGTGGTGGGATTCAGCAGGTTCGCCCCAGTTCGCCAGAACTGGTAGCAGAAATTCCGGCTGGCTCTGCCCATTCAAGTTTTGAAATAAAGCAGTCCTAATTCGGGTGCAACACAGGGCTTTCTGTAGTTGTGGGACTCAGTAGGTTTGCCCCAGTTCACCAGAACCGGTAGCAGAAATTCCAGTGCCCCCACCCTAATTTGGGTGCAACACAGGGCTTTCCCCTTGGCCACACCCACTATGCCACGCCCACAGAGTAGGTAGTAAAAATTATTGAAACCCATTAGTGCCTTTCCCCCTAGCCATGCCACCATACCACACCCACAGAGTAGGTAGCATTTTTTAAAAAAATCCCACCACTATGTCTACAACATAACAAGAGGGGACAACCTAACAGACCAAACCCAAGAATGCTGACTGCATTCAACCGTTACTTAGCTCCAATGAGAAGCCAAATGATAACTGTGCATGAGGATCATCTGCTCTCCAATGGTGACAACCGCTTTTACCTAAACACAAAACTGTACAGTGTCTTTACATTCACCAGGCATCATATCTGATCTAACAGCCACTGTATGTTTTACTGGGCTTAGCGTGCTCTGCTCTGTCATAAACTTTATGCTCCTTGAAATTATGTAGCAAGCAATATCCAGAAGTTTTAAATTAACATGTTACAGATTTACACACTTGCTCAAAACAGATCAAACAAGAGGGCTCAAAATACAATCCCAAAGCAGCAGTAACAGGTTTTAGTTAGTTAAATCTGCCTTTAGGACTCCAAGCTCCATGTAATTTTCTTGTATACATTCCTTGCACATCTTAAACAGAGCAACACATTATGACACTATTAATCACAGCTTCCAAATAAGTGTTTCAAAATGAGCCAGGTTTTAGCTGTTGTGCTGCCACCAAAGAGCTGGCTAATATTTGGCAAGGTAACATTACAGACAGTAGTAATTTGAGACAGTCAGGCTATTAACTGGTGTTTAGAATCTCAATTACTGTTAAAATGGATAATTACAAATAAAGCAAACCTATGATCTTACATTAGTAACCACATTTTTCCTCTTTATGAAATTTGCAAGCAATTTTCAGAACCTGTATTTAATTTCCAGATGAAAAATTGACCTTAACAGTATGAAGTATGGCTAAAAAGAGGATTGGGAGTATTTCCACTGAAGAGAATAAATGTATTTCCTGGATGCCGACTGTTAAGGCTAATTGATTTACTGGCTCTCTATATACTGTACTATTGTCTTTAAACTCATGGGACAATGAAACTCTTCAGAAAAGACGTAAATTCTGTCACTCTAGCAATGATAGCCAAAGGGGTCTTAAATATAAAGTGCCACTTTCTTACAGCTAAAAGTAATATTTCTAGCTCTGAAATAAACTACTTGAATGCATATCCATTGGGTTTAGCAGGCATATATTTAGCATTTTACAGTGTACTCATTTATATGCCTGCCTAGAAATAAGCATTATTCTTTTCAATGTGGCTTATTTCTAAGGTAAAAGAGTACAGAATTGTTTTTCAGGACTTAATAGCCTTAGTGGTAGAGAACTTTCTTTTAATCAAATTCTGTTCACTGTAATAAAATATTATTTTTCAGGGAAATGGAAAATACTTTTCAAAGGAGCAGAAATAGGATTTATTCTCATTTATGGGTGTAGTTTAACATTTGGTAAAAGCTCAAAGTTTAGGCAAAAAAAATTCCCAGGTTGTATTAGTAAACAAAAGTTATAAAACCCATGGATTCATTTGCTGTTATCATCAACCTATATCTAGAGTGCAGTTCAAACTGGATAGATGTGGGGGTGTATATTTGAGAGAGGGGGAGAAAGAAAATCCTCAGTGCAAGTGGAATTACATTCATAAAATCATATCTGTCACACACAAAAAAGCCATGAAGAAAAACAAACCAGAGGGATAAATTCAAAAAGAAAGATGAAGTTTCCATGAATGCGATTGAAGTGTATAATTTTTCAATTCTTTCTTCCAACAAAAGAAAATGGGGGAGATTATGTTTGCCCTCCAAAATATATCAGCTAGAATATAAACACAGTACAGTAAAACCCTGGGTTATGATGAAGGTCCGTTCCAATAGCCTCTGTTGTAACCCAAAAAAATTGTAAACCAAAACATCCATAGGTATGCATTGAAAAATAAAAATCAGTCCTAAATTGATTATTGTAAACTGAAAAAGGTGAAGAGAGAAGAAGCTAGATAGGTCTCTGAAGGGGATCTGTTCTAGAATCTGAGCAGTAAAGGCAAGAGCTCAACTCTATTTGCCCTATGGTAGAACACAGAATATACCTTGTACCAAGTGCTCTATTCCTGTCTGCCACTGTTTATCCAGTTCCCTCTCTCCATATGTACTGAAGGAGGTGTTATGGGTTCACAGAGAGAAAGCCAAACCCACTTGGCTTACAAAGTCACTGTGCTCAACATTGAGACAAGGGGGTCAAATACAGGGGTCTCACACAGATGCTACATTCAGAAATTCTTCACCTTCAAGTGAAGTTCAAGTAACATATTAACCACAGGGCCACCTTTATCAGGTATCTGTGTGACATACCCACAATATATGTTGTGACAGTCATGTGACAGAAAGAAGGAATTGTGCCACTACATATCAATTTTAGCAAACCTGACAAATGTGTGAAAATAATTATTCAGAGACCTTGACAACAGCTATTGTTTCCATGCAATCAATAGTGTACTAATTAGTGTACTAATATTCATTCAAGATTATAATATTATTTGGGGGACTATTAGCCAAGTTTATCATTAGTCCAAGTTCCTGTCCAACTAATGGCAAGCAAGTAAGCAAGCTGCCTATGCAAATGTTCCAATTCAACATTATCCACTGCCTCTCCACTTATACATTTATTTGTCATATTTGTATTGCTGCCCAATCAACAAGCAACTCTGGGTGGCATGCAGCACTTCATACAGAAAATGGTATCTTAACAGCCATGCATACATTTGAGGTATGAAGGTACGTCTAAAGGAATAGGCCAGACTCAAGAATCAAAGTACAGTAACTGAAATTTTGAGATACCTTAATTGGTCCTGTACAGAACAATAAAATGACTTTGGGCAATGCTGAAAGAAGAATCCCATGTCTGACAGAAATATCTCACAAAAAAAGGTATCATTGTATGAATACTGAGATATACTTCATAGTATTCAAAGTAAACAAAGTAGAATATCACCAATTTTGATTTGGTCTGGATTATCTGCCTTAAAAATCATAATTTCCTTGCCACAAGCCAATTTGTCGATCAACTAATTCACGAGGTATTCAAATATCTCAAAGCATTAGTATACACTTGCATTTCTATAGCATGAAAATGGGGAAATAAAGGATTATGACATGGAAGAGGGGGAGTGAAACTCAGTGCAATCCAATGAAAAGTTCTCACCAATTTCTTTCATTCCCTCTACCATCTCCATAGGGTTGTGCAATCCACTCAAGTTTACTTTGTTGAAGATGGAAGGAATACTCCAGTTAACAGCTTCACCAAACCAAATGATGAAGTACCTCATCTCTATCTTCTGTTTAATTTTTACCACTCACTACTTCTGGAACACTAACGTGCTCGGCAGCAGTGGCTGCTACTCATTTCTGAGTATACATCCCCCAACCTGAAAATCCTTTTCACAGTTGATGGATGTGACAAACAGGAAAAATGCCATCAGTGTGAAAGTGTTTAAGGAGGATCCCAGTTTGCCATGAAGTGAACCACACACTATGATCTCAGAGCCATCTTCTGCAGCACATGTAATGAGACATGCAGAATTTAACACCAGGACTACAATGGACTACCTCAGCCTTGAGAATTAACAAGGTGTGCTTTAGCAGCCAGTCCATCTGGCATGGCCTTTTCCGCCTCCATGACCATTGGGAATCAGAATAGCGAAGTGGTTCCTCCTCCACTCATTTCACTATTGGGCTCAATATGATGGTTTCTAGTGGCATTTCTTCCACTGAGGGGGACCATCAGCCCACCTAAAGGTACTCATCCGTCCATTGCCATTGGCCCCTTTAGGGAGTCAGGTTATTTACCACTGCCCAACACTAACATTGGGTGGCAGTAAACAAACTGTTAAGATGCAGAAGTAGCCCATGACTTTATACATGGTAAGGCCTAGGTTCTAAATATATTCACATGCAAAAGAGTGAATGCTTTATCTATACTTCTGAATTAAGGAAGGGTGAATATAAGAAGAAAGGAGGACTATAATGCCCAAAACATTTCTTTGACTCTTACCTGAGCATGTCATACACAGAGCTAAAAAATGAAATTTTTTAAGACCAGAGTTCCCAGTATCTCTCAGTCAGTATGGCTGGTGAATGGCTGGCCAATCTCCACTGGGAGATTTTGGGAGCCAAAAAATTAATACTGAATCTCCAAACTCTAGTCATTTGTTTTGTGGTTGTATTATGTGCCCTTAAGTCGGAAGCAACTCATAACACCTTAACAGGTTTTCAATGTAAGGGCTGCAGTGGTTCAGTGGTTAAGAAGCTCACCTTGTTAGCTGGAAGGCTGGCAAGTCAGCAGTTCAAGACATATTTATTTATTTATTTATTTATTAGTCAAACTTATTTATTGCCCTTCTCACCAAAGTGACCCAGGGCGATTTCACAACAAAAACATCAGTAACAGCTAAAACCAATTTAAAAGATTATTAGTCGAGAGTTTAAAACTAGCATGATGGATTGAGCACCCGTCTTTGCCCCAGCTCTTGGGGACATGAAAGGCGCCTCATTCGGGCATCCCCTGAGCAGTTTCTCCAGCAAAAATCCTCTCAACCCAGAATAATTTCTGACATGAAATTATTATTACCAGCCCCAACTATTAACAGTGAGGTTTTTGTTTTTTGGCCTAAAAAAGATTTCTTTGTAGTTCCCCTGAGTCCTGGTCCAACACTTCATCTACTACACAGGGAAGCTTCTTTCTTGTAGCCTCCTGAATATCTGTCCTCAGGAAGATGATCTTTGTTCAAATTTAAAGAAAAGGTGTGGACCACTTTAAGGGTGAAAGCAAGATAATTCCACCCACTCATGCTTCCTTCAGGTGACATAGCTACTCACTGACATCAGTGACTCTTCAAAACCAACTGGAAGTTGTCCACTTTCATGTCAGTCGGGAAACCAGCTTTGTTCTATGTTTCCCTTCCCTGTCTGAGATAAATAAATAAATAAATTTCATGTCAGAAATTATTCTGGGTTGAAAGGATTTTAGCTGGTGAAACTCCGCTCAGTTGATGCCCGAAGAAGGCTCCTTTCATGTCCCCAAGATCCGTTGTGCAGCACTCTGACATAGAAGAAAGGGAAATGAAGTCAAGAGCACTCAATCACCTCTTTGACAGCTGATTGACAGTCCACCTCCCCTTCCTTCACACAAAGACTTTAAAGTCAGAGTGGCCACCCAACATTTTATCATAGTAAAAAAGGCTCCTCATTTAATGTCAAAGTTCTAATGTAGTATACATATATACTGAAAGCTTCTTTTATTAACTATTATTGCTTTTAACTGTTAATTCTTTCCACTGTTAACATTTAATCAAAATCAAGCTTTAAAATGTGACATTTATCACTGCCAGTACCTATAATCTGTTTTTCCAGACTATATGTTGGCAAATCAAGTCAAATCTTTCATCTTGCTCTCAGTAAGTTCCAAGGATTTTACAGATTCAAGTAGCAATGTTCATTCTTTCCTAATTTATTTAGGGCTGTCCAGGAGTCAATTAGTGATCATTATGAACAAATCCTTGTTTTAATATCATAATGAATGTCTTACTCTTTTAATGTGTATAGTAATTAAAGATTGTGGAAGAAACGTTCTGAAATGTTTGTTTTGAAAAAATAAAAATCATTCATTGTTACCTTTATAACAGGAGTTCCCAACCTTTTAAAGCCAGGGGTCGGGTCGCGCTCCCTCAGGCAGCTTCAGGGGCCAGACGGTCATTTCGCCCTTCTTCCACCACATGGCACTTCCTGGTGTGGTGGAGGCGGTGAGGGGACACATGAAATGGTGCCACTGGCCTCAGGTTGAAAATCTCTGCTTTAAAACAATTTGTCAATAGTTGGGGGAGGGGGGGAATTGATCATAATTATCTTTTCTTTTCTTTTTTGTATTGCTGTGAGGTACAAAGTTGCAAAGTATAAAGATATGCTTTAAATGTTTTATTTTTTATGTCATTGAGTGTACAGTACTGGGAAAATGTAACAGGAAATGTAGTTGAACTGCAAGTTGGATACAATACTATGAAAAAAAGGGGTCAAATTAAGGATAAATGAAGTTCCTCTGCATCCCAATGATGGGGAGGGGGGAGGCAACATTAACCTGAATCTGATTCCTCCTTAAAGTATGAAACCAAAGGAAAGGTAGAGAGGAAGAGCAGCTAACCTCTGGTGACTAAAGGTGCACTTGATCTGTTATTTTGTATTCTACCCTCTTCAAAAGAGCAATATAAACAGAATTATTTATGCCCAGCAAAATGTTGCTTAATTACTTATGCACCACTGTTTGCTTGTATTTTAAGCTCTCTCTACCACCCACAGGCAGACGTTAAACAGCTGCTAAAAGCTAGCTTTAGTCTTGCCTGTTTGAAATTAGCATACTTGAGCTTTGAAAAAACTTTGTTGCCAATTTACATATGCATAGAGACTGATATTTAGACTCGCCATATGATATGTCCCTCAAGAGCTTTTCTTATTGCTTCCATCCTCAGGTCTCAACCTAGAGACTGTAAATCTAGCAGGTGATTAATTCTATACCCTTGAGAAACTAGCAATTAGCACTTGCAACCAGTAAAAAATTGTCATTTCAAAACCTGTTTACTATGCCCATGTATCCTCTATGAACTCACAGTTAACTCTAAATAGATGTATATGGCAAGAGATTTACTGTCATTTCTCTCCCTTTATATAAAACAGAATACTGTTCCAAACTAATCAAGCTATTAAAAATAGATTGAAAAGAAGAAATAATTGTCATCCTCTACCTTTTCTCCTCCTCCTAACACAAAATTGCAAGATTTTGCAAGTGTGGCAGGGAAATACTATATACACAATGTTTTAAGACACACAACCTTAATCAGCTCATTTCAACACAAGATCTTTGTAGGTTTTACCTGTTCTGTGTCAATTCTTATCTCTGGTAGCTGAAATTACCGTACTTCCAGATGTTCTTATGCATTATTGAGGTCTTCTGCAGTAGATGCTGGAAAAGGTAAGATAAGGTTTTATTTCTTTGTAGTAGTCACAACACTGAGATCAAAGGCAGTAAAGTGCAGTGCTTAGTACAGAAAACTATGATGAACTTAACATTTATTTTTCAAGTCGCACGTCTGTAATAAAACTGCCCATCAATCTTCAGTTACCTATTTAGCATTATCCACTGAGCCAATGCCAAACAGTTTTAAAGACTTGAAAATATGTTGGTGTCTGTTGCTGTGTGTGCATGCGTGCAGTTTTTTTTTTTAAAAAGAAATGGGTTGATGTGAGTATTTGTACTATGGACAGGAATCCTACATAATGCAATATTATTCCTTTAAATTGAAATGCACTACAAACTACTGACCAAGTCCTAACTCTATATTGAAGTTGAATGTTTATGGCCTTTTTAAAATAAAGTTTCTTCTAAATAAGTCTTTCTATTTCAATAGTACCTATAATTTCCTCACAAGCCTGCTTAAGACTCCACATTTCTAGGTCGGACAAGGATTACAGGCCAGCATTCGTCAAGAACAAAAGCCATGTCATGTACTGCTGGAAATTTATCTTATTCTCTCGCTGCCTCAAGTCATAGATTTATTTGCTAGATACTAAAGTATGGGGCAAAATCCTCGTATCTTTTCAGACCAATTGCTTCACCAAATAAAAATACATTAAGAACTGCTAATAAAATGGATGTTTTGAATATAGAATCATAGAAATATGCCTTATTATTTTTGATTTAGGAATATTTTTCCCTCCTCTCAGGAAAAATATTGTTTCTGTGGTAAAAATAAATTCAGGTACATGTGAAAACATTCAGCCTAGGTAAGGAAAATCCCCTTGTGTTTAGTGGAGCCAATACTCTAGCATACGGGTGGCCAACCTTGGTGTCCCAGAGTTTCTTGGACTTTAGTTCCCAGAAGCCCTGATCAGCAGGGTAATTGAAGTCCAAGAACACCTGGAGCACCAAGGTTGGCCACCCCTGCTTCTAGCACATACTATTGTGCAACCTTGGGAGTAAGACCCATGCAGCAGAATCAGGTTTACAAATCCATACATAGAACTGCATTATTGTAATGGTATGAACACTGACTTAGGAGTAGGTCACACAAAATTCAGAGGGCCATCCTTCTGGGTGCAGGATTCGGCTCTCAGTGGAACTGGAGCTCCCTGTTCCTAGATATGGTAGTTGGAAAACTAGAAATTAATACATGGTGCAAAATGATGGCTAATTGCTTTATTTTCAGTAGTTGCAGTCATTAGGCAGTCGACTGCTATAGCCTGTGAGACTTTTACTTCCCACTAATTACATCATCAGATCATCACACTGGTAAAATCGGTAGCAGGGCACTTGTACACAACTAAATCCTGCATCTAATTACTATTTTAGTCCCTTTTCCTCATGACATGTTGGTGATAGATCATTATTTTTTCAGCAATTTGTTCGCATTTATATGCAATATAATTGGATCTGATTAATTATTATGATTAATGACTGCAGAATTTTCTTGCAAAGCTATTAATACTGGTGGTATCAAAAGAAAGACAGGGACAAATTAAAGCAATGGAGTCCTGTTGCTTGCACTTACAAAGCCTAGGCTAAAGTAACCCTTTGCTGATCTCTTGGAGGTTGGAGGGAGGTGGAGTCAGCACTTGATTAACAATAGAGACTGAACCCTGAAGAGACAGGAAGATGTTGCTGGCAGAACATGTTAAAATGTTTTACCAATTGGCAATATTTTAACTGTATATTATTTGTTTGCTAAATTAGATAGCTGTATGAGAAGGCATTCAGTGGAGGATAACTACAGAGTGAATGGGTCCGATCAAGGCACGCTTTTGGATTTATGGTTTTTGGAAGAGGGGGGGACAGTGTAAAGCATTTAATTTTCATTAAATGCCAAACTGCTAAATTTTCAAAGGGAAAATTTAAGCGGAAGATATATTTTGAATTAGCCTTCTAGCTCAGAAATAGGATATTACATGTTTTTTAAAAGCAAACAATGCCTGAGTAGCTTAGGGGATCAACTTCCCTGTTACCTCTGGGACATGACTTTAAATCTGACTTTGAGCAAACTGGGGGGGAAATTCATTTCATTCTAATAGCGGCATATATATAGGCTGCTATATATCAGATAGCACGAGCTACATGCCAAGTAGCAAAAAAGCTCTATTTTAATGGCTTAGGATGAGATGTGCTTTGAGAGTTTTCTGACTTGGGGAAGTGGGAGGATTTTTGCACAGACTGTCTTAAGTCTCAAAAAGGAGAAACCGATTGTGATTGCAATCTATAATAAACAGCATCCGCAATCACATCCTGAGCTAGAGCAAGGTCATTGATATTTGGGATGCTGTGCTCAAAGAACATTTTCTAGAAGCATTTACCATATTTGGGAACTAGAAATATAGGTGGTTACTTAAAAGTGATATTCAGTATCACACAGAAGTAGCTGAGTGCCAAATCAGAGTTGTCCTTTGTAATCTAATTAGCAAATGGTGAAGAAATAGCTGAAAGGAAGGAAAACATACATCACTGGGTACCTGTTTTGAAATTTAAAAATGCATTCAAAAACAAAGTAGTTCTGTCTTTTCTAATTAAGAAAAAGTAAAACATAAATGCACAAGAGAATGCACTGTGGAATCAATGAAACCACTGCAAAGTTGTAAACAGATCCTCACATGTTCCTGCTTGCTTAACTCAGAATGACAGAAGCCTGTTTACTGAATTCAAATTTTCTCCAGTAAAAGAAATGTTCAATTTTTACATATTATTTTAATACTTTTATACATTTAGTATCTCACTTTTTAAAAAATCCCACCTATTTTACATGAATTTTATGAGACCAAAAAGAGAAACCCAGTAAATCTATATTGTACAGCAAATAAATGCCTTGTTCTTTGCAACCAGCTTCTATATGTTTTTTCTGATATTCAAAGCTGTTAGTGTGCATGAATGTGGAAGTTTTAGTTATATCTCAAAGTGTTTTTAAAGAGCTTACCTGGGCTTCATCAGAAGGAGAACAAAGAAAGAAGACTCAGGTGTGCATACAATTTGCATGTGCAGATAGGTAAATGGAAGGGTAGATCAGGGATTCTCAACCTGTGGCCCATGGGCCAGATTCAGGCTGTGGACTGCAGCACCATTTCATGTGGCCCATCACCACCTCACCAGGATGTGCCATGTGGTGGAGGAAGGGCAAAATGGCCATCCATCCCCCAAAGCTGTCTGAAGGAGTGTGACCTGGTCCCCAGCTTTAAAAGGTTGAGAACTCCTGGTGTAGATGAACAGTCAATTTAAGTTAAAGACAAGCAAAATTGGCATCATTGAATTAGATGTGCAGCCTCAACTTAGTGAAGAAGTTGTTCACCAGTTAGCCTGTACAGAGTGTGCTCTTCAGGTAGTGACTGTTGGTATGTAATATTAAGGTCTGTTCTGCCTTCTTATGACCACATACACAGAGGAACACTATATTACAATCCTGTTCCTTTGTCTCCTGTGAAAAACACTGTCAGAGAAATGACTGCACCTGCTATCATGTTTATAGTACTAAATGAAAAAGAAGTCTCACTCAACCCAACAGTAGTCTCCTGGGAATATTAGGATTTTGGACACAGCAGTGTTTCCCAGCTGGCTGGAACGCTCCATAAGTTAAGTATCTGGATGTGGAGCAAGAGTTTGGTGGTTCAGCTCCCCACTGTGCATCCCAGAAGAGCCAGCCTGGGTGACCTTGTCCAAGCTGCACAGTCCCAGGATGCCGTCTCTGCCCACACACACACACACACACACACACACAGAAGAAGGAGAGGGTAAACCATTTATGTGTACTCTACCAAGAAAACTCTGGAAAGGGTCGTCATACATCAGAACTCACTTGACAGCATATGTGTTTTTCCTAACCCTGCCCGAAAATGTCAGAGATTGAACCAAGAACATATTTGCATATGCTCTATCACTGTTAATACTCTTATCCCTCTGAGTTATAGTCCCTCCATGGAACTATGCCCCGTGCCCAGAACTCCCTTCTGTGTTAACTACTTCTCAAGCTTGGGCTAGCTGTTGTACCCAAACTCCCATTTATGCCCACCCAGCTCCCATTTTGTTTTCTGGAATAACCTTTCCATGAGAAACAGCTTAAATGTTCTTCAATACAAAATAGTGAGGATGTGGGCTTTGTTTTAGTTGCCTGAGCACTAATGACAGAAATTCCCAAGCAGGCCACTGAGCAAGTGGATTGTACCAGATATAATTTACAACATTAGTGCTTGACAAATAAGGGTAATGTCTAGTTTCTATTTGGGGTGGGGAAACATCTGTATATGAAATATTTATCACATTCCTTATGATTATTGACTGAACTGTGTCTGCTTTTGGTTTGGTTTTGCTTTCATCACAAGCTGTTATGTCCAGATTGAGACCATTTAGCAGTGGGAAATAACATCAATGCTGCATTTTCCACCATTGTTCTGATAAGGTGATACAATGCAACAAATGCAAAAAGGATATTCAGTGCTACCATGTCATGCTGAAGTGATCACTAATCTACAGGAAATTTAAGATAATATGTGTGTGGCTTTTAAAAGTAAGGACAGAGAGATTCAGTATTCCTATTTCTTATTCCAGAGCAACTGAGGGACTTGAAGGGGGGGGTCAAAGAGCAGCTTAGCCTGCACATTAACAATACCTTGCTCATCAAAGTGCAGGCTGGAGTCAGCAGTTTTAAAAGGTCAGACTGGTGATGTGCCTCCTGGTCCCATCTCCCAACAATCTGCAACAATGGGACTCCGGAATACCTAAGACTAGGCCAGCAAACTTCCAGTGCTGCAGGGAGTGGAAGACCAAGATCCTGATACTATAACTTCTTGCACTTTACAGAAAGACTCTGAAGAAACATAACGAGATTAGAGATGAGGTGAAAGGAGAGTCATTGGGGACAGGGAGGGGGGATAGCATGTCCTATCTGGGAATTCTCCAGTGACATAACCTGCTTATTCTGAACTGGCTTTATGAAGTTAGTTAGAAGCACTGTTCTTATTCTAATTTGGCACATTGCCTGTCCTAAACTAAATGGCTGCCTGGGATCATGCTAACTCAAGGAGTTTGAATTTAGTTGTGTTTTCAATTCCCCACTGGTCCTTCTGGAAGAAGAGTCAATCTGTGGAGCCTTGAACAAACCATGCAGCCCCAGGGGGAGCCCCCAGAAGGGAATGGTAAAACACTTCTGAGTACTCTCTACCTAGTAAAGAAAAGGTAAAGGTCACCTTGCTTGAAAGCCACTTGTATCCAACTCTAGAGTTCAGTGCTCATCTTTGTTTCATAGCTGAAATGCCAGTGGTGTCTGTCTTTAGAAGATCCTTAAAAAGGGTCACCATAACTCCCATCGGGAGTTGAGGGAGATGCAAGGTTCTTGTTCTGGCTATTTCTAGCGGCCTTCATTGGTGTTATTTGGTATTCTTGTAATGTTTCTTTGATGTTATCTCTCCACCTTCCTCTGAGTCTTGTATTTCCACATATGCCTTGTAACGTATGGAATTCCAAGACATTCTCTCCAAATGGACAAACCACTTTATTTGCTGTCTCTGTATGTATTGCAAGATGGGTTCTGTTCCGATTATTTCTCTTATAACTTCATTCCTATTTTATCCTTTCTATTCACTCCAGCAACCTTCCTCAGAAATCTCATTTCTGTGGTGACCAACTTTTGCTTATGTTTTGTTGTAAGTGTTCATGTTTAGCACTGGCAACATAACGTGGGGATGAATATGCTTTGTATGAGGTATTTGTTTGTGTTGATTGGTATTGTGTTGTGTTGTGTTGTAAGAGAGGAGCTAACTGTCCCAATATTTGGTTTACCTTACTGATCCATATGTTAATATCTTTGTCTATTTTGCCATTTTCAGTAAATATATTAACTCTGCAACCTGTTTTATGCTTGTTCCCTCTATCTCGATATCTATAACATTCTGTTTCCTTCCAATTGCCATTACCTCAGTCTTCTCTTTATTGATTCTCATATTATTTATCTTACATTCTTGGTTCATGAATGTAAGGTGTTGTTGTAGTTCTTTAGCTCTATATAGCTCTATGAAACAAATTTAACAAGTCGTGTGTGAAAGCTTGAGAGAGATTCCTTCAGGTAACAAATGTTCACAAGCATATTTGTTAATGAAAATAGCTTAGATACCACACTCAGTGGTATATATGAGATATATAGGAACATGTGTTCCAATTATTTGCATACAGTTGAGCTTTGTGCAGCTTTGTTTTCTAATTATCAAGACAATGTTGGGGTGGGGTATGGGATAAAAAGGAAATTATCCTTTCAAAACCATTTATCAGTGCCATTTTTCAGGTGCATTACAGTAGTTGGAGTTGCCTCCCAACATTTTGCCAAGGTTAATTAGTGTCACTGATGTTAATCTACCCACTTGCTTATTCCCAGGAGTCGGTAATGGCACCACACTAAGAATGATCAAACTTTTGCTCTTAGTTTTATCTTCACTTAAAGCATGCTCATTTGTTATCCAGAAAAACTATAATTCTTCCCAAAGACTATAATTACACAGAGTTTGAGCTAAATAAGGCAGAGGTTATAATTTTAAAAAAAAGATATACAAATATAAGTCAAGATACATCAGGGAATAATCACCCAAACTTGGGGTTTAAGAGAAATGTTATCATTTCTGTATCGTTTTGTATTGTCTGTAAGCCACCCTGAGTCGCCACGGCGAGTGGGCGGCAATATAAATTTGAACAAATAAATAAATAAATAAATAAATAAATAAAATATCGTTTTAATTTTTATGGTTAAGTTTTGATGACTTTTTAACTTGATGTTTTTATTGATGTAGATTATCTTATGTTTTTATTCTTATTTTTAGTCTCATGTAAGCCGCTCAGAGTCGGGTCCTCCCGATTGGGGCGGGGTATCAAGTGTAATAAATAATAATAATAATAATAATAATAATAATAATAATAATAATAATAATAATAATAATAATAATAATAATAATAATAATAATAATATCACAAATGATGATGGATACACCAGCTGTGCATACTCGTGCCATCAACAAAGTCAAGAATTAACCAGGCCCAGAACTCCAAGGTGATCATTAGAAATAACGTAGTTACTTCTACTATGTCCCCCCCCCCTTTTTTTTTTTTTTTTTTTGGCTAATGAGAACATAGTATTATTGCATTCAAAAATAAATTAACAAATTAGAATGGTATTACCTTCTTGGCATAATAATTAAAATTTTGCTTTTTTTACTGAAAAATATTTAAAACACCTGATGTACATTTTTCAGGTTTTAATGTTCTCCTCTGAAAAATCGTATTTTTTTAAGTAACAGAAAAATGAAGGAAAATGTGTGGTGCGGCCAGTTACTTTTCAAGCAGTATAAATGTGAATAAACAAATAAAAATATATAACTGATAATGTTCCTAAATATTATGAGGAATGGGAACAAATTACTTTAAGAAAGTAACTTTTTACACTCTGCCTCCAACATATTCATATGATTTAGAAGCATTTTCTGCACGCAGCCAGGCATGTGGGGCAGAAATACGTCATCCCAGTCCCACAATGATAAGCACGAGGAATTGGAGAAACCAGCTCCTTGTAATTGAAAATCTTCTGCAAAGTAAGGCACACAGTAAACATGTGCATGGCTCCTTAATTTGTCTTTTGGCTATTAAAGGAAAGGACTGGCACTTTCCTTCACTGAAAAGCAGTAGCACTGGAAAGAAACAAAACAAGATGACCATGTGAATTTAAAAAAATATGAAGAGCTATTATAGGACATGTTTCTACTGAATTCAAAAGAACTTACTTTGGAGTTGAAATACTAAGATTCGGTATAATTGTGTATAAGAAGATGCTTGTAATATGGAGGTTGTGTTTTTAGATATGTATACTTCAGGCATGGAAGCATTGTCAAACTCAACTACGCCCTCCACCATCTAATTCAGTGTAATATGTGTGGTTGCATATTTCATGCCAGGATCAGTTTATTGAGTCAACAGAGACACATTCATCTACTGTGAAAATGACTTCCAGGAAAAATGTATACTTGGATATGAGTAGCAGCCTCTGCCACTATTTTAACATGGAACAGCAGCTTAATCATTCAGAACATGTCTATGTCATAGCTCTTAGCAAATCAAACTTCATATCTTATGTGGCTGGCGGAGACAAAACTATCCTCATGAGAAAAAATTATTGTCACGCAAGACAAAATTGCATGGGGGTTTGGGATGTGAGTTGGCTGTATCTAAATACATTTTAATGTATATTTTCCCATCTTCTTTCCTTAGTTTTAATTTGATGATATCTGTAGATTTTTTGTTATTGTAACATTCTCACTAGATTGTGTTATTTTCTCACCCGAATACTGTACGATGGAAAGAGCTCTCGTCTCCTGCCTACCTAGCATTTCAAAAGCAAGAACTTGCATGTAGATAAATAGGTACCACTTCAGTGGGAAGGTAAACAGTGTTGTGTGCACTCCGGTGTTCAGTCATGCCTGCCATATGTCCATGGAAATGTCTGCAGACGCATACAGCGCTGACTCTTTGGCTGTAAACAGTGATGAGCACTGAACCTTAGAGTCAGACATGACTGGCTTTCGAGCAAGAGTGACCCGATATGATTGTTAAACACTTCGGGGGCCTTATTTAGGGTGGAATAAGGAGAGAATTTTAAATACATAAACATTCAGATATCACAGTTTGTTTTTTATTCTCTGCACATCCTAAATTACACTTTCTCACTTCCTTCGTAACATTACTACAAATATGAAAAGAAAAATGAGAATAAATCTTTGCCTCTACTATGAAAGAAAGAGAGAAATCCTCAGATCTGTGAGTAACCAGGATAATGACAGGGTTATTTTTGTTTCTCCATTTTCTCCTCTCTTTTTTCATGCTGGGTTTGCCGTATACATTTTTTTTTTTACAATAAAGACTGTTGAGATAAGTGAGAGATCACTTCAACTGTCAAGTCAGGAAACAAAATTTAGACCACACTAGTAGAATGAGTGCACTGAAGTTTCATAATTTGTTAGCGGCTTCTGCATTGTATTAGCAAATACCATGTCATCAATCTCCTCATGCTTTTTTGTCCAACTCTGCCACCTTCAGCTTGCACACCCTGAGGAGCATAATTACAGCCACGTAACATATGCATTGTGAACTTGAAAAGTATGGAACAAAATGGACTTTGGAACATAAATCACTGTTTGTATATTTTAATTCTCCTTTCCTTCTTTTTTATAGTGCTGATGCAAAAAAAAAGCTCTCTTTTTTGGATGTGTTTGCTGTGCTTTCTGAAGCAAATTTAAACAACATCACTTTCCTGTTGAATAATTTACATTTCACAGAATTCTGTAAAAAGAATTACATGAAGTGCAGATAATTTCACACACTCAGCTTCACTATTTCACATTCTTTCAATACTGCCTCAAGCAATAAAAAGGAGAGACAGACTACCAAAAAAAGAAAGGGACAACTTCACTGATTTTTTCCCTAGTGTTAAAGTAGGGCTTGCTGAGGTATGTAAGTTATGGCAGGCTTACAATGACAGGACTCGTCTCTTGGTTCCAGGGCTGCTTACAGCCAAATTCTCAGCTTCCTTAAATATAGAGCCTGGTACATGTTCTATGACTGCAGTGGCTTAGTGGTTAAGATGCTGAACTTGACGACTGGAAAGTTGGCATGTCAGCAGTTCGAGACCTGAGTGCTGTGTAATGGAGTTAGCTCCCGTCTCTGTCCCAGTTCCTGCCAACCTTACAGTTTGAAAGGAAGAAATTGCAAGTAGATACATAGGTCCCACTTTGGCAGCAAATGTAACATCATTCCGTTCACTCCAGTGTCTAGTCATGCATGCCACATGACCACAGAAATGTCTGCAGATGCAGACAGAACTGGCTCTTTGGCTATAAACGAAGATGAGTACCTCCCCTTAGAGTCAGACATGACTGGCTCTCGAGGAAGGGTGATCTTTACTTTGTGGCAGTAGCTGCAGGGTTGAAACAAAAACATTCTAGCAAAGTTTCTCAACGGATGTGGAAACCAGCCACATCCTAGACCTGTGCTGCCCAACCTTATTTTCCAACCCCTTTTTATAATAACCAAGTAATCTTTGGTTCCAGCCACATTAAAAATAAATGTTCCACCCCAACACAGCTGCTTTACTGCAGCTTACAAAATCTGCCTAAGCTCACTCCCCTCCTTTACTCTTCTCCCAAGACTCTCTTCATCTTTGCAGTGAACCATAACCATGGTGACTTTCACCAGAAAACACTTTACATTTCCCTTAAGGGTCACAACCCACAGGCTGCAAGTCCTAGCCTGGTTGGTTGGTTCCTCTTCCCAAAAGGCCTGCCTAAGCAAGGATGAAGAGGGCGCAAATGGATTAGGCCAAATCTCAATCCTTTTCTCCCACTCCTGACATGTTCCTTTGCTTTCCTCTGCCCAGATTTTAACTTCCGTCTGATTTTTCATAGTTGACTGAATACTCCACTCCCCCCTGCAGAGAAATAAGGCGGTATATAAAAGTATTAAAATGCATCCAGCTAATTTAGAACATCAAAACTAAATTAACATTAGCTGCATTTTTAAACAAATGTATCCAGTTAACATCAATGGAACTGTTATGGAAATTATGTGTGCATCTTTCCATTTTTCTATCACTCCCTCTTGTCTATAAAGATACATAACTGAAGAGGAGTGTTCCTGCTATCCATGGGCAGGACTCTAGAAAATTAGAGTTCAGACGCAGAACAACATGAGCACTCTGATGGGAAGAAAGGCAGCCTAGAAAGAAAGAAACAAACAACATGAGTTTCATTCAATAAACCAATTTATTTGAAATCCAGAAGTTCTGACTCACATGTAACTACTCCCATGAACCTAGCCCATTTATGACATGAATGAGAAAATTCTTGGAGTTGCATACAAACCTTAGAACGTCAGAAGGCATAAAATTGCCTAGAATACAACACACCGTTGCAATCTACATCCTATTAGAATCCACAATAGTCGTATCAAAACTGTATATCTTAAAGTAGAGTTGGGTTAATTGAGAAGAAAAGGATAATAAGAAACCAAAGTATTCTGGAAAGCAGAAGAAACCTGAACTCCACATCCATTATTTCCCAAACCTAACACAAATAGAAGTACTTAGACCTTAATCTTGCCCTAATTTAAGATAAGGGATGCTAGCGGAACATCATTTTGGCTGTAATTATTATCTTCTGAAAAGCAGTAGTGCATTCTCTGGGGCCTGTGTATCTAGGGAAGATTAGAGTTCACTAAAAGGCCCCATTTATTTCTGCTTATCAATTTAAATAGGGATACCATATTACAGTTAGGACAAAATCAAAAATAATATGTTCTAGTTAGCACCATTACATTTCTTTCCCCATCCCTCCCTCCAGCACGAAATGTACTAATTGTTATTGCATTGCTCATTACCAGTTAAGACAAAACCCTGAATTTATTGGAGTCAAAAAGACCATTTCAAGCTACAGTTGAAAGGGCTGCAGCTATGGAAAAACTCACTGGCTGATTTTCAGACAGTCACTTCCACTGCATGCATATTAGAGGAGAAAATGAATTTGATTTCCTATTAGTTTGTTGTGAACATACTTTGATATGAGTAAGAGAAGTACACAAATCCACGAGCTCTCTACATTCCCAAGCAGAATGATAGCATTAAAGTGGAGAGAAGGAGAAAATGAACACATAAAGATGCTCTCAGACTAAATTTATAGCAGCAGGTGGGGATCGTTATGCGTGTGCTTCAAAACGATAGGCAATGTGTACCCTAGGGAGTCTTAACTGCTGCCCACCCACCCCTCCTCATGGCAGAACTTCTGTCCCAGGTTTCACCAAAAGCCTAATTCTGCTCTCTCTCTCTCTCATTTCAACTACTCTGATACTTTTAATTCCAGTGGCTCAAAAAGAGAAGGTATTTCAGGCAGGACTTGATCAGATATATAAGGCAGAAATGGCCACAAGTTCTGTTTGGGCAAGGGACTGTATTCCAGGTTACCAGTATTTCTTGCACTCAGGGGTAGGGACCCAAAACAATCCAACCTTTATTAGGCTCAACTGTAAATGTACAAAATACATTTTTTAAACAAAATAATGGGGAGGTCATGTGATTACTGCATGACTGTATGACTCATCAAGAACTGTTGGGAAATTCCTTCATTGCAGATCTCCATGGTTTAAAAATGTTAGTCAGTTTTTTTAATTTCCATGGTACTTCCTTCATCATTTTATCAGTAGCATGTTGTGGAACACAAGTCAACTAAAAAACATTGAATATTTAACACATTTATTCTGATCAAGGTATTTCCTGGCTGTAAATTAATTTTTTTTTATTCCTATGGACCAACATGGCCTCATTCTATTTTTTGAATAGCTTTGCAATCTTCCCACAATGTCCATGAGACAATAATCTTATTTGTTCACTTATTGCTTATCTTTTGCCCCAATATTGGAACACAAAGCAGCTTACAATATAATTAAAATTAGATCACAGCAATTAATTTGTAATACTTAAGCCAAGGAAGCCAATTGTCACATCAAAACAATCATGTAAATACTGAAGGGGCAAGTTTACAATAGGGAAGAAATAATATGAACCTTGAGTTTTTGTTATGGGACACAGAAACAAGTAGGATATAATAACATAACATTGTGGGGGTATTTTTAAAAAAGGGTTAAAAGTCAATGAGCTAAATCTGATTACTTGTCCAAAAGAAAGAGTACACCCACTCAACCAAGGGTATCTGCAGAAACAAATTGGCAGTGGGGAGCTGATACCTATGAATTGTTAAACTGATTGTAGTGTTTACCTGTGTACATTTTTTAAAATAGTAAGTTAAGGATTGCAAGAGGGCAATCCCCCTCACTGACATAGACACACACACACACACACACACACTGTACACTCAATGAATCGACTCATTAAGTCAACACTTATATAGTCCTGTTAATTTGATGGGTCTCTTCTAGTTGGAGCTTATGATTGCATTTAATCACAATAGCAGTAATCTAATTTGCAATTCTTTAAGCAAAGAACTGTGCGGCACCTTAATGACAAAATCATTTATTATGAGACAAATATCTGTGGATGGTGGTCCATCACAGAAGCTTATGCCATAACAAAATTTGTTAGTCTTTAACATGCCATAAGATTCATTGTTGTGCTTATGTTAAAAGACTAACATGGTTACCTTCTTGGAAACCTGCAGATGATAATTATCTTCTTTATTGTCTTCACAATGCTGATGCTTTTTTAAAAATCACTTAATTAATCAGCTGACCAATTTTTTTCAGTCTAGTGCTAAAGCCTAGCATGTTAGATGGGGGAAACTTGTTCTAATCTCTGATATTAGATAAACTGGTACAACATAGAAATTGTAAATCCAAACCCAACTGATTAAAGACAGAGACTCGTTGACTTTTGCAATTATTTTCAAGTCAAAGTTGGCAGGATAGCTGAGTAAATTAAGTGTCTGGTTACAGAGGCAGAGGTTCAATTCCTCATTGTGCCTCCCAGGAAAAGGAGAAGATACAGCTTATCTAGCCTTGAGCATTATGCTAGATTTCCCACAGAAAAAGAAACTGGAATGCTATTTCTGAGTAAAGGTAAAGGTCACCCTTACTCAAAAGCCAGTCATATCTGACTCTAGTGTTTGTTGCTTATTTCTGTTTATAGCCAAAGAGCCAGTGCTGTCCATGACATTTCCATGGACATGTGACATGCATGACTAGGCACCAGAGTGCACAGGATGCTGCTTGCCTTCCCCCTGAAGTAGTACCTGTTTATCTACTTGCAATTTCTTGCTTTCGAACTGCTAGGTTGTCAGGAATTGGGACAGAGATGGGCACTCACTCCATCATGCAGCACTCAGGTCCCAAACTGCTGACCTGCCAACCTTCCAGTCATCAAGTTCAGTGTCTTAACCACTAAGGCCCCACAGTCCCATTTCTGAGGACTCTTTACCTAAAAACTTCAAAAAGGGTTGTCATCAGTCAGAACTGACTTGACAGTATGCAGTTATTATATCGTCAACATATAAATGATTGCATTATGATTTATGAATCATTTCTCCTGTAATGCATTACCTTTTCTCAGCCTTGTATCATGTGCATTGGGGCCCCACAGAAGCATCCTCCCTGAACAGTGGAAAGTATTGTGAGTGTGACCACTGGACAACAGCATAGAATCAACCAACACTTCCGACCAAAGGTGTTGCACTGTAAAAGAAAGAACCATGTGCGCCTGAAATATAGGAATACAGTACTGATATAAGTACCTTATAGGGTTGTTGTAAAGGCTTTAAACAATTGTATGAATAGTTACCGTAGTCTTGTTGCAACTTAAAATGTTTTGTCAACTACAGTGGGCTACTGGCCACCAACATTTATGCCAATGGACACTTATTAGTATTTAATATACCACAAGAACCTACACTGGTTTTGCTGCATCAAACTAATATAATTATCTGCTCACCGTGAAAAATTACATGGAGTGTAATAATAATAAATAATAATAATAAATAATAATAAAGTGTAATATGTAGTATTTATAGCAGTAATCACCATAATATTAGACATACAACTAGGAAGAAATTAACAAGATTTCTTCATAAATGCTATGAAAGATATGTATATTTTCAGAACAGATTAGTAATTGATTAGAAAATTTCCATATTCACTCATTCATTCATTCCATTTGCAGTGAAACCACACTTAGCTAATGATCTTGAAATCCAACCCAATCCACGTACTGATTACACCTCCTCCTTCTCCTCCTCTTCCGTTCTTCAGTATAGTTGAAGAAACTTTGTAAAGCTGTAGCTTCACCAAAAAGGTTTTAATTTAAAGTTCTATTTGAGAAACAAGGCTGTCTTGATGGTTTTCTTGCTACTACCCTTTGTACCTGAGCAACTTCTCTGAACTGATCCATGAAGACTGCTGTTCCAGATATACTTCCTGACACCACAAAGGTTATTATCCTAGCAAATAATGGGTAGGACATCTGTTTCCCATTTCTACACACAATAGAGAAAGGAACAACAGTCACACTCTCACAACAGTGTATGATGTTGCCCATTTATTTCACATTCTGCTTTGGCCTCATGCAACTGTGTAAGATTTTATTCTTATTTTAGCTTAGATGGAAGCTGGACATCAGGTCATGAACATGTTTGCACACTTTTGATGCTCAAATCTTTATAAAACTCAAGACCAAGAAGAAAGAAAATATCCATTCTTTTTTTCAGATTAATCTCATTGAGATTTTAATCAAAAGAAAGCTACTATCACAACCCTTCTTTTTCCTGAGAGGAAAGAACATCTTCTAAAAGGAAGAAAAATGCAAAGGGAGGTTCCTATGTGGCTCACTCCCATATGAAAGAGAATAATTTTGACCTATCACAAAAATACTATATCTATTTATATTGCAAATCTGAGCCTGATAAAAGCAATCAAGCCAGCATCTAAACAAATCATAATATTCTTTAAAACAGCATCAACTCACTGAAGAGAAAAGGAAAAAGAAAAAAATAGTCAAAAGTAAGATCTCTTTTCCACAAGCCAGCTTCAAAAACCTGGGCATCTTTCCAGTTCATTATTCACAACACAAATCCAAGTCCAAACATTTTCTCTTAATCACTGGTCACATAAATGGGATTAGTAATTATCACCCACCACACGCAACCACGTGCAACATTATGATCAAAGATTGTCTTCTCTCCCAGTGAGGTAATTGTGATACATTATTGTAAAGCAACAAGAAAGCAAATATAAACCACCAAATTGGATTTCTGGGTAAAGAGAAATAGCTTTGCCTCTGTGGTTGTCATTCCCAAACATAGGTTTCTCCAGGATATTGTTGGATTGTATCTCCCAGAACCTCCAGCGTTGGTTGTGCTCTCTGTGACATATGGAAGTTGGATACTAACAACATTGAGGCAGCCATGTTTGGGAGCTGCTGTTCTGCATGGTATCCAGTAAACATCATGCTACTACCATACCTGTTGTCTCTGAATTTTAAACAACCTTCTGGAAACACTGGCTCTAGAGCTCAAAACTGGGTGAAACTGGGAGGATAATGCCTGCAGAACAAGTGTATGCTGGAGAGTGGGAGGAGAGGGAAAACTGGATGGAGCTCAACATCTATAGATTATTTTAGGAAAACTAAACTAAACCTTGGGAATAATACATTATAACTAACTTCATTGTCAGTTAGCTTTGGAAGTAACCTGTTATAAGTAACATACTGGTTGAAATTCAGTAGTAAATTGCAACTAAAGGTAAAGGTAAAAGTTTCCCTTGCTTGAAAGCCAGCCCTATCTGATTCTAGAGTTCAGAGCTGATCTCTGTTTCTAAGTGCTGTCTGCTTCTGCAGACGTTTCTGTGGTCATGTGGCAGGCATGATTAGACACTGGAGCACACGGAATGCTGTTTACCTTCCCACTGAAGTGGTCCCTATTTATCTAATTGCAATTTCTTACTTTCAAGCTGCTAGGTTGGCAGGAGCTGGGACAAAGAAAGGAGCTCATTCTGTCCTGCAGTACTCGGGAATTGAACTGCTGACCTCCCACCTACTAGTCAGCGTCTTATCCACTTGAGCCACTACAGCTAGAAATAGTCCTATTGAATTACTTTTGGATTTCAGCTATTATCTGTTAACTCATTAGTTTTAAAAAAATAAAGATGTAACATTTCACATTTCAATAGCAGTATAATGAATAATAAACATGTTTATGCATGTGTGTGTAAAGTGCATTTGTGTACATTTGTGTATAATGAGTAATTCTTATGTCATCTTTTCAAAGTACTGTAGTTTAACAGATGAAAATGGATTAGGAAGTTTTATACCTGTCTTCCTACTTTTTTTAAGTAAAAAAATTGAACAGTGTAATGTAACCTTTTTAAAAGAGTTAAAATATATAGTGCTTTCTAACTAGTTACATAATGAATTACAGTGGTACCTCGCTTAAAGAGCATAGTGCGTTCCACAGGATTGCTCTTTAAGCGAGTTTGCTCTTTAAGCAAAACACCATTGTAAATGACCAATTGTGGGGGGATTGCAAACCCCGATTTATTTGTTAAGCGAGTTTTTGGCTGGTTTTATTTGTTAAGCAAAGCGAACATTCAGAGAAAATTTTGCTCTTTAAGCGAGTTACTCTTTAAGCGAAACGCTCTTTATGCGAGGTTTGACTGTACTTCTTAAAAATAACTTTATGAACTCTGTTTGAAATTGGGACAGAGAATGCTTTTAAGAAAAACGTATTTTTATTTCTACCTTGGGATATATAAATGCAGTTTTAAAAGAACAATATTTTCACAAGTGGCGATTATCTTCATTGCTATCAATTGGTATCCTCTTTAGTAAATATTTATTTATTTATTTATTGTGTCCATGGTATTCTATAAAGATCATGTTCAAGAGATCCTGCTGCAAGGATCTGACAAACTGAAAGAGAAACAAGAGAGAAGGAAGTATGTGGAGCCAGGACAAAGAGCGGAAAATATATACCTGTACTGACACATACTTCAGTAGAGAAGTGCAAACTCCATCCAGTTTAAAGTCAGTGAAAATGCACCCCTGGGATTCAATGGAATTAAGGAGAGAGCCAATTCTGCCAGGCATTTTGTGCTGAATAATTGTAATATTCCTCTAATTTCATAGTGGTTTTCCTATGGTTGCAATATATAGGAATATACACAAGCGTAAAAGAAAATGCAGCTCACTCGGAAGCATTTTTATAATTTTGCTGTAAATAAGAATATATATTAAAGGAGAGACCTAGGAGTAGCTCAACATCTCTTTTGGCCATGGTTCATAACCTCACACAGGCTGTCTTGGTTTTATAAATTAGAAATCTTGTCATCTTATCATTGAGATCACAAAAACTGTGGAAAACTTTACCTGCTAAGTGAACCGTAATAACCCAAACTTTAACTTAAAGAAAATTACACTCTGAAACGCTTCACAGACCCATAGACCATGCAGAAGACAGAAAATTCTTTCATTCATTCATTCTCTCAAATAGTTATTAACCCTGTCAGCAAAATCTTCAAGATTCCCCACTGTAACAGCTGTTCATGACATACCTCAGGAACAGCAAATATATCACCACTCGTATGAGCAAAGTGTTTTCAGCAGGCTTTTTGAAACACAAAAACGATGACAATTGGATGACAGCTGAATTAATTTTCAAAGCTACATCGCCAAACTATTGATTAACATGATTATAGCCCAACATGATACCCTTGCAGAGAAGTTTAATTTTATTAGGCTATAATTTTGTATAAACTTAGATTATTACTGCACTCTACTATAAACAAAACTCAAAAAGGAAAAGTATGAAGAAGATTTAAGCTTGAATATGGGCTTAAAGCAAGGACTTTCTCCTATCAAGTAATCAAGCTACTACTTACTAGAATTGAGAGATTCTTCCCTTCCAATCCTACTCCAATTTTTTCTCTTTGTTTCAATCTCTCTTTCTTGTTCTTTCTTTCTTTCCCCCACCTGTCTCTGGTCGCATCTTGATTAGTAAAAACTCCTAAATTTGCATTAGTTTTGCCAGGTTCAAAATTGATTCAAATACTAAGGAATACATGATGCACAGCTGGTTCATGCATTATCTTGCTGAAATGCAGCTTATTTTAAAACACCTGACAGGAATCATTTGTGTTGCATCAATTCATTTGCTGAATCAGATGACACTATCCTCATGGCAGAAAGTGAAGATCTAAAGAGCATCTTAAGAAAGTTGAAAGATCATGGTATCTGGACCCATCATTCCCTAGCAAATAGAAGGGGAAGAAATGGAAGCAGTGACAGACTTTACCTGCTTGGGATCTAAGATCACTGCAGATGGTGACTGCAGCCATGAAATAAAAATATATTTATATCCTGAAGGAAATCAACCCTGACTGCTCATTGGAGGGACAAATACTGAAGCTGAAGCTCAAGTACTTTGGCCACCAAATGAGAAGAGTGGACTCACTGAAGAGGGATGACAGAGGAGCTTGGCGTGCAATGGTTCATGGGGCCACAAAGGGTCGAACTTGAAAGTTCAACTGAACAACAATTCCTAAAGTGAAGGCCTGGCTGGCGGGTCTGGTCTGGGGAATGGATGGTTCAACTTCCACAGCCAGTTGGATGGTTTGACCCCCAGTATGTCCAAGTTATAATACCTAGCTTTTAATTAAATTTTTAAGCTTTTTTAAAGTTTTTAATTTTTAAAGTGTTTTTAAAATTGTTGGAAATCGCCCTGGGTCCCTTTGGGGAGGAGGGCAATAAACAAATATAAATAAATAAATAAATAAATAAATAAATAAATAAAACACTGTATTCTTCTGTATGCATTCATGTGTCAGTGCATATTATGTGTTGTGCTTCTCCAATAAACTTTGCAGGATTCCCCACAGTCTGAAACCCCACCCCCACCCTAATATTTACTGTTATAACACTATAACAGTTCAGCTGTCAGCAGTCATGACAAAGAACTGTTATAACGCTATAACAGTAAATTATGAAATGTTTTTTAAATTGGTACCATGTATCAGGTGTGGAGTAACAGCAATAGGGATGGCACCCAAATATTCCTAAAGCAGCGGCAGAGGTTGAGGCAGGGGACTGGAGAGGAAGGGAGAAATTGAGGCTGTGGTGGCTTAGTGTTTAACATGCTGAGTGTGATGACTGGAAGGTTGGCAGATCAGCAGTTCGAGACCCAGACTGAACTCCCATCGTCTACCCCAGTTCCTGACAACCTAGTAGTTAGAATGCAAGAAATTGCAAATAGATAAACAGTGGAAAAGGTAACAGCATTCCGTGTGCTCTGGTATCTAGCCATGTCTGCTACATGGCCAGAGAAATGTCTGCAGATGCAGACAGCACTAGCTCCTTAGCTGTAAATGGAGATAACCACCGCACCCTAGAGTCGGATACAACTGGCTTTCCAGCAAGGGCAACCTTTACTTTTACCGCATGGCAGTAGCTGCAGGGTTGTAATAAAAACATTCAAGCAAAGTTTCCCAAAAGATGTGGAAACCAGGGCAAGCACCACATGGCCTTCATCTGAAATAGTGATTGGAACCTGATTCTTTTGACAGTCAAGACTCAACCTCTCTCACACACACAAATGCAGAGGGTTTTTTTTTTCCTTGATAAATTAAAGGGAAACTGCAATGATTTTTGAGAGAACAAATGCTCGAAAAGGGTTAAATAGCCCTTTCCACCACAAAGTTCTCTGCTCTATCTTCAGGTTACCCATGGCTGCTTCATTATCTGATGAAAGAAAGCCTCCAGGGAAGAATTATCCTGGAAATACAGGTAAGGTGCAGTTTTAGCCTTAGTGCTGCAAAGGACTGAGGAGGGTAATTGGTCCAGAACAAAGAAAAGGATAGCTTTCATTAAAGAAACTCCAGAGCCCTGCAAAAGCTAATGATATAAAAATGTGGGTTCTTGGCTCATTGTTCTTGTTCAGCCCTTCCCCATCAGATCTCCAGATGTGCTGGGCTGTATCTTTTGATATCCCCATTGTTTATCATTCAAAGCATCTGGACTATAAACATCCTCAGGTTGGGGAAAACCTTTTAACTCCTACTTTAGCTTTCTGGTTCAGGGAAAGACACACACACAAAGTCACAAGATTGTTCACTGATGGCCTGCGAGAAACATATACCGGTATTCCTCCTAGATATCCTGCCCCCTCCAAATGATGTATCAGGCTGAGATCTGAGGTGGGGCATTTGAGAGATTGGAAGCAGACACAAGCACACCAGTTTATACCAGGCTTCTTAAATCACAAGAAATAAAAATATTTGGCAAGGGTGGGGGGAGGTGTTGGGGGAAAATAAGGACACAACATTGTTGCTGCTTAAAGCAGATAAAGAACGGGGGGGGGGGAGATAATCAAGGTAATGTACCTGTAATGTGTAAGAGGAAAATCTCAGTTTCTATTCTAAATGATTTTTTGACATTGGAGGGTAATGGAGGGATGTATCAAATTATTTTAAATAATAATTTTGTGTCAGAAATTATTCTGGGTTGAAAGGATTTTTGCAGAAGAAACTCCACTCAGGGAATGCCCAAATGAGGCTTATTTCATTTCCCCAAGAGCTGGAACAGAGACAGGCACTCAATCCATCATGCAGTACCCTGGTCTTGAACTGCTGACTTGCCAGCCTTCCAGCTAACAAGGTGAGCTTCTTAACCACTGAGCCGCCACAGTGGCCTTTAAATAAGGCCTCAAGTTAAGTGGGGAAGAAAGACCAGAGGCTTCACTTTTGAAGAGAACATCATATGTGGAGGGCCATATCAACTGATGTAAGGTTGCAAGAGACCTCAAGTGAATATTTTCCCTGGACATCTTAAAGTCATTAAAAAGCTCTGAAGTGTATTCCCCCTGCTAGATCCGGAGATCCTGGCGTGGGAATGAGGACGCGGAAGCCAATGTAGATGAACCGAACAACACGTCTGTTTATTGTGAGGACAACATAACAACAACAACAACGGCCGGGGAGGCAGGGATTTAAATACCCTGGTTGACCCAGCCCACTGACCAATAGGATGCGGCGATTTTCCCGCCGCTGAACTTTTGAATATCTAACACCCCTTCCCCCCAGAATGCACTGCAACCTTATTTACATACAAAATCAGCCAGATGACGGGGGCATGTGCGAACCCTACTGGACCTACGCGGTTCAGTCGGCGCCGGGGCATCGAGCGGAGCGGACCTGTCGCTCCCACTCTGCTCTGCCCTGGCCGGGTCCTGCTCCGGGTTGGCTGCGGTGGCTTCAGCGGTGACCGAGAGTGGAGCTGCTTCTCCGGGTAAGTCCGCCGGCATCGGGCCCGAGCTAGAGGGGGTGTTGTAGGGCTGAACCGGGTCGGTGACCGGTTCAACTAGGGCAGGTGTGTCTGGTTCGGAGGTGCATTGTCCGTCGGGGATGATGTCGTCCTGCATGTCGGGATTTGTCCGCCTCCTGAGCTGGTCGATATGGCGCTTCCATATTCGACCATCAGTGAGGTGAACCTTGTAAGTGTACGGACCCAGCATGTCACTTATGGTACCCACTTCCCACAGCGGGCCAGCTGCAAAGTTTTTTGCGTAGACCGGGGTGTCTATGGGAAAAGTGCGGCCTCTCGTGTGCCCCTCTCGGAATTTGTCAGGAGCGTACCGGGGGTGTAGGCGGTCCAGTTGGCAGCGGAGCCTCCTGCCCATCAGGAGCTCCGCGGGGGCCTTTCCCGTGGCAGCACAGGGGAGATTATGCTGGGCTAGCAGGAATGTGTCTATTCTTTCCTGCCAGTCTCCCGGTTCCAGCCTACCTAATGCTTCCTTCGTGCCGTGCACGAACCTCTCGGCTTGCCCGTTCCCTTGTGCCCTGAAAGGGGAGGTGAGTGCATGCCTGGTTCCTAGGGAAGCCAGGTACTGTTCGAATTCCGTGGCCGTGAACTGGGGGCCATTATCCGAGACCAGGGTGTCTGGGATGCCGTGTGTGGCGAACAGCTGCCTAAGCTCTAGGATGATTGCCTTGGCGGTGGTGCTTTTCAAGAGCCTCACCTCTAGCCATTTTGAGTAGGCGTCTACGATGATGAGGAATATTTGGCCGTGGAAAGGGCCTGCTAGGTCGATGTGGAGTCTCTGCCACGGACCCGAGGGCTGCTCCCACTCCCTGACTGGTGCCGCCGGGGGATTTGGTCGGGACAACTGGCAAGGTGCACATTTGCTTACCCACTCCTCTATGTCCTTATCCATCCGGGGCCACCACACGTAGCTCCTTGCCAAACCTTTCATCTTAACCACCCCCGGATGGCTGGTATGTAGTGTTTCCAGGACTGCCGTGCGTAACCTCTTGGGAATTACCACCCGATCTCCCCACAACAGACATCTCCACACACAGCACAAGTCATCCCGCTTATCGAAGAATGTCTTGAACTCCCCTTCCCCCTTTTCCGGCCAACCGCGCTGAACCCAGCTGGAGACAGTCCGGAGCTCGGTGTCTTTTGCCGTGGCCCTGGCAACCTCAGCCGAGGTGATGGGGGCAGAGTCCAAAACATCCAACAAAAGGACCGACGCCTCCCCCCGCTCTGCGCCGTCCTGGTCTGGAAGGGGGCATCTGCTCAGGGCATCCGCGTTACCCATGTGTTTCCCGGGGCGATAAACCAGTGTGTAGGAACAACCCGACAAAAACAGGGCCCAACGTTGCATGCGGGGGGACAGCGCAGATGGCGTAGGGCGGTCCCCCGCCAAGAGTCCTAGTAGGGGTTTGTGGTTTGTGATGAGCTCAAAGTCCCGACCATAGAGGTAATCGTGGAATTTTCTTACCCCTGCCACAGCTGCTAACGCCTCCTTGTCGATCTGTCCGTAGTTCCTCTCCGTCGGTGACATTGTCCTGGAGTAGTAGGCGATGGGGGCCTCAAGCCCGTTGGGCAGCCGGTGGGCGAGGACCGCACCAACACCATAGGGAGAGGCGTCGCAGGCGAGGACTAGCGGCAGGGTTGCGTTATACTGGATCAGGAAGCTGTCCTGAGATAGGAGATTTTTTACAGTCTTAAATGCCGCCTCTTGTTCGGGACCCCACTTCCAACCCGTTTTGGCCGCCAAGAGTCTATACAGTGGCTCAGCGGCGGTGGCTTTACCCTTGAGGAATGCCGCGTAAAAGTTCAAAAGACCCAGGAAAGCCTGTAACTCTTGCTTGTTTCTTGGGGCCGGGGGGTTCCGTATCGCCTTTACTTTGCCCTCGGTTGGGTGGATGCCATTGTCGTCTATGCGGAAACCCAAAAATTCCACAGAGGGTACCCCCAGTAAACACTTGTCCCGTTTTACCCTCAACCCAGTGGCCCTGAACCTCTCAAGGACGGCCGCGACTCTATCCTTCAACTGCTCCGGGTCCTCCGCGATGATCAGGACGTCATCAAAATAGGGTACCACCCCCGGGAGGCCGTGGATGAGTCTCTCCATGGTGCTTTGGAAAAGTCCCGGCACGATGCTGACCCCAAATTGTAGACGGGTACATTTAAACGCTCCCCGGTGGGTAACTATGGTCTGTGCCTCGGCCGTGGCATCGTCCACCGGTAGCTGTTGGTATGCTTGTGCCAGGTCTAGTTTGGCAAAAATCTTTCTGGGGCCTAACAAGTGTAGCAAGTGATCGATGACGGGAACCGGGTAGGCGCTTGGCTGCAGGGCTTTGTTAATGGTGCATTTGTAGTCCGCACAAATCCGCACCGACCCGTCCGGCTTAATGGGGGTTACTATGGGGGTCTCCCACCTGGCATGGTCAACCAGAACGAGTATTCCCTGGGCTACCAGCTTGTCCAGTTCCTTCTCCACCCTGGGCTTGAGGGCCAGGGGAACCCTCTGAGCCTTAAGGCGGATCGGGGCAACGCTAGGGTTCAGTGAGTAAGAGATAGGTGACCCCACATACCTGCCCAGTTCCTCCCCGAATACGTCCTGGAATTCCGCCATCAGGTCGTCCCGCAGCGAGGTCTCACTGGGCTGTTCGATGGTGGAGCTGTGGATGCCTGCGATGGTCAGTCCCACGGCTGAAAACCAGTTCGTTCCCAGGAGAGTTGGAACCTTTCCATGGACAACGGTGATCGGCAGGGTCGATTCCTTTCCTCCGTACTCAACATGGACTCGTTTCTGGCCTGCGACGGGGAGGAATCTGCCTTGGCAATCCTTCACGCGGAGTCTTTGGGGGGTCAACTCTGATTCTCTGAGGGAGGGGAAAACTTGCTTCATCCACCTCCAGGATATAAGAGACACGGCGGCCCCTGAGTCGACTTCCATTCGGCATTCTTTTCCGTCGATTCGGACCGTCGTGTAGAACTTTTGTCCCTTCTCTGTGTCAGCATGGCTAATGGTGATGGTGTGTGCTTCGGCATCTTCGAATCTGGCGCCATTGTTTGCTTGGCGCCTGTGATACGTCCGGTGAGTGGCGGCCATCTTGCCTGGCAGGAGATTTTGAATTTGCTGGTCGGCTTGGTTTCCGATTTGTCTCGTGCGGCAGGCCCTTGCAATATGCCCCCGTTTGTCACAGTGGCGGCAAATAGCATCTTTAAAATGACAGTGCGCCCTTTGATGGGGCCCACCGCAGCTGGCACAACGGTGGCCACTTCTGCCCTGGCTTGCCCCGTCGGTCGCGCATACCTCCACTTCTTCGTCGTCCTCTACTTCGGGGACGGTATCTTCGTGGTGGATGGTGGCTGGGCGCGGCGCCGACGGGGCCCGGTGGAGAGAGGATGCGGCCGATGAAGAGACCTCATAGGCTCTCGCCTCGTCCAACACGGTGGCCAGAGTCAGTTCTCTTCGGGCTAAAAGACGTCTTCTGAGTTTGGTGTCCAGGACCCCGCGGATTATCTGTTCAATCAGGGCCTCCTCGAGGTTCGGCCCAAATGCAGCCGGAATGGCTGCTGCTCGCAGGGCTGCAACGAACTCACTTATGGGCTCCCCGACCCTCTGGTAACGGTCTCGGAAGTGGATCTGAAACACGAATTTCGAGGGAGCCGGTGAGAAGTGCTCCTTGAGGGCAGACTGCAAATCCTGTCACGAAACCTCCATAATGGGCGTCGGAGCCACCAGGGCTTGAGCCACTTCGTAGACCTTCGAGCCGCAGTGGGTGAGGAAGAACGCCTTCTTCCTCTCTTCCGAAATTTCTCCCAGCTCAGCAGCCAGGAGAGAGAATTTGAACCGGTCCAGGTAGCTCTCCCACTTCTCGTCCTTCGGCTGGAAAGGTGGCGGGGGAGTGTATGTAGCCATGGCGTTGTGCCGATTAGCTGGCTCGATGTGTCCTCGCGGTTCTGGCTCGATCCTCAAGATCCCACCTTCGTCGCCAGTGCTAGATCCAGAGATCCTGGCGTGGGAATGAGGACGCGGAAGCCAATGTAGATGAACTGAACAACACGTCTGTTTATTGTGAGGACAACATAACAACAACAACAACGGCTGGGGAGGCAGGGATTTAAATACCCTGCTTGACCCAGCCCACTGACCAATAGGATGCGGTGATTTTCCCGCTGCTGAACTTTTGAATATCTAACACCTCCATTACTAGAAGTTTATGCTCTGTGGGGTGAGACACCGACTCTCACCACTGCAGACTGAAAACCCTACCATATGGCTTGGCTCTCAGAGGGCTAGCACTCCCTTGTTCATTTACATATCTCATGTACAGTAGGAGCTATCGGACCTCTCTCCATACATTGGGGGGTGTTTTAATAATAATTTTGATGCTTTGCAAGAGGTCTCATTTTTGGATCACCAAACTGTTTCTGAGCCTGGAAAGGGACAGATGAGAGGTGAACTGAAGAGTGTTGGAAGAATCATGAGAAACCCCTTTGCCTCATCCTATTTCCACCATATACATCACCCTTTCCCAATATTTCCTTTCAATTGATGCTGACAGAGGAAAAGACCTGTCTCTCTAGTCTTAAATACTGAGCTGAGCTGAATGCAGCAGCTTTGTAAACAGCAAGAAGACAAGTGGATGACATTTTCTACAATTGATTCGCCTGCTTTTCTCTCATCAGCCTATTACCTTCACACCAGTTTGAAACTATGGACTGATTAGCTACAAGAGTGTCTGGTACACTGAATAGAAACACTATGTGGGAATTCCCAAAGTGTGTCCACATAGGAACAAGAGCAGTATTGAGTTTTACACCCAAGCCTTCCACAAGGCTCACATTTTTCAGAATGGCTGCACAGCATTCCAGAGAGAGAATAGCTGTGTGTGTGTGTGTGTCTGGGTTACACCTCAGCCCCTCCCCCTTAGAGATTCCAACCAATGATCTTACAGCAAGACATGTCTATCACATAAACAGTTTCATTTCTGCAATTCCATGAGGTTCAATTGTTTTGAATTCTTCTTCCTCTCCCTGACCTAGAATCGCCATTTTGAGTATACCAAAACACATTTAGGTGGGTAAAAAGCTAATGAAAAAAGCACCATTTAAAAAGGGGCTTATTTTGTTACAAATGTCTCCTGATTCAATCTTCTACATAGGCTTGTACTCATGTCTGAATGTGCCTGAAACACAGATTTAAGGTTCTTAGTCATGGGACAGAGTTCTACATTCATGTTTATAGAGAGAGCAAATAATAGACAGCTATTTCCCCCACCCTACTCTGAGCAACCACCACCACCACCACACATATGATTTTTTATAAAGCTAAGTTCTTTTGGGTGGGATAATATTCTTGGGTTTGAAATTTCCTGCCAAAGGAGACTGTGTGCTTTCAGGGTAGCCAGTTCACAAAAAAGGGGGGGATAGCAATTTGCTGACTACATAATCTTTTCTACAGAGTTGCACAAGAACTTTTATAAAGAATTATAATTTGTCTCACTTGCACAGGGTGAACAGTGATTCAGGTAACTTTTATGTCCACTCAATCCTCTGTCCAGATGTTTAGTGAAGATGGACAGTTGAAGATTCCCAACATCCTGCCCAGTAATTTTTTTTTATCTCTAGCTCAGATTTTGCCATACATGGCTGTACATCTATCTATATCATACAGCGTGTTTTCCCAATCTTTGGTTTTGGACTTCCATTCCCAGAAGCCTAAGTCAATTCTCCAAAGCACAGATCAGCCAATGTACTGACTTAGGGTTCTGGGAATTGAAGTCCACCAGTGTTCCATGGAACATTGCTTGGGAAATGCTGCCATAGGGGATACTTCCAAAGGGAGAACTGCTCTCTGAGTGAAGTCTTCAAATAGGGGGCTTTTCTCTCTGCAGGAGGACACACAACTACCATATATTTCCCCTGTTAGTCAAACTTCATCCAAGTCTACTTGCCTCACACATTACTCTGAGCAGTAAATGCCGTGCTTCTTAATCAAACTCTGAGCACAATCTCTAAAGTTAAGAACAACTGAGGTGGGTTTGATAGGGCATAACACAGGGTATACAATTACATTTTCATGCTGCCAATCAGCAAAAACTAAACTAAAATAAAAATAATTTGGTTTTGCAAATTTGTCCAGATATGATGTCATGGAACTCTTTGAGCCTCACTGTCACATATTTACTCTGAGGATAAAATCTTTGACATCACATCTTGGATGTTACTACTGTCTTTGTTTGATAATTGATATGTTCAGAGTTACATCTGGTCACCTCCCACCTAGATTATTGTAATGTGCTCTACATGGGGCTGCCCTTGATTACCATTTAGAGGCTGCAACTGGTCCAAAATGTGGCAGCCCACACGGTGATGAGGTCTGGTTGTTACTCTTGTTGTGGGAGCCGCATTGGTTACCGGTGTGCTTCCGGGTGCAATTCAAGGAGCTGGTTATGACCTTTAAAGCCCTACATGGTAGTGACCCAGGTTATTTAAGAGACTGCATCACCCCGAGAACATCTGCCTGTCTCACTAGACTAAACCAGAGGGGCTCCCTACCGGTCCAGAGCTTTTCAAGCACTAGACAAAGGGCCTTTGGAACCTCCAGCCCTTTGGAACCTCCTGCTGACTGATCTCCACCTCCAACCACAACTTCTGGCCTTTAGAAGAGATTTAAAGACATGGTTGGCCCAGCGGGTGTGGGGTGCGGCTACTGGACCTTCTCCTCCCCCTCCCAGCTGGCTCATATGATTATCGGACAATTCTGCCATCTGGATTTTAACTTTTTAGATTTGAGATTTTAAGATTTTAGAGTTTTATGATGTTTTATTCATGTGTATCGTGTGTTGGTGTGTTTTATGTTAATGGCTGCTTTTCGTATTGTAAGCCACCCAGAGTAGCCTTGGCGAGGGGGCGGCTAAACAAGTCAAATTAAATAAATAAATAAATTGATGGATTAATTTCAATTGTTGAAAGCCATAAACTCAAACTATGTCCTTCTTTATTCATTAGCTGAGCAATACCAGACTGACAGGGCCATAGCCAGGATTCTAGATTGTGTGTATGTGAAAAATTTTTCAGGAGGGGCAACAACGTCACACTCACATATATAACATTGGCACCATGGGGTGGGGTGGGGGTGGGGTGGGGTGTTAGCTACAGCCCTGCATACTGACCTGCTGAAACCTTCAGTTGGTAACTTCCTCCTTACAGGAATGTGTGGACCCAGCTGCCTTAGAAGAATTGGTGGTATGACTGCATCCAAATAAATTTGGCATAGCTATGGAAGATTTTAATAACTGGGTCAACTTCAAGCACAGCTGAATGAGATACACCTCAGTGATGCTCTAGACCAGGGGTGGCCAAACTTTTTGGGCCATGGGCCGGTCATGTAGTTCAGGGAGCCAGTCACTATGGCCTGGGGGATCTGGCCCCCAAAGCCAATCGATCCCGCCCATGTACGGGCGTGTTTTACTTCTGCTTCCAGGAGTGATGAGAGCTTCTTGGGCAAGATGAATTGCCTTCGGGGGCCGGATCTGGCCCCGGGTCATAGTTTGGGCACTCCTGCTCTAGACCACTTTTGACACCAAGACTACCTTGCTCTTCTGGATTGATGATCTCAGCTCAGAAAAAGACAGATGTGTGATGCTCCTCAGTGTCTTAGTGGCTTTCTACATCATTAACCATGATGGCATGCGTTTGGACAGTTTTTCTTGGCTTCAGTTTAGGAAAGGACTAAACTTGGAGAGTCAGTTCCAGGCAGTGGTGTGGAGAAACTGTGGCATTTATACTGAGGGAGGGGGTCAACAGCATTCCATTTTATCCCTTAGGATTTTGAAGGTCTACATAAAACTGCTGGCTGAGGTCATCCAGGAATTTGAAGTAACTAAATATCCAATCCTATTTAATTATCCAATTCAATAGATGGGGCTGTAGTGGCTCAGTGGATAAGAAGCTCGCCTTATTAGCTGGAAGGCCGGCAAATCGACAATTCTAGACCCAGTTACTGCATGAAAGTTTGAGTGCCTGTCTCTGTCCCAGCTCCTGCCAACCTAGCAGTTCGAAAGCAAGAAATTACAAGTAGATAAATAGGGGCCACTTCATTGGAAAAAGATCTTGAGGACATGAAAGGAGCCTCATTTGGGCGTCCCCTGAGCAAAGTTTCTCTAGCAAAAATCCTTTCAACCCAGATTAATTCCTGACATGAAATTATTATTATTATTATCTAATTCAAGAGAGGGATAAGCACAACAATGGACAAGATGAAGACCAGTAGACAGAAGCTTAGGTCATACAAGAAGGGGCAAACATGGACAAATTATTTACCTACCGATGTCTGTGATGTTGCACTTGCTTTCATACAGGGTGAAAAACACATGCCTACAGGATGCATGCTGACCCTCAAGATTCATTTTAGGCCTTCTGGAGTGACCCAAACACCACACTGCCACATTTCTTCAGCAAATCCTACCACTGTTGCTAGGAGGAGGCAGAAAGACAGCATTTGACGGCTTTATATGACTTTTTGCAGTGGGTGCTAAAATTTGGTGCCAAAAAGTGGGGGAGGGAACCTTATTTCAACCAGTATAGTATATTTAAAACAAATAAAATCCTTGCTTCAAATGTTTTCTCCAGAGTTCTGACAAATTCCAGCAAGGAATGGCTGGGGTGTGGCCTCTGGTAAATCAGGGGGCAAAATTAACCCTGGAATTACTGAAGTTGCTCATCAATACCTTCAAACAACAGGTTTGCAGTTTGGGGTTGCTGTTTGGTTCTGTACATTCATACATGTAGCCATGCATGATTTAGGAATTGAAAGAAGCCCAAACATCTTCCAGGAAGCAGAGTTGCCTCAGTCATAAATGCTAGATTTGTGATCTAAAGAATCATTTCCTGGAGCTCACCTGGAGTTGGGTTGTTTGAATTAAGGAAGCTACAGTTATCTAATTGTTCTTCAAATAATTAGCAGAGAGTGGCAGCCTGATAGATTGATAGGTGGGCAGAGGTATCTTGTACATGTTGACCTTTGTACTCATTTCCTCTATACAGTTGTATCTCGCTTAAAGAGCATAATGCGTTCCACGGGATTGCTCTTTAAGCGAGTTTGCTCTTTAAGCGAAAGACCATTGTAAATGACTAATTGGGGGGGGGGGTTGTGGACCCCGATTTATTTGTTAAGCGAGTTTTTGGTTGGTTTTGTTAGATCCGGAGATCAGGGCGCGGGAGTGAGGACACGGAAGCCATTAAGGGTGAACCAACAACACGTCTGTTTATTGTGGTTAGCACAGACAACAACAACAACGGCTGGGTCAGCAGGGGATTAAATACCCTGCTTGACCCAGCCCACTGACCAATGGGTAGCGGCGATTTTCCCGCCGCTAGGACTTTCAAATATCTAACACCCCTTCCCCCCAGAATGCATCAGTTCCCTATTTGCATACATAATCTTCCAGATGACGGGGGCGTGTTCTTACCCGATCGGACCTGCGCAGTTCAGTCAGCGCTGGGGCATCGAGCAGAGTGGACCTGTCGCTCTCGCTCTGCCCTGGCTGGGCCGGGAGCTGCTCCGGAACACGAGCGTCAGGTTCCGCGGTGACCGGGGGTGAGCCTGCTCCACACGGTAAGGTGACTGGTGATGGCGCTATTCGAACGGGGCTGTCCTCTGGCCGAATCGGGTCGGTTACCGGTTCGTCCATCGGGTGCATGACTGGGTCAACGCCGGTCTGCACTCCCCGGGGGAGGTAGCTATCCGTGTCGGGACTCGTTCGCCTCCTGAGTTGGTCGACATGGCGTTTCCATGTTCGACCATCAGCGAGGCGAACCTTGTAAGTGTAGGGACCCAGCATTTCGCTGACGGTTCCCTCTTCCCACGGTGGGCCGGACGCGTAGTTTCTGGCGAAGATGGGTGAGTCGATGGCCAGCGTCCGGCCCTGTGGCTGGTTCCCCTTAAACTTGTCTGGGGAGTACCTGGGGTGTAACCGATCCAGCTGACAGCGGAGTCTCCTGCCCATGAGCAACTCCGCGGGGGCCCTTCCCGTGGCAGCACAGGGCAGATTGTGTTGGGCTAACAGGAACGTGTCTATGCGCTCCTGCCAGTCCCCTGGTCCCAGCCTTTCCAGGGCCTCCTTAGCGCTTCGCACGAACCTCTCGGCCTGCCCATTCCCTTGTGCCCTGAACGGGGAGGTGAGCGCGTGCCTGGTACCTAAGGATGCCAGGTACTGTTCGAACTCAGTGGCTGTGAACTGGGGCCCGTTATCGGAAACTAGGGTGTCTGGAATGCCGTGCGTTGCAAAAAGTTGTCTGAGTTCCTTGATGATTGCTCTGGCTGTGGTGCTACTCAGGAGTCGGATCTCCAACCATTTCGAGTATGCATCCACTGCAATCAGGAATGTTTGGCCGTGGAAGGGGCCGGCGAGGTCAAGGTGGATCCTCTGCCATGGGCCCGTGGGCTGTTCCCATTCTCTAACCGGGGCTGCTGGTGGATTGGGCCGTGATGATTGGCAGGGCGTGCATTGGGCCACCCACGACTCTATGTCTTTGTCAATACCCGGCCACCATACGTAACTTCGGGCTAGCCCCTTCATCTTTACTATTCCCGGGTGGCTGGCATGCAAAGTTTCTAGGACCTTGGGACGGAGTTTTCTGGGGACCACTACCCGGTCCCCCCACAGCAAACAACCCCCCACACAGCACATTTCGTCTTTTTTATCACAAAATACCTTAAACTCCCCTTCCCCCTTGTCCGGCCAGCCCCGTTGCACCCAGCTGGCGACGGTTCGGAGCTCGGCGTCCCTCGTGGCGACCTCGGCCGACGTGGTGGGGGCAGAGTCCAGGATGTCCAGGGCAAGAACTGATGCCTCCCCCTTTTCCGCGCCGTCCAGGGTCGGGAGGGGGCACCTGCTCAACGCGTCCGCGTTGCCCATGTGCTTTCCAGGCCGGTAGACCAAGGTATACGAATACCCGGAGAGGAAAATGGCCCACCTTTGCATCCGGGGGGACAAGGCAGAGGGTGTGGGCCGGTCGCCGGCCAAGAGTCCCAACAGGGGCTTATGATCAGTCACAAGTTCGAAGCCCGGCCATACAAGTAGTCATGAAATTTTCTTACCCCTGCCCAATGGGTAGCGGCGATTTTCCCGCCGCTAGGACTTTCAAATATCTAACAGGTTTTATTTGTTAAGCGAAGCGAACATTCAGAGAAAATTCTGCTCTTTAAGCGAGTTTTTCTTTAAGCAAGGTGCTCTTTATATGAGGTTTTACTGTATGTCATTTCACCCTTTTTTCAAGGAAATACAGTCAAACCTTGCATAAAGAGTAACTCGCTTAAAAAGTAACAGAATTTTCTCTGAATTTTCACTTTGCTTAACAAATAAAACCAACCAAATACTCGCTTAACAAATAAATCGGGGTTCTCAATCCTTCCCACCAGAAGTCACAATTGGTCACTTACAATGATGTTTCGCTTAAAGCTCAAACTTACTTAAAGAGCAATCAAATGGAATGCATTATGCTCTTTAAGCAAGGTACAACTGTATATTTTTTCTAATTGTTCACCTTCATTTGTAATGAGTGCCCATAAGGGGAACCTCCACACTGGCCTTCAGTAAACTTGTACACAGAGAAGCCAGATCTAGGGACTTTTGTATTCGGTTCTACATTTCATCCCATAATCTCCTGTTAGGAACAAGAGAGATATTTGTCCATTTACCTTATTACACGCATCCCAAATGGTCACTTTTAATTCGTAGGCAAAAACCCACCTTTCTGTGCCACTGTCTGCCACAAATTCCTACAGAAGAAGTATTTTTACATGCATTTGGCTGCTTAAAATGGGCAATGGTCTGCACCGCATGTGAGACAAATTAACAATCACTTCCAGAAGTCTGCAAACACACAAAAGTCATACCCATATAATCAGAAGTTCAATACTGCATGTGTTAGCCCAGGATTTCTACGGCAGCTTGGTGTTAATAAGAACAAATAAAAGGCCCCTGCTCTATCTCTTCTGCTTTCTAAACCAGGCTCCTTTTCCCACTCCCAAGAAGAAATAAATTTTGAATTTGTAACAGAAAGGCCTTAAAGGTATATAGGAATGCTTTGAACTCTACCTTGCAAACCACATAAAGCTGCTGCCATGAACAGTTATGGATCGAGAGAATATACTATGACAAGAGGGATCAAAATGAACTGTAATTATGCCCAGTTAATCTTCTCAAAACGGAAAAGTGTCTCTTCAACAGTAATTCTAGCCACATAGGTGAAAAAAACCCCGATCTTTTTGATTTGAAACTCCCCCACTTCAAATGTTCCTTCATCTGGCATGCATATTCTTTTAGGCCAGCAGCAAAAGACAAAATATAAAACACAAATTTCTACTGCTTCAAATCATTGCCTCAAAACTGTGGAAAAAAATGTTAAATTGGATGTAAATTGGGTTTCTATTTTGTTTCTTCTTTTTTATAAGCCCATTCAAGACAGCTCAAAAGCTCTGAAAAGCTGGAGAAAGATCAGTCATTCCTAGAGTATTTGTGGGCACCTGCATAAAAGTATATGTACAAACACACGTGTGAGTGTGGAAGCTAATATCAGATGACCATTACAGCATACAAATTGCTTGTTTGGGCTACTTTAAATACAACCTTCACATGCTTGAATGTCACGCTTGGATTTAGTTTGCTAAGGTGGCAGGTGTTAAAAAATATAAAACATATGAAGGCTTCCAGAGGCAAGCCTGGGAGGGAAAGGGGAAGAAACCAAGCCTATGCTAACTCTTCTTTATTTCCTATATAAATATATGCAATTTCTCCCAAAATAGAGGCAGATTAGATGAGTTAGACAGTAGTCAATTCATTTTGCATAGGAATGGCTCATTAAAAAAAAAGAGAGAGAGAGAAAGCCCCACATTTGTATTATGCTGTGATTGGACAGTGCACAAAATGAATTTACTGTGTCACTCCGAGATGTAGCACAACTAATGAGGGAGGGAGACTGGATAGTGGTATGGGCAAAGCCACAGTGTATAAATATATATATATTCATTCCCCTTCTCTGGTAGATCTCACAAAACAGAGGTGTTTCTCATTATGTATGTGTCTCGGGAGCTTTCTTTAATATTTTAATAAATAACAACATCAGCCCAACAAGAAATTAATGAATAGTATCATTAATAATGAGCTAGAGTCTTGTAGTGATGGGGTAGATATTAAATTGAACCACTGTGGGGCTGTCTCTAGAGATTTGGGATTGTTCCAGCAGCAAACAAGGCGACCGAATGAAGCAGCCATTGCTCTGTGCCAACAGCTTTTACAACAGGTTGAGAGTAATAAAAGAGGATTTTCTGCACGATAAAGTTAAGCCCTAGAAAATCTGCTGGTGTCGATCGGTGTGAAAAGTACTGCCAAACGTGATCCTTAATTAAACTTTAATTAAGATAAAGCTTCCCTCTCCCTCTCTCCTCCTTTCTCTCTCTCTCCCTCTCTCTCTTTAAAGAGGGTTAGGGGCAGCGCAGAAAGTGTCAGCTACTTCCCTGCCACCCAATTCTGCCCTAAAATAATGCTATATTAAACCATGGAAAAGTGTGTTCAAATAACGTTAAATCCACTATAGCCTAGAAACTCAGAGTTAAGTCAAACGCTGCATCTTTAATTCGCCCCCTTTGTCTCTAGGTGTATTACAGTTTGCAATGTATGAGATCAGCCACAGTTTTGAAGCCTCTGAAGTAATGGGGAGGGTTAAGGCAGGGGTAGGAAGGAGAACAGATAAGAAGGCTGAGCACTCAGGTTAGGATTTACTCACTTGTGCAAGTTTTAATCACTCACTGAATATCACTCCCAATCCATTCCTCTTTTGAGGATTTCCATTCCTGCTCATTATAGAAGAGATAGTAGCATGGCACCCCATTTTTGTAAGGCTATATAAGGAATGGATAGCATGCATACACTTAGTGAAACTACAATACCTTCCTGTAGAATGAGTTTATTTGTTATATGTAATCCATTTCCTGGCTGCCTTTCAAGGCCACCATCTTCCCAAGGCAGCTTACAGGATAAAGCAATGCAAACATATCCACAAAATCATGGGAAATGCTTAGGAGCTAAACTCTGCCATCTCCTAATCTGACGCACAGCTTGAACATGATAGAAATGTACCTTTTTCTTCTATGCAGTCATTGCTGTTTCAGTCCTCTTAAGAATTTAATGCTGTCCACACTGTGTAATTCTTGCACCACCACTTAACCAGAGCTTGGGTACATCTTGAGAAAAATATATTGTGATGGGCTCAGCTTTTCTAGGACTGGAAAATCATGATTTGCAACTGTTAGTGAGAGATTTAAGCAGTTCTCTTATTTCTTCACAAGAAATATATAGTGCAATCAAGCTCAACATAGTGAACATATTACACGGGATGTAATGCACTGAACTGTAGAAAGTTAAAGGACAGATTCCAGGCAGGCCAAAAGCCTGGACTAGATTCATCTTAAGGTGGAGTGAAAAATGGTGGGGAAATGTTGGTTGGCTGGTTGGCTGGCTGTTTGGCTGGTTGGTTGGTTGGTTGGTTTGTACTTACCCATCTGGTTAGTTTCCCACTCTGGTTGGTGTACAACACATTATTATTTTTTACAAATATAAACAAAATATAACACAACACAAACAAGCAAACCACTATCCATTGGTTACATCTGAGGCAAAGGATAAAATAAATTTATACTAGACTACTAATTGCCTTTGGGGAGAATGTCCTGAAATGCCTCCTTAAAGAGTAACGTTTCTCAACCTTGGGCCTCCAGGAGTTTTGGACGGCAATTACTAGAAGCACACCTGCTGATCAGGTCTTCTGGGAACTGAATACCAAAAATATCTGGGGGCCCAAGTTGAAGATATGCAGATGACACCATCTTACTGTCAGAAGGCAACAATGGCTTGAAATGACTCCTGTTAAAGGTTAGAAAAGAAAGTGCAAAAGGAAGATTATGGCTGAACATTAAGTAGACCAAATTACTTCAGAAGGTCTACACAACTTACTGCAATCTTTCTGCAGACTCTTAGCCTGCTCTTACTATGAGTTGAAATTGGGGCTACCCAGACATCACCCAGCATAGGTGGCAAATCAATCAGGTTTTTTTCTGAACACAATTTGAAAGAGGTTTTATGGATGCTGGAAGAATATTGCCAACTCCTCAAAATGGTTTGCATTCATTTAAAAATGCAACACAAATGGAAGTACCCAGATTTGGAGTATGTATGAAGTTGGATGGTTTCTGTATCCCTGTAGATCAAGGTGAAATCTGATTGAAAGCCTACAAACTAAACCAGGGAACCCATGCAGAGCCTTAGTGTATATCGTAACCAATGGGAAGCAGGGTAATCTAAGGGATATTAGATAGAACTGTCATCTAAAGAATACCCTCTACTCTGGAGCATACATGGTATAACTGTTAACATGTGCACTGACATTGTTATTTAGAATCATAGAATCACAGAATAACTGGGTTGGAAGGGACCTTTTAGAACATCAGTTCCATCCCCCTGCTCAATGCAAGAATCTGAATCAAAGCAGCTATGACAGCTGTCGAATTCTCTCTTGAATGCATCCAGTATTGGAGTGCTCATCACCTCTCAAGGCAGTTGGTTCCACTCTTGTACTGCTCTAACTATAACAAAGTTTTTCCTAATATTCAGCCTGTATCTGACTTCCAGTAGTTTCAGCGTATCATTTCAGCAGTCTGAGATGATGGAGAACAGCCGGCTGTGAGGAGCAACAGCTGCGGGACCCGAGCGGCGATAAAGACCTCCGCTGCCGCCGCCTTTTGCCGGTCTCCCCCTCGGCCAGCCGGCCGTGAGGAGCAACAGCTGCGGGACCCGAGCGGCGATAAAGACCTCCGCCGCCGCCGCCTTTTGCCGGTCTCGGCCAGCCGGCCGTGAGGAGCAACAGCTGCGGGACCCAGGTGGCAGGCAACCATGGCCGTCTCCGCCCTCTCCCGCGGACTCGCGGCATCTGTCCGGAGGACGGGTTTGTAGGGGACCGATGGCAGGAGACTTAGCCAAAAGACGCTACCCGGCTGTGCGGGTGGCCGCCGCACAAGTGACATTTACAGCTGAGATGAGTGGCTGCGGTGGCGTTCAGCCTTGGACTCGTTCCACCTGCCCCCAGGATCGCACCCTGCTGAGGGGCTTTAAGAGACGCTGTATGGTGGACGAAGAGGCTTGTTACCTGTCGTGGTGCTTTGTTTAATTCTGTTTCTTTCTGTAAATTTGAATGAGGTTTATCGAATTTTTTTGTTATTGTTTATTGAATTCGTTGTTACTGTAATAATATCTATGCTTTGGTATTCTGTAATGCTGATATTGACTATTATGATTTATTAATATATTGTCTAGGAACTTGTAACTGTAATTTTACTGTAATTTTATATGTATTGTAAACCGCCCTGAGTTGGCTATGCCAAGTAGGGCGGTATAGAAATTGAAATATAATAATAATTCTTCCCTTCCTCTCTAGGTATTTGAAGAGTGCTATCATATCCCTGAGCCTCAATGAAATTTATTAATGATTACTTTAAATTAATGAAAATAATCATTAAGGTGATAACCTTATAGGTAGGCTTAGGTATCCTGCCCATCACTGTCTCTGTAGGAAACACGCACTGCTCATTCCCTGCTTAGGTCTGTTCCCTCTCCTTCAAGTCCTTCTTCATCTGAAACAGGAGGCCAGGCTTGATGGTGCCTTTTTGCTTACAAACCCCTATTAAAACTTTGAATGAAAGGAACTCATGCCAGTGGTTAACCTCCTTTTCCATTTTAAATTATAACTGTATGGGACTGCAGCTATGTTTTTGTGTAGCAGAGCAAAGCAACATTCTACCAAGCAATTCCAAAAATGGGGACACCCCAACAAAAATACAAACATACTCTACCTTTCCTTAAAATACACTTGTGAAGAAAACTGAGACCCTTAGATCATCACTGCATTTGTTGTTGTTCAGTCGCACAGTCGATTCCGACCCTCTGCGACCCCATGGACCACTGTCCGCCAGGCACTCCTGTCCTCCACCATCCCCCTCAACTCGCTCAGTTCTGTGCCCATTGTCTCCACAATACCATCTAGCCATCTCATCTTGGGCCGTCCCCTTCTTCTTTTGCCCTCGACCCTTCCAAGCATCAAGGCTTTCTCAAGTGAATCCTCTCTTCTCATTTGATGTCTAAAGTACTTTAGCTTCATCTTCATTATTTGACCTTCTAAGGAGCAGTCAGGGTTGATTTCTTCCAAGATTGACCTATTTGTTCTCCTCTCTGTCCAGGGGACTTTCAAAACTCTCCTCCAACACTGCATAGGATTTCAATAATGGTAACAGAGCAATTCTAAAAAAAGGGATACCCTAAACAAAAAAAATGTACTTTAGAATATGGACTTAGAATCAGCACCAAACTTGGCACAGATTTAGCAGTCTGCCCCTCCCCTGTGCCAAATTTGGGGCATAGGGGTTTTGAGTTATTCATTTAAAAAGTAAAAGTGTTACCTCCTGTGCCAAAACAAGTGACCTTTTCAATTCCAAGAATTAAAACAGATCAAATAAGCTGGAAAGTCCAATCTTGCTTATCTTGAAGGAGAATGGTTGGTCCCACCCACTTTTTTTTATTTAGAAAGAATATTGGCCACAGGGGTTGAAATATTGATCCTTTAAAAAGGTCTCTCAAAAGGGTAAAACAATGACTGATATAAACTGCATAGAAAATAGTATCATTCACCTAGTACTATCCACATTAAACAAGGGAAAATCCCAGAAGCCAACTCCTTTTTTAAAATCAGTTAACCACTTCTCTCCCAAACATAAAGCAATTGTCATGGCTGCTTTTTATGAATGGTAGTGATCACAAGAGGTTATCATGTAGACCTTCTTCTTCTTGCACATATAGGTCAGACATGACTGCCAAAATGAAGGCACCTTTTGGTGAGTTCATTCTGCAGTTCCTTTCACCTGACCCAGTGTGAGAAAGATTAACCAGCAACACAAGGTTGCCGTTACCAGCATATGCCCAATCATGGTTCAAAAATACTACGATCTTTGCGGAGGCTCTTTCTGTGTACCTTGACTGCTACCATTTATGTTGTCAACATTCAGACTTACATTTACTATTTAAATCTTGAAATCTTTTTTCCCCTGCTATCAATACAAGCACAATATTGAGCAACACAGATTTCTACCATGGGCAATCAACATGTAATAAAATGTATCTGTATATAGTATCTTATCTGCAGCATAGCTGGTCAGTAACTGCAGCGACTATGGCCTAGCACTGGCATGCAGTCAGGCATGCAGTAGTCTGGAGGTAAAATCCCAACAAAGATAGTGGAGGCTACCTACACATCTTCTTTCATTCTTTGGACTCACTTTGACACAATGTGCCAGAATGATCAACAGTGAGTCATTGATTTATGACAGAGATGTAATAAATTATCGGTTGTGTGGAGAAATTGGATAGGAAAGTAAAACCAAAACCAGGACCAAAACAACTCTCTCCTTCATTCACAATGCTGTAATCTGAGGGGATGCATAACAAAGAAAATGAATGCTAGAAGATTCAAAAGAGAAATACTGTATAGTACTTTTGCTAATCAAGATGCACTCTAAGTCTGAATTAAAAATAAAGAGCCACAAGAAGGAAGAGCAAGGACCTTGAAGCTGTTTGCTCACCAGTAGCAAATACTTGGCCAGCAGGCTCAATGGTCACTTTACCTCTCTTGGCCAGAGTTTTCTCCAGTCTGTTGAGATATATTATATTGCTGCATAAATCACAACATTCATTTACAATTTTGCATTTGTATGCCTAAATTTGAATATTTAGTCTTATGTAAATACTTCAACTCAGCCAGGTCAAAGGTTAGCAGTCTTTTCAATTTCCTTGAGCTTTCTTGTCTGACTAGATCAGTCATTCCCAGTTTGAGGGGCTCAGATATTCTTGGATTATAACTCCCACAAGCCTTCACCATTTTTGGTAGCTGTAGTCCAAGAACATCTGGGATCCAAAGTTAGGAACCACTGAACTAGATGGTAGACAAAGCATGTATACAAAACATTCTCCCCTCCTTTAGTTCCCTGTTCACAATACAAATTCACAGTATGAGCCAGAACTTCAAGGATGGGATATTCTGCCTCCACAATTTAATGAGGTCAAATCTCTGTAGTTGGAAAAGTAACTAAAACAAATGCACTGAAACACAAATTATGGTATCTTTCATTACATTATAACACAACAGAATTTGGTTATATCTTAATTGTTTAGGGAACTACTGTAATTGAAAATACAGTCAAACCTCGAATAACGAGCGTTTTGCTTTGTGAAAAACTCACATAACGAGCAATTTTTTTGCTAAGCGGTCTGGCTCGCATAACGAATTTTTCACTATGCAAGTCAGACTTTTCCCTATGGAAAAACTCGCATAACGAGCATTTCTATGGGAGTTTTCCCCATAGAAATGCTTGTTATGCAAATTTTTCCATAGGGAAAAGTCTGACTCGCATAGCAAAAAAATTGTTATGTGAGTCTGACTCGTATAGCAAATTTTTTGCATAGCAAGCAGCCTTGCAGAACGCATTAAATTCGTTATGCAAGGTATGACTGTACCTAGTTTCCTGAATATAGTCTCACATATGTCAGTACAAATTCAAATTTGGACTAATATATTCTTATAAATTAAATATATTTCTAATAATATATGCATCATATAGCTCAGTGTTTCCCAAATGCTGGTGTTTGGACTTCAGTTCCCAGAAGCCTAAGCCAGTATATTGACTGATCAGTGCTTTGGGGAATTGACTTAAGCTTCTGGGAATTGAAGTCCAAACACCAGCATTTGGAAAACACTGATTATAGCTAATATCTGGTTTTTCAAAAACAAACAGTTAAGTATAACAAAAATAGAGATTTAAAATGACTGAAATAAATAATGAGATTAATCAGAATGATTAAGTGTGGTGAAGTGATTTGAAACATATTATTACTTCTCTGTACAATATTGTGGGTTAAAACCAATGATTAGAATTAAAAGAAGTGGATTGTTGAATTGCTACAGACTGTCTTGAAGTCTTAAGCATAGGAAAATACTATTTTCCATTTCGTACATATCCACATTTATTTATTTATTTATTTTATTACATTTATACCCCACCCTTATCCAAGGACTCAGGGTGGCTTACAATTTAAACAAATAAAAACACATTGCTTATTTCCAAACATTGCCACATAAATTCAGCAGTTGAAACTTATTCAATGTACTATTTATGTTATTCAAAGTTCTGTTCTTTGACCCACAAGAACTCTTCACATGAAGATCAAAACTTTCATGCTCCTGGTTCAAGATATAAATATCATACCACTTATGAGTCAGTCAAGGAGAGCAGCCAAGAAACTGGACTATGAACCAAGTTTTCCCCATAAGGGTTAAACCTCATCTTTCCTTTAAACTACCATGAAGAAACCCACTAATTTCTCTGTACCTGGGTAAGTTTTCTCCCACCACTGTCTCACTTCCTCATTCTGCAGTAAGGCAATGATATTTGCTAAAAGTATTGCTAGAGTAGTAAGTCACACTATAGGTAGGCCCATTAAATAAATGGGGATGTGGGGAGTCAACTCATCCATTAGTTCCATTGATTCAAATGGATCTATTCAGATTGCATCATACTGTGCTAAAACAAGTCACAAGTAGAATATGCCCATTTCAGTCAAAGGAACTGGCACAGGAGTTGATTCACCAAATCCCCGCTGATTCACTAGGCTGCTCTACCATGACTCACATCTGTAAGTAACAGTATTTCAGTCACTGATTTTACATTGTAAAGTTGTTGAAAAATTTAGGGACACAACTGCTGGAACCATGTTGGCATAAATATGTCTATGGGCAGCAGAGAAGTTTCAGAAATCAAGCACTTTGTGTTTCCTTGCTGCAGCTCCCATTGCAGGGTATACAGAAAAAGCCTCTTCGAAGATTGTGGTATTCTTGAACCACAATCAGGTGTACCCTGGTAATGGCAACCTTGTGTTGCTGGCTAATCTTTCTCACACTAGGTCAGGTGAAGGGAACTGCAGAATGAACTCACCAAAGGGTGCCTTCAATTTGACAGTTTCACATTGGGTCTAGACATGCAAGAAGAAGAAGCTCACACGGCTTCTGTATAATCCTTTCACGTGGAAGCCATGGAAGCTGCAGGACAAAGGAGGAAGTTTTTAACTACTGAAAATCACAGTCAGCAAGATGGCATTGCCTTCAGGGGTTATTTCTGGTAATTTAAAAAAAATCCCATCCCACAGTCCCATGGTTCCCACACAGTGAAAAGAATGACATAGAGCCGTGGAAGCCATGCCACAAACCTAGATAGCATTTAATTTCCAAAAATCACCCCCTGCTGAAGACATCATCAGCCTTCTTTGAGCATATATGCAACAAAAGGATTTGAGCCTATAAATGCAAAATACCTTTGTTAACAGCTTTGTGTACGCAAGTGTGTGTGCAGTCATAGATTCTGAACGAATATTCTTTCTCCCCCTTCCCTAAACAGTATTATTTGTGAAGAAATTGCTAAATGATCTACATATATATTAGACTCAAATGAGCACTTATTGCCATTGTAAGGCAATGGATATAACTTCCGAGTACGCTTTTAATAATATTTCTTTAATATAGGTTTTAATTTCACAAATGTCCAAGTACCTAGTAGGAGAATCAGAACAACGCCAGCCTTCACTTTCTAACAGTAGAAATCAGAAGAAAGAATGCTACATTGTAGAAGAGCTAATATTCAGCAGGAGATCTGTAAAGCTGCTGAATATCATAATGATTGCATTAATATTTTTATTGAAGTGTATTATTAATTAGGTCATAATGAAATGGGTGGATGGCCTTTCCCTCTAACATCTAGAAGTTAAAATTTCAATGATTCATTGCTGACAACTGTACCAGTCAGAAAAAAATGGATGGAGCCATACACTCATTGAATTGAATGGCTGGAGGAGACACTAGGATTATAAAGTCTAGCTCTTGTTGAAGCAGAAAATCCACAGCAGAAGCATCACTTGCAGATGAATATCCAATCTTTGTTTAAAAAGTGTGCAGTGAAGGAGAATGTCATGTTCCACAACAGTATACTCCATTGTCAAAACATCTTGATTTCCAGCATTTTTTAGCGTCTTGTCTGCCCTCTTCTGGACATGTTCCAGTTTCACCAATATCCTTCTTCAAGGGTGGTGCCCAGTATTGGAACCAGTATTCCATCTTTTTTTTTTAGCTTGATTAGACACTATTACACTGTTGTCTCACATTTGGCCTACTTAAGCTCTCTTGATGTTTTTTACTTCAAATTACTTCAAATCCAGGTTTCACCCATCCTATACTTCTGCATCCAGTGTTCCTGTTTAAATGTAGAACTTTACTGTTGCTATGTGCCATCAAGTCCTCCCTGACTGATGGTGCCCCTTCTCAAACCCCTGCAAGTTATAGCTGGTGGATTCCTTAATAGCTTCAATAATACTTAAACTGGAACTCTTAAAGGGAATTGTTCCTCAATAATTCCTTATGCCTTGCATGGACACAATTTTGATCCCAAACTTCAGGCAATCATCCAAAACACTATTTGATCTTCATGTGCCTCTCTTGCTGTGGAAGAGCAGTGAACACACTGTTTTTATGCAAAAACAAAAAATGAGCAACATTCTGTGCTCATGGATATAAATGGCCTCCCCTGCCTTACATCTGTATTTAATCAGGATACTCCTGCTTAATGAGAAAATGGTTCATTTTAGGCTTTTATATGCAAGATCCTAAGGTTCCCTCCTCAGTGATTACATTTAGTAACTCCCTCTCGCTGCCTTGGAAGCACAAGCAGTTTTTCCATAATAAAAACTGGATTAGCATGTATCAGGAAGCGACACTGCCAGCTGTCACTTTGAAAGCAGACCACTCTGTCCTATACTGGGGATGATAATGGATAAACCAATAAATGACAAGCAGTTTTCCTGTATTTATCTCCTAAGTGACTGAAGTAAGCAAGCATGTCTCTCCCCTTCTCTTATAATAATGCTAAATAAGATGGTTAAAGAATGGAGCTGAAACATCTTGTGCCTAAGCCATGCACGACAATATTGGTGCAAGAAAACGGAGCATAGCAAATTGCATTTTTGCTCTGTTCTTCTCACCCGTGCCTGCCTTCTGTTTCTAATATGTCTAGACTTATACTTCTTATTAACACAAACTTTTTGTAATAGAGAGGAATTTTGGTTGCACAGATCTGTATTTAAGACCTGAAAAACCATAGCACTTCTATCTCATTTCAACCACTTAATTTTTAACCTCTTACTTCTGGCATTTGTAAATGAGTGGACTTACTCGGCAATTAAAACAATACTTCTGCACTTGTCAGCATAGCTACAGCACCCATGTTATCAAGGGGGAAAGCAAGTGTTCACAAAAGAGCTCTTTCATGTTTCAAGCATGAAATGAACAAAGACCTGTTTCTAAGCCATTGTTTTTGTGACACTTTAAGCACAAATGTACTACATTGTTGTGATTGCAGCAGACACAGCACTGACATGTAAGATAAAGGTCCTGGCCTTAAACTGGAAGCTGGAATAGTAGCTTTTATAAAATTGTCATGATACTTAGAGATGTCAATTTTTTTACTGTTATGATATTTAAAGATATCATTCATGATCCAAAGGGCTATGTGCAGAACTATACATTCACTGGAACTTTTCAAATTTGTCTTTTCTCTCCAGAAAGCTTCCCATTTAGAAAATTCCTGAAAACAGTATCCAACCCTGCATGACAATTAAATATTGGAAATATGTGGAACACCCTGGACTACAGATGACATTACTAGAACAAAAAGCAAAACAAAGGGGCAAAATAGATGAAACAGGATGCTTAGCCCACCAGGTCAGAAGAGGGAGTGGATAGGACAGTGGGAGGAGAAATACAGTGTTGTAAGGAACAATACTGCATAGGGACATTAAATGTGAGTTTTATGAATCAAGGAAAGCTGGAAATGGTAAAAAAGGAAATGGAAAGAATTGACATCTTGGGAATCAGTGAGTTAAAATGGACTGGGATGGGCGAATTCAGCTTTGGAAACCATCATATCTACTACTGTGGACAAGAAAACCTCAGAAGAAATGGAGTAGCCACAATTGTCAATAAAAGAATGAGAAAAGCAGTAATGGGATATAATCTTTAAAATGACAGAATGATTCCCCAGCCCTGTGGAACCTCCTGCCTATCGATCTACGTCAACAAACAGAGCTCCTACCCTTCCGGAAAGGTCTTAAAACCTGGCTGGCAGGACAAGTTTGGGGATCCGGAAATACCGGATCTCATGTTGGGTGGCTTATCAGATGAGACAGCCACCCGTTGTTCTTACCTTCCTACCCTGGTTCTGTTTTCTAATAATTGCATAATTTTATAACTTGGAAATGTTTAATTTCTTTTAGCTTAACTTTTAATTATTGTATTAATTTATATTTTAACTGTGAATAGGCTATCGTATATTGATTTGTGGTTTTATATTGAGTTGTGGTTTAGCTATGTATTTTAAATTGTGTATGTAAGCCGCCCAGAGTTGGGTTTTTGACCCGATTGGGCGGGATAATAAGTCGAAGTAAATAAATAAATAAATAAATAAATAATTTCAGTCAAATTCCAAGGCAAACCTTTCAATATCACTGAAATCTAATTATACTCACCCACCACTGATGCAGATGAAGCCATAGTTGACCAGTTCTATGAGGACCTACAACACCTCATAGAACAGACACCAACAAATGATGTCCACATTATCATAGGAGATTGGAATGCCAAAGTAGGAAATCAAAAAGTTAATGGAATAACAGGCAAGTTTGGTCTTGGAACACAGAATGAAGCAGGGCAAAGGCTAATAGAGTTCTGCCAAGAGAATGCATTGGTCATAGCAAACACCCTCTTCCAGCAACATCAGAGGAGACTTTACACATGAACATCACCAGATGGCCAACATTGAAACCAGACTGATTACATACTCTGCAGCCAAAGATAGAGAACCACCAAACAATCAGCAAAAACGAGACCTGGAGCAGACTGTGGTTCAGATCATAATCTACTGATTTCAACATTCAGTCTTAGACTAAAGAAAATAGGGAAAACAATTAGGCCAGACAGGTATGACCTAGACAATATCCCTAAGGAATACACAGTGGAGGTGTGGAAAGATTTAATGGCTTAGACTTGATAGACAGAGTGCCAGAAGAATTATGGACAGATGCACGGAACATCATGCAGGAGACAACAAGGAAAACCATACCAAAAGAAAAGAAGCATAAGAAAGCAAAGCGGTTGTCTGATGAGGCTCTTAAAATAGGAGAGGAAAGAAGGAATGCAAAAGGCAAAGGAGAAAGGAAAACATTCAATCGATTGAATAAATAATTTCAAAGAAAAGCAAAGAGAGATAAAAAAAAAAACCTACCTAAATGAACAATGCAAAGAAATAGAGGAAAACAGCATAAGGGGTAGAACTAAAGATCTTTACAAAAAAAATTGGGGAAATCAAGGAAACATTTAAAGCAAAAAATGACCATGATAAGGGACAAAAATGGCAAAGATTTAGCTGATGCAGAAGAGATTAAGAAAAGATGGCAAGAGTACACAGAGGAGCTTTACAAAAAGAACCTCAACACCCCTGATAATAACAATGATGAGAACACTGAACTTGAGCCAGACATCCTAGAGAATAAAGTCAGAAAGGCCCTAAAAAGCACTGCAAACAACAAAGCCAGTGGAGATGATGGTATCCCAGCTGAATTTTCCAAAGCCCTAAAAGATGATGGAATCAAATTATTGCATTCTATATGCCAGCAGATTTTGAAAACACAACAACGGCCACAGGATTGGAAAAGATCAGTATATGTTTCAATCCCAAAAAAGGGTAAGGCCAAAAAAAATTCCCGAAGCTTTCTGAGGGAGTGTGATCTGGCCTCCAGCTTTAAAAGGTTGAGAACTCCAGCTATACACCTAAAGCAGCTCATGCATTGGCTGCCAGATTCAACTCCACTTGGAGCTGTCCGGGGTCCTGTCTAATGTGTCAACGCCTGCTGGAACCCTTTCTTTGGGCTCAGTGTTTCCAAACTTTGGTTTTTGGACTTCAATTCCCAGAAGCCTACGTAAATTCCCCAAAGCACTGATCAGACAATATACTGACTTAGGCTTCTGGGAATTGAAGCCCCCACTGTGTCAGCTTGAACTACTATATGGCTGTCACTGCTACAGAAAACAAAATGCATACTTCCCTATACAGCAGCCATGCTCTTTCTCAGAAAAGAAGTAGTAGTTTTTACACATGGACAAGGAAATAAGACTCATGATGTACACAAAGACATTTTCAAAATTACTGATTTCTGTATTATTGATTAGATTTTTTAAAAAAAAACTCACTAAGATTTTCAAAACATTACAGACAGTAAAGTTAATTGATTTTGAGTATATACAAAATGATCAAAAAATAAAAATATGGAGCATATTAGCAAATATAAGGAAATTGGATGTATCAACAGTGAGATCACTGTTCAAATAAAGTCAGAATGGAGATGGCCCAGATCAGCTTTCTTAAGATCAGGGCTCCTCAACCTTTTAAAGCCAGGAGCTAGGTCATGCTCCCTCAGACTGTTCATGGTCCTCTTACTGCTGCCACCACCAAAGGTGGTGGCAGTGACTACCCCAAGCCCCCCTACCCCAAACCCCCCCCCCTTTTCCACACACTACTACCCTGCTTACCGGCCTGGAGGAGCTGCATTGCGTGGGTGAAGGAAATGTGCCCGCAGCTGTCAGAAATGCCCCCGCAGCTGCTTTCGCCGCCACCACCTCAATCCTTGTATCCTCTGCTTGGCTTGGTATGTACCTAATGGCACTTCATAGCAGGGCATATGTTGTAAGCATTAAGCTTACAACATATGCCCTGCTATGGAGCCCCATTAGGGACATGCCAAGCAGAGGAGACAAGGATTAAGGTGGTGGAGGTGGAGGTGGCAGCAGAAGCAGTGACTGGAGCAAGGGCACAGGCCAGATGATTTGGTGCCGCAGGCCTGATCCGGCCCATGAAATATATAGCAAAAGTGTAGCATTAACTTTGAGAATGTGTACTGTAAGGTGCTGTGTATTCTCAGTTCTACCATATGGCCTGGATTTCAACACAGGTAGCTATTTAAAAAAAAGAAATAAGTAACTGAAATGTGAATTTATCACAGATTGTTAAGAGCATCTTGGATCAGGAACAGAACCAATGAAGACATCCTCAAGTGAATTCTTAAAGCCCAAGAAATCATAAAACGCATCAAAAGTGCAATAGTTAGAATAATTCAGAAACATAATGAAAAATGAAAATTAAGGATTGTTAAAATGGATGATTTAATATAAAATAAATGGGGAAAAGTACAGGAAGGAGAAAAGCGTTTTAGCTGTAGAAGCCTGGAAATTGGCATGGATACAAGAAAACGTAATTACTCAGAGCTGCTGCAACCAAACTAAAACTAACCATGATAACGTCCAACCTCTGATACTATAGGAACAACAAACAGAAGTAATAAAATGTCATGTTAAGTGGTCTACTAAGTCACTTTCTCTTTGGAAATTCTGTGCTGTAAAGCATTTCATGCCTTGAAAATGCCCTCTAAAAAACAAAGGAACCTAAAACTTTACTGTAACAAAATATGTTGAAAAGGCAGGGCATAGCAGGGCATGGAAGAGAAGAGTGAGTCTTAGGATAGACCATGGGGTAGTGTTGAAGGGACAGCGGCACTATATAAAAAACTCATTTAATGTCCTATTTCACCAACAAACATTAGTTCCCAATCCCACTCATAGCAGACATACTGAACAAGACAGACTTGGTAAATCAGTACTGATATAAGTCCCAGTGATTCATCGTGTCTGCTCTAGTTGGTATTAAGATTTGGATTTAATCCAGGAGTTTCATTATTGTGAAACAGTGACAGAGGAGTTTTATGTGCAATGAGGAAACATCTATTCAAAGGCTTGTGCTCTAAGATCTTTTATTAAAAAGGATGATTTTTTTAAAAAAATACAAAATGATCCTGAAACGAATAGTGCCCTTAGTTTTTAAAAAAATGCTCAAATTGTTGACCTAAGAAAGAAAGCCATAGCAGTGAATAGGTAATTTTCAGAACAGAAGTAGACGTGTAAAATAGGCTGCTATTAAAATGAAATAGACTTTTTGTCTGGCCAAACTGTAACTTTGCTTCCAGGAAAGGACATTGACTTTGTTCCTGAGCAATGACTAGCCTGCACTCAGGCTTCCAGAGAGCATTTGACAAAGTTCCACATCAGAGATTAAGGTCTTTGTGCAAAGATTGAGGTCTAAGAAAAGGAAGAAAGCGGAATGGACATAAATGTAACACAAAATGGATTGAACATCCACAAAAGGGCACAGGGGCAGTGATAAATAAAACTTCTCAGTCTCAACACACACACACACACACACACACACACACACACACACACACACACACACACACACACACACACCCCTAGGAAAAGCTTCCTGAAGTCAACAGAATATTTGGATGAATTTAAAAGTAGAATGGACATATGGAAAACTATGAAAACTCAACATTGGGTGGAACTGATAGAGAAGCTGACACCTGGTTTTGGCAAAAGCTGGGAGGTCTGGAAATCAGTAAATAGACTGTGCATGAGCACAACAAGATCTAGAGATACTCTGAATAAATGGCCATGAGGTCTCACTCTTATGTCTGATGAATTGGACTTGGTCCAAGAAAGCTTACATTTAAATACAGGATATTTGAGAATAAATAAAACAGAACAGCAAAAAAAGACCAAAAAAATGTTTTGGCACCTGAAAGACTACCTCTTTAACTGTGATCTTTCGTGGACCTAGTCGAATTCATCAGACATTTTATTTTTATTTTTATTTTTTTATTTATTCATATTTATCCACTGCCCTCCTCACCAAGGTGACCCAGGGTGGCTCACAGATCACAAAATTCTACAATAAAACATAAAACATTCTTAAAACATTACTTAAAACCCTCCAATTTAAATCTATTAAAGATTAAAATTTAAAAATCAAAAAAAAAATCTAAAACAACACCAAATTACTACATCTTGAGGGAGAGAGGGGACCAAATTACTACATCTTGAGGGAGAGAGGGGACTTAAATCATCCAACAGCCTGGGGTCATTATACCTTCCGCACCCAATACCTGCCCTGCCAGCCATGTTTTAGATCCTTCCTAAAGGGCAGCAATTCCATCTGGAGACGTAGCTCAGTTGGCAGGAGGTGCCATAGGGGAGGAGCGGAAACAGAGAAGTCCCTCCTCCTGGTGCCACAGAGATGCGCCTCTCTGGCTGATGGAACAACTAGAGAACCTCTCCGGTCCGCTCTGGTGGAATGGACAGATGTGAGGCCTCATGACTTGGTCCACAAAAGCTCACAGTTAGTCTAAGGTACCACGTTTTTCTTTTTCTTTCTTTCTTTTCCTTTTTTTTTTTTTTTTGCTGTTCTGTTTTATTTACTCTCAGATATGCTTGCACAGACTAACAAGGCTACCACTTCAAACATTTAAATACAGAGGTTAGTCTTTAAGGTGCCACAACATTTTTGTCTTTTTTTGCTGTTTTGTTTTGTTTACCTCTGATATGCTTGCACAGAGTAACAAGGCTGCCACTTCAAATACTTCTAAATAAATGGAGATACCCAGTAATGCCAGCCCTCTATGACTGTGGAGAGGTGCAGACAACCACACATATATATGCCTGCCCCTTGTGTCCTGCTCGATGTACATTTGAGGACCTCATGCCAGCATAACATTGCCCACTTTGGGTCAAGAATTGTCTGATTCAGACTTTTAAATAGTGTAAATGCTTTATTTCAGTTTTCATTTTTACATTTTAGTATTTATTTTAACTGTGATGCTTCTGACATAAACTAAGAAAGACACATACACACACAAGTTGAACAGAGAGACCATCAAGCATTATCCTCCCCTTATATACTAGGATGCATTAAAAATAAACCTAATGAAATGATGATGAAACTAGGAGAGGAAACACTAACAGAGTCAAGATTTTTTCCCCTTAAAATATATAACAAAGGGAAAGATCCCAGCAGGTAAGGCTCTTATAGGCTCAACTGTAACACTTCAACACCTGCCTATGCTGCCCTTGCTTAGAGGCGAGAAAGGTTACTTTTTTGAATTCTAGTTTGTGGACTCCTGCTAGCCATGGTATAGACAGAATAGACAACAGTGAATTTTTCAGGTTCTGTTAGTGCTTAACCATCAGCAATTCTGAAAAAATAGCCATGAGAAAGGATTTAATTGGGATGCACTGGGTAGTCTATTGTGGGCGTTTTCTTTTTCACTTAATCTTACGTTATATTGCTCAAGAATTACAACTTGATATCCGCACTTTCTTGAAAACTACTTGGATTTCTCACAGGGCTGGTTTTCTTTCTTTTCTCTCCCTTTTTTTAAAGCAATGATTAATTGTGCCCAGCTTCCTGTTGCCTGTTAATTGTTTTATACAAGAGGATGATAATATAAGCAATAAGGTTTTATTAATGTCCCAATCAAATATATTGAAGCACATATGTGTTAAATACAAGAGCATTAAACAGGTGATTTTTCTTAAAAGAGCATTTGGTTTTAAGCATTGATCCCTTGTTTATTAATCTGGGTTCTGCAAAATGATAAGCATTTGTTTAGATTGTCTGTAATAAAGAAAAGCTTATTTTCTAAAATACTGACATTACTTATGCAGAGGGCGCAGCTCCAGTGGACAAAAAAAGCTCTTGTCTAGTTTGGCACATGTTTTGCTTAATGCTATATTAGATTTAAAATAAAATAGTCACTCTCAACTGTTCCTCAGATAGGACTTTTCTCATCCTGAAAATATTCAAAGCTGCTAGGAGTAGATGAAAATCAAAGGCAAGTGGCAATTTCAATGAAGATCCTTAACCTCAGTGGCAAAATGACTCTTTTAAGGGGATTTTTTTTATCAATGGTAAGATGTGCACATGAATAATTTCAAGGGGAAGCTACTTCTCTATGAACTAGGAGCTCTGTGAACTGGGAGGTATCCCACTAGTAGTGAACTCAGCACAGGGTTTTAATGTGATCAGATCAAGCCTCTTTCCCTGAAAAAAGTGTCATAGAAATAACACTTTGCACTTCTCTGTGGTATTTTTCGTCAGGAGATCTGAGAGTGCTTTTCAAGTACTGAATAATTAAGTTTCAAATTATCCTGTGTCCTAGGTAAGCCTGCTGAAAAATGCAACATACCAATTTTTACACTATGGAACCAGAAAGAGCCTGGCTGAGACACAAAGAAAAATAACAACTGACAAGATGAGGAAAATGCTATTGAGGGAAATCAGGAAGGCCTTCCCAATACAGAGTTCACAGCTATTCTCTCCGTGTTTCTCTCAATTTTCCAAACAACAGTGTGAGAGGAGGCATAGGACAGTGATGGCTAACCTTGGCACTCTAGATGTTCTTGGACTTCAATTCCCAGAAGCCCAAGTCAGCTCTCCTGCTGATCAGGGCTTCCAGAAATTTAAGTCCAAAAACACCTGGAGTGCCAAGGTTCGCCATCACAGGCATAGGAGCAGGGAAGCACCCCATTTTTGTTTAGCAATGTTTTTTGACCAGAGATAACAAAATGCACACTTGTGGTTGCTTTTCTCAGCTACCATAAACAAAGTACAGTAAAACACTGGATAACGCTAAAACTTGGTTCCACAAGTCTTGGTGTTATCCGATTTTTAGTGTTATCTGATTCATGTTAAAATCCTATGGGATGGATCGGATAACGTTAAAGCTCTACAGAAATACATTGTAACCGCACAAGCTTTAGCGGTTGTTATCCGATCCATCCCATAGGACCTTAACGTTATTCGATCCAATTCTCCTCCCCAGATTACTTAACATTATGCGATTTTAGCGTTACCCGATCCAATCGTTATCTGGTGTTTTACTGTAACTACTAAAAGAAGGGCAGTTTTTGAAGTGGTCCTGGTATTAATCTATGCAAACATATCAGACAAGATGCCTTGATGCTGGGAAAGGCGGAGGGTAAAAGAAAAAGGGGGTGGCCAAAAATGAGACAGCTAGATGGTATTGTGGATGCAATGGGCACAGAGCTGAGCGAGTTGTGGAGGATGGTGGAGGACAGAAGTGCCTGGCGGACAGTGGTCCATGGGGTCGCAGAGGGTCGGAATTGACTGTGCGACTGGACAACAAAAATCAGACAAGAAAACAGAAATGCAAAGAAGACAAAAATTTTGTGGCACCTTAAAGACTAACTGTTACGTTGATGGAACATCATTATGGTGAAATAATATGGACTTCCCCTGGCCACAAAGTCTTATGCTAATGTAGAGCCCAAAATACACTGCCTACTCAACACTGCTACATCACCAGAAACCTTTAGCAATTCCTGGCTCTAATTTGTATGTCTCTCCACCATGGTGTAGTCTAGATCCAAACCCATGGAGCTGGAAATCCCATACAGAAAGGATTTTGTACATTCAGTTACATGTCTGAGATCCAAAAGTGAATGAAAATATGCATTTCAAACAGAAGAATTGCTATTGGTTCTCCAATCACAAGAGAAACAACAGCCACAAGAGAAGAAATGTTGGTTTCCACAAGGGACTAAGCAAACATGGATATTTCAGGACAAGAATATATCTTCTGAATCTGTAACCTGGTTCTCTAGTTTCAGAGCACTAGCCAGACTCCTCAGAGAATCTTTAAGCTTTGCTGGTTCTCCAGGCAGGTGGACAAATATTTGGGAGATCAGGGCAAATAGAGGGGAAAGTCTGCAGCTGCCTTCACATGAAGAGTCTTTAAAACAGGGAGGGGTGATGTGTGGCCCTAGAGTAGGATGCAGCCCCCAAAATCTCACCACTATTTTGTTCCTTCGTTTCCTGCAAAAAATATTGTGGAGTGAATTGAGGCTTCTGGGACACAAGCCTTAAGGCTGTGGTGGTGACCATTGAAATTGCTGACCACATCTTCAAACAGCATCAATTAATACTTATTAGACTTAACCTCCTGACAGGCTGTCCCATTTACAAACCAGATTCTCCAAATAGCTTACCCATAGCACACTTAGGCTAGGATCAGTTTTGGCCCTGATTTACATTTCTCTTAATATTCTTCATGGTATTACATGGTATTCATGGTATTACAACTAACATTGATCTGAACAATAGTATTTCCAAAATTAAACCATCATCAAATATCATTTCTCTATAATATACTTGTGGGGGAGAGATAAAACCTTCTACATCTCCTTGTATAATTAAGCAGCATTCTTATGAGATGTTACCTGTTAAAAGATTTCCTCAGATTTTTATTCTGGTGCTTGTTTACTTAATACAAGGAAGCTATGTCAGAAAACCAAGCCAAAAGTATAATGTTTGGTTGACAAGGACTATCCTGCCTCAAGCCATCGTCCCCTGAAATATTCTTTTTGCTTTAACTTTCATAGTGTGTATCCTCACTATATAGCCTTCAGCACCTGAAAAATTAGTAGAAGAATTTGACTGATTATAGAGGCTGTTTTCCTTGTTCCACTGCTTGTTCTAAAAGGGATATTCAGCAGAACCTGCATGTTTTCTGTTTCATTTTGTGCTGTCTGCATGAGTAATTACCTTCCTGATTTCTGAGATGCAATTGAGTAGCTTCCACATTAGAAAAATCCAAAGATTGATAGAGCCATCCCTCCTAAAGGATTAGTTTGCTTCTGTAATACGACTGAGTAGGTCATAACAAAATACTACAAAGTTAAATTTCTGCTGTTTGCAACAAGCAACTATTGTTACCTATTTTAAAGCCATAATAAAGGGGAGAATGAGCATTTGAGAAGAACAGGGAAAGAATTATGAATTGCATTCAAGAAGTTGCATAGAAGATCCTGTTGAAGAAGATTCACTACTTTGCAGGGCATTACAGAAGAATGTTTGCTATGTGCCACGGACAAAAACTACTGTATATCGAGACATTCTCACCCATATATGTTGCTCAGATAAAGAAAGCAGCAGGCTGACCATACTTCTTTCCCAAGCTTGATTGTCATCCTACCTGGGAAGGACAACAAGTGTGAAGCAGAGATCCTCTACTATCCGTGAAGATGCTCCACATGAATTGGTTTTCCAGACTGAAGCTACAAACCTTAATATATGACTGATTAGAGAGTGTGCACCCCTCCCAATAGATAGTCTTCTCAGTAAACAAACTCACAACACTACTTCGGAGTACTGTGGATATTACTTCAATCTTCTATAGAATCAACATACATCCATTAGAATGTAACTATTAATTTGTAACTTGGAGAAGAAATCTTATTACATTTACTTTGAAACAGCCTCTTTGTAAATACTTACATTTGCTGGGTTCTATTCTCTTTTTTCCTCCCAGGCACAGCTCAAGTTGCATTTAGGTAAAAGTCACCCTTTGAAAGCCAGTCATATCTAACTCTAGGGTTCAGTGTTCATTTCTGTTTACAGCCAAAGAGCCAGTGCTGTCTACATCTGCAGACATTTCTGTGGACATGTGGCAGGCATGCCTAGACACCAGAGTGCACTGAATTCTGTTTACCTTCCCACCAAGGCAGTACCTATTTATCTACTTGCAATTATGTGTTTTTGAACTGCTAGGCTGGCAGGAGCTGGGACAGAGGCAGGAGCTTACTCCGTCATGCAGTACTTGGGTATCAAACTCCAACCTTCCAGTCTTTAAGTTCAACTTTTTAACCTCTTGAGCCACTGCAGTCCCCAAAGTTGCATTTAACAACTATAATAACAAGCCAAAATTAAACAGAATAGTATTTTCTTTTTGGCATTCATTACTCAAAACTGGAAGAGGCTTACCTTGTGAATTTTTGCCTCATACCGTGTAGTAAATGGCACAAGTCTTCCAGAAGAATACACCAATAATAAGGATGTTCTTTTTTTAAAAAAAAGCTTCATCCCATACTCACTTCCCTGTGAGTAAGTCCTATTGGATTGAATGGGGCTTACCTCTGAGCAAACATAGGATTGCACTGAAAATTAATCTGAATACTACTTATCCTTTTAAAATTTGCCTGTCCATATATGACATCACATTTATTAAGCCAAGATTTTTAATTCGCTGCAGGTGTTCTAGGGAAGGTTTTGCAAGCATTTAGTTTTAGGGTGGGTTGGTTGTGGTTGTTTTTCCCTTGCCATAAAAATCCATTTTCCAAATGTCTGAATAATGACAAAAGACCTTCTAACAGAATATTAAGGCAGGGAATTCATCTAAACATCACAAATGTAATCATAAGTAGAGCAAGCTGTAGCTGCAAAGTCTGATTAATATTGGCTTGGTATAATGTTGTTGGGACGATTACTCTTGACACTCATATATATATGAGGGAAAAGGCTATATGCATGTGGCTACAATACATTAAAATGCATTTCCCCCCAGTGAAAGCTGAGTTTGGGGTGGAAACGAGAAATAGAGTACCATCTTAGGGTTGCCTTAGAGACAATCATATTTAATTGCAAACTGCAAAAGGAGATATGTCACAGTGTGAAAAATAAAACAGTTTTCATTTGCCCTGTTCATCCATATCAAGTAGGCTCAGGTCATGCAAAAATGATGTGGCCATTTGAAGTCAAGCCGCTCCATCTCACTGTCTCAGTTCTTTCCTCCCGAGACTTGGAGTGCTCCTCTAACATTGGAAGAGTCATAGCATGACAAATGTCTTGTAGCACTGTTACTATCAACAATAGCGGAGATGCACATGAGTTTTAAATAATAATATAATAATTGCATGCCGTCAGGTCAAGTCTGACTTGCAGAGACCCTTTCTGGGGTTTACAAGATAGACAGTACTCAGAAGTGGGTTTACCATTTTCCTTCTTCTGGGGGCAATCTGAGGCGGTGCAATTTGTACATGACCACATAAGTTAGCTCTTCTCCCAGGGGACACAGCTGAAATCCCAACCTCTGGCTCCATAGGCAGATCCCTGTGCAAGCACTGAGCTCTCCAACCAGCAGTTTTTTAAAACATCTTAGAAATATTCCTTTTGGAATCACAACTCCTGGGATCACCAAAGCAGCACTACCATTGACCCTGCTGATTGAAAGATCCTGGAAGCTATAGTTCAGGAAAAGTAATAAAATATCTTGATAGGCTTCAACACTGAACTGATGAAGAGGATGCTGCAGGGATGGGCACCAGGACCCTCCACCACCACTGGCATCCTGGGCCCAGCCCAGGAGGTGGAGAATTTGGTCTATGCCCCGGGCGGCTGAAACCCACGTTGTGCCACTGCCTCAGGCTATACCTTACAGAATACTATGCTTCAGCAAGGCTGAACAATAAACATAATACTCAGAGAGTTGTTAATATTAAGATATGGAATGCCTCATAATGCACAACTCCGAAAACAAAATGTATTTTCCTTATTTAAGGGATAAGCAATATTTACCTTTCCTTGATTCAACTTTATTAGTGTTAAGAATAATACAGTAATAATAATTGAATGCTGCCAAGTCAATTCAGACTTATAGTGACTCTGTTCTAATATTTTCTAGGCAGAAAGTACAGTACTGAGAAGTGGTTTACTAGTCCATTTGGGGGGGAATGCTCTACAACAGTATAGCTTGCCCAAAGTCAATCTGGTTTCTCACCTCTGGCTCCACGGTAAGATACCTAACTTATTGAGCTACTTTGGTGTTCCTAGAAGCCAACTCCATTTGCTCAACCTCCTCAGCCAACTCTATCACAAGCATCTGGGTTAGGAATAGGCAATATATGGTAATCCAGATTTTGTTGGGTTGCAGCTCTTCTCACCTACAGCTAGCAGAGCCAAATGAAGAAGGGTGAAGGAAGTTGAAACCTAGCATTACTTGGTGGGATCCAAAGTTGTCTATCCCTACTCTCAATTACTCTAAAATAGAAGTATCTTATGGAGAAGAAGGACACACTGTGAACAGCTAGCATTTAGTACCTTTCTATCCTCCCCACCCCCACCTCCAAATGAGATCTGTGTTTCCAAGACTATACAAAACAAAATGTATTAGGGTTTTCTAAGGGAATGGCATCCGTGCAAATCAGTTTAAATTAACTTTGGTGCAAATATTTTGACCTGCTCCCATACTAATCATGTACAAATACATTATGAAGACCAAGTGCTGCAGACATTTGGGACAACAAAAAACTTTACAAAGATTGACCAATTGTGTTATTTACAGAGGTTGGAAGCTCAAAAACATTATAGGGAAGAGATATAGCATGCAAGTTTACTTTATGCTTCTGATGGCACCATCTTGCTTCCTGATCTGGCAGGTAGCCCCTTCCAACACAAGAAAGGCAAATCATGAGACTCTGTTCCCTAACCCAGTAAAAACCAGAGTTTAAAGAAGGATGAGATATATCACTCCAGGTCTGACACAGTAGAGTTTGTGCATTTATTTTAAAAGCATCTTGGTACATGGAAATCATGTGAATTCCAAAAGGTCATTTACAAAATGTAATACAGTGGTACCTCAAGTTACAAATTTAATGCGTTCCAAGGCATTTTTCATGCTATGAAAAAAAATGTAACTCGAATTCTCCATAGGAATGCATTGAAAACCAAAATTCATAACATGAAACATGGTTTCCCATAGGAATGCATTGAAAACCAATTAATCTGTTCCAGAAAAAAATGCAACTCGAGTCATTATTTTCAAATGATTTTCATTCGTATTGTGAAAATTTTGTAACTCGAACCATTTGTAACTCGAGGTACCACTGTACCACTTCTTCAGGTAGCTGAAAATAATTCAAAAATGGGCAAAATGTTGTTGTCCATTCCTCAGTCCTCTATTCAACAGGGTCATGGCTCCCAATGTGGGGCACAGATCCCATGGGGGGGAAGCAATTTGATTTTAAGAGGGGCAATTTGACTATGTTTAGACCAAGTTAATGGCTCTTTAGGCTTCCTCCACTTTTTTAATAACAAGAATTATATGTCACCGGGCCGGGGGGGAGGGATCAGGATTTTAGAGATGATTAGGTGGGGCATGGCCACAAAAAGGTTGGGAACCACTGCAGTAGATGAATCTTCAGTTTAGTGCATTGAACACAACTATTCAACTTAAACAGGTAAATGCATTTTGATGGCCTTGGAAAATATAGGAAAATGCTTTAGCCATCAAGTTTCCTTTCCAAAAGCCTGGCAAAAATGTATAGACTGGGAAATTTTGTTTACTTCGGCTGGTGACAGAATACCTGTGTCTTTTAAAACTGTCAGGTTCTTACTGGCAATGCAAGAGATCTTAGCAAGCTAGCTACAGATTTAATTAATTGAAATTCAACCTCCCTAGACAAATCACAGATGCTCTCCATATTTAGCATGGTATCTCTTAGACAGCTGTGCTAATCCATGTAGTAACATTACCCTGTAGCAAAACATCTGGACAAAACTAGATAACTGAAGAATATTTCTTGATTCTTTAAGCACATACCCACAGGTTACATTGAATGATGGAGGATGTATTTAGCACCCAGTATGTTATCCAATCTATTGTTTTAAAGCGTCTGTTTATAGAATATTTAGGAATATGATGGACATCATATCTATGTAAGCAGCTGGTTATCAAAGAACTCAGTATTTGTGTCTATGCGTCATAGATTTCTAAAATTAGAATTTCACATAGATATCAGGTTGCAACTGAAAACAGCATACTTTCACGAAACCTCCCCTTGTCATAGTGTGAAATAACAATTGTAGCCTCAGGTCACAACATCATGAAGTTCTTCATTACTGTACCTTACCAGCAGTAACTAATGATGTGAAGTGTGGGCGACAAAACTATCAATCCACGTTACGGTTATCCCCACTAAGAACCTCTTAAGAAACTCTTCGTTCTGTTTGGGCTGCTCATGTAAGAGCAGAAGCAGAGAAAGGACAAAATCAAAACAGCAAACCATGTTCACAAAGTCCCTATCCATTAAGTTCCCAACATTGTTGTCTAAAGGGGAAACATCTGAAAGAGGCTACTGTCCATCTCTGCTTCAAAGGAAACCCTTCCATCCCCCATTGTGGTGAGGAAACTTCTCTGAATTCCAGAGTTGCTGGGATTTCTGAAGGAACAACAGTTTCTACTCACATTCCTGCAAAGGTGGGTAGAAACTCCTTTCCAGCCTTTCCTGTTCTATTTGAGAGTTCTATGTAAGAGGAAACACTGGGGGTGAGGAATCCATGCACACCGATTTCTTATCTCCCACCCTTTCTCTTGGTTGTTATGTGCAGTCTGAATGCTTCCGTGGTTCTCCAATCAACCTCTTAATTACAAACAAAACTTGGAAACAATAATTATTTAATTATTATAATTTAAGAATATTTTTGAATTGCAAGTCTTGAATTGCAGGAGTCCTATCCCCACCCACCCACCCAAAAAAAAAAATCAAGATGGTGACTGAAAAAATTGGTAGCCCTACAAAAGTGACTTTTCCAAGCTCTGGTTTCAACTTTCAGTGCAGTGAAGCCATTTATTTGAAAAAAGCATTGAAACACACACACACACTCACACTTTAAAACAGTCACGGCATAATTGGGGTAGCCTGGTATTGTGAGAAAGAGTGAGTAAGTTCTGAAAAGGGACTGTGGGGGTCAGGTTGTACATACCACACTCTCAGACAGAAGTCCTCTGGGAGCAGTAACCAACAAAGCATTTTTATTGCTGTATAAGATTGGTCCAAATTGTTGCTATAAAATACATTTAAATTGCACTTATGAGTTTAGATGGAAAGTGAATGAGATACGTCACATCAGAGGGAGGGGGAAAGAACAGGACAAAATAAATCCTTTTTATACAGGGTTCTCAACTTAGTTCCTGTAGTGAAGCACTGAGTAATAAAGTGTTTTATAAATGAAAGCTCACTGAATCGTTCCAATTATCCAGTGAGCATACCTGCAAAAGTGACAAATCGGGCTGTTAGCTGATAAAGAATTTTTAGTTGCTCAAACATCACCTTTTCATCATTAATTGATTAATTAACTGATCAAAGTTAAATAAATGTGCATGTTACCAAAGCCTCACAGTTTTGAGACAGGGAAGTATGCAATTTGAGGAACAAAATTTACCTCTTCCTGTAGAGGAAAATACCCATTTAACATTTTAAAATTTCTATTCCTCATTATGGTCATGTACTGGATTTAATTGGTGGGATACGTTCCTGCTTTTAATAAGGTCCAGGTTTGGTTTGGGAATGGGGAACTTGAAACAATCAATTATCAAAAACTTTATCTAAACTGCCAGAGCTTAGAAAGCTATTTTTTGAAACCATTTGATACATCTATATTTTCAAGCAGATGGTTACCATTTCAGAAAACAATGGTTCTTTGCTTCCATAATTCTCAAAAGTAACTAGTAACAATTAGTTCTTTGTTCATATCAGAGTTTTGCACAATTTAAAATTATGGATATATATGAAATATAGAAAACATTCAAATAATTTAATGTTAGAATGATTAGACTATTATTGATCTGAAATGGGCTACTTCATTTATGTTACTTTGCCACTTACTTGAGCATTTTTTGTACATGTAGAAAGGCATAAATTGAATATAGACAAATGCTGCATTGACTGAATTTCTCCACGTTCACATAAATGTTGTCCTGTATCCCAGTACAGTAATACCTCAGATAACACTAAGACTTGGTTCCACAAGTCTTGGTGTTATCCGATTTTTAGTGTTATCCGATGCATGTTAAAATCCTATGGGATGGATCCGATAACATTAAATCTCCATAGAGATACATTGAACCGCACAGGCTTTAGCGGTTGTTATCTGATCCATCCCATAGGACCTTAACGTTATTCGATCCAATTCTCCTCCCCAGATTTTAGCGTTATCCGAGGTAAACGTTATCCGAGGTATTACTGTATAGCCCTATTTTACTTATTTTTTAGAAGGAAGTGACTTCCAGATGGTCCAGTCAGAATCTTGTCCAGCTGGTTGTCACTCTTTAACATTCATTAATTTGGCAAGGTGTTTTGTACTGACCAATGTACTGACTAGGCTTCTGGGAATTGAAAGCCCCCTTTTGGGCGTGGGCATCACATTGGGAACCATTTATCTACACCCTTAATGCACAAAATTAGATCTGGATTTTAGCCTGTCTGCCACCTTCCACTGTAAAATAAACTGGATAGGCACATTAAGTAGGATTCTGCTCATTTAATAATGGATTTGCTGTTTTTGTTATCCTGTTCATACTCTCAAATGCTGCTATGGCTGTTAAAATCTCCAGTTAGAAAATGAGTACAGTATTTTGGTTTTCCATTTTAGCCATATTTTTAAAAACACAATGATATATTAGGTGGTTTATAAATCAGTGTTTCCATACATGCAGCCAGTTTAGTTATGGCATTCAGTTATGACTTTTTAAAAACCAACATTTGAATGCTAGAGACCAGAGAACTCTGATATAAAGCACACTTTATCACTTCCTCAATGGCCACAAATAAGTTAGTGTTTCCAGTCCCTTGTAAAAAAAATGGCCTCTTGACAATGAGAACATCATTAAAAGACCATGACTAGATCAGACTCCCCCCTGAATCCCATCTACTATATTCTTCTGGTGGGTAATGGTGCTTACTTATCACCAGAGTTGCATCCTCATAAAATAAAACACCTGCTCACTGTGATGCCTTTCTAGATTCTTTCTTCTTATTTGTTCTGGCATAAGTACAGCCATTAGGGCAGAATCTAAATTGAGGGGCATGTCAGAAACAACTGTTTGTCACAATTACTTGGATCATTTTTCACTCTTCTCTGTTAAGAATGTTGACAGATTGCTTGGGGTTTGTGACAATCACAGCACATAAGCTAGACTTGCCCGTCTCAACTGATGGTTGAAAGAAAGTATGTGGTGTGTGTGTGTGTTTTCATCAGCCCTGAATGAAATAGTCAAGAAAGTGGGCCGTGTCCTCCCTCAGAAGAATTAGGGCTAGTTCATGAAGGCTCCACAGCCATTATCTTCTCTCAGATAAAGCAGGTACAATGTATAATAAAAGGGGGCCCTGTGGACTGGGATGAAGCTGCTTTGCAGTTTATGGATTAAACAGGTCCCTTGTCCCTCCAAAATATTTAGGAGAGTGTCCTCCCATTCCAGTTATGACCCATCTACATCTTGAAGATTTGTAATCATTTTCTTGACACTGTCTTGAGGGATAAGACCTCAAGTATCATCCATCAAATCATATGATGGCCAGTTGTTTCTAATAAATATGCTAGAAATCCATCTCTGTGCGTACTATATGCTGCGAATTCTGCAATCCACAAGCATTCCTTGGGGTCTCTGCATACTCTTCTTAGGTCAATTTGATAAGTCTTCCTGATACTATCTTTGTTTGGCTCCAATTTGGAGAATTCATACTAGAAGGTATTTGCTCTAGATCGGTGGTTCTCAACGTGGGGCCCACACCCCACAGGAAGCCTAAATCAATACATTGGCTGATCAGTGCTTTGGGGAATTGACTTAGGCTTCTGGAAATTGAACTCCAAAAATCAAAAGTTGAGAAACACTGTCTAGATTTTGTGGCTACTAATCCATTCATTGCAAGAGTATGCATGCAGCCTTCCAATGATTGACTAACTAACTAATGAATTAAACTGGCAGATCATCCAAAATCTTACATTTTGCCCATGCTCAGCAACTATCTCTTTACCTTCCAAAGCAAATGAAAAATCCTGTTGCAACACATACATAAAACAATTGCACAAAGAAGGATCTTATTTTAACATTTTATTTTTGGTACAAGGGGAAATAAACAAGAAAGCCAGTGAGATATTGTCAGTAGATGATCAGAAGATGACTGAGCAGACCTTGGTTGAAATTTCCACATGGTCTTGAAACTCACTGACAGCTGTGACAATGCTACTTGAACATTTCACATGCTTTGAAAACCTATTCAGATTGCCATAAATCTGAAGCAACTTGACAACACATAACAAAAACTGCATGGAAACATCATCCTTAATAGTATCAACAATATATCAAACTCATCCTATAATGCCATTCAGTCAGTTTTGCTGTTGAAGCAGCTGCTTCAATAGCAGCTGTCTCCATTTTATGCATACACTGTCATGCTGATCTATTAGTGTAATACTGTAGACCAAAAAAAAGTCATCAGAACAGGATATGGGGAAGAAATGAACATCCTGTGATACATACCACATTGCCATGATGCAGCACACTAGCGATATACACATACAGAAGTTCAAAGTGTTGAGATTTGTAATTACACCATGAAAATTTAAGCAGGCATTAAAGTTTGAATTGTTTGCAAGTCCCTCCCCGCCCCCCAACTTCTCATCATGCCCTCCATGCATCGCAGCCAAATAATTACAATGTAAAAAGATAAAAAAAGATATTTACTCACTACATACACAGTCTTAATAGGATGGCAACAGATTCTTTAAAAGAGGATAAAGATTCAGAATAGTTATCAAAAAAGACGAGGGATTGTTTTCCTTTCCTGAAAGAGTAGCACAAGTCTGAAAAGTTCTCCATCTCCAACAAGGTCAAAAGGCAAACAAACAGGAAGGAAGAGATAAGGATCAGGCACTCAAATGCAGGCAGACAGGGGCATTTCTAATTGGTTAGTGGGAAAATGCCCCTTCTCCCAAGGATTATGTATTAAGATTTTGCATGCTGAATTCAAACACAAAGCCAATATGAAAACTTGTAACAGGGAGCATTTGTTCTAAATACTGTAGTAATGTTGGCTATATAAATCAGTGAGTAGATTATGTCTCATGAAAATCAATTGATTCTTCACTACATTTCACCTACGTCCAAATATAGTAAATCTCACTTCAAAATTATTTTCCTTTAAATGCATTTATTCACCAACTTCTCCTTTCATGAATAGTTTCTCTGAAGCAAGGTGGGGTCAAAGGGATAACAGAGAGAAGGGTACCTTCGCTGCAGTGACTACTGCATGCGAGGGGTCTTTGCTGCCCCGCCCCACCTCTGGAGGTGGTCGGGTGACAGCAGCGTGGAAGGAGCCAATTGGCTTTGGGGTCTTTCGGGGGGCATGGTTTCAAGTTTTGTATTGGGGGAAAGTTCCAGTATTGCCTTGTGGTTTTGGGTTTTTGTCGCCCGCCCACCCACCCTGAAAATTGAAGTAGCTAAAGTGGTCACAATATTTTGGGCCGGGTAGGAATTTTGGGTCTCAGCTGATTGGCCGTGCTGGGACTGTTTTTGCCTACCCTACTTCGATGAGTAAGGATTTTGGTCACTAGTATTGTACGGGTTGGGCAGGAGGCACGGGAATTTAGGGTTATTGGAGTTCAGGGGGGGAGAAAGTTGGGGGTTTTTATATTGACTGCCTCGTTTAGGGGGTGGTCTTTTGAAATTTATATGGGAAGGTCCTCCCCCTGGAGGATACCCTGTGCCTCTGGCCCCTGCGAATAGGTTGTTTGTTGAATTTTATACATCTTTGTCACTTATTAAAGTGGCCAGTTTCATTCCACGCTGTTGTCTATGTCTTTCTTTGGGGGAGGCTGGAGGGGCAAAGGTTATGTAATCGAGTATCTATATAACTATTATAGTAGCCTTTTTCTCTGAAGAAACCAACTTGCTTTGAATCTGCTCTAAGAATAGCATCATATTTAACAAAATATGTAAATTCCATCATATTTTTTCCATCTAGGTAAAGGCAGAGTATATCAGGACTACTAAATAAAATGGCCTATGATCATAAAATATCGCAACTAGCCTTATTCTTAGAATGTAAAACTAGTTGGAAGTGTGTGTCAGAGTCTGTATGCCGTCATGCAAATGTATGTGTTTGTATGCACTACAGATTTTATTTTCCAGGCAGCATTCTTTTGATCTCAGTATGCTGGCACTGTTCCCTGATCCTCTTATTATTCAATAATCTTTTTATGGCATTCCAATTAGTTTCATTGTTTATCTAAGTGCAAGACAACCTACCACTTCAGAATAGTCAATGTAAGAAGAAAGAAGGAAGGAAAGCCGTCATGTTATTTGGATAATTGGAACATGGAGTTCTTCTGTATTTATACTACAGGCATTTAAGATGTTTCGATACAGCTGTTCATGAGACATGTACTTTAATGGAGTCCCATGGTGTCAATTTTGGATAAAAAATACCATTGTGTGCAAAAGATGAAAAGAACCTAAATAACGAAATAGAAAACCTGTTTGGCATTAAATTGCCAAAAAAAGACATAATTACATAGCTATCTCCTTCTGGATCTTCATCTGTGTCTCAGCAAGACTGGTTAAAACAGGCCCAGTATAACAGTGACAAGAACATGAAACTGAGTTATATTCCAAACTGCTGGCCAGAAGATTAATAACTTAGCATAATAAGTTTGATGATGATGATGATGATGATGATGATGATGATGATGATGATGATGATGATGATGATGATGATGATGATGATAATAAAGCCTTTTTCTAAAATATCCCTAGAATATAAAGATATCTCATTGCATTTCCTGATCATAGCTGATAGCCCATAATGCAACTTCTCATGACAGAAGCCATATTTATTTTTTATTCACTTTTATCCCACTAAAACTGGGGTTCACAACCTTTTTGCACTGTGGGCCGGTCACGCCCCCTCAACACAGGTGAGTGGGCCAGAAGCATGGTTCCTGCCACCACTTCTGCCACTTCCAGTTGTGGCAGCAGCGGTGGGTGCATTCATGGCTTGATCCCAGCTATTTTCACCACTTCTGGCACTTTCTGTGGTGGTGGGACCATACCCCAGCTAAAGGGGCTCATCCGCCAAGGGTCTGGGTGTGACTTCAGGTGATGGGAATGCCGTGCCCTGCTCCTCAGTTTAAAAAATGTAAACCTATTTTATTTAAATAAATAAATAAATAAATAAATAAATGAATGAATGCAGTTATAATTACAGATTAAAGAAACAGGAATTGGAACATGGAGTTCTTCTGTATCTTAAATCCACAGGTGTGAACAGAAGCACTTGGAGGGAGGATAATGAAGATACAAGTCCAGTGAAGGTAAGAGTAAGGGAAAGTTTGGCCAAGGGGGGTAGTGAAGAAAAGACAGGCAGAAAACTGAAACTGTGGTGTATCTGTAAAAAAAACAGAACAGAAAAGAATCAAATTGGATGTAATTTTGATCTACAGTGCATTTTAAGATCTCGTGCTGCAACAGGATTCACTGTGGATTTGATCCAATTTTTCTGGAGCAAGTGATTTCAGCTGAGAAAACCATAATTTGCATTCACCCTCCAAAGAAGGATTGTGGACATGTAGAACAACATGTGTTCGGGGGGGGGGGGGATGCACAGTTAGAACATAATAAGCAAACTGAGAAAAAGTAAAGACCCCACAGTTCATTACAGAACAGGATGCTGAAATAATACATTAATTCCTTTCCCACCTTCCCAATTGCACAGTTGACCATATAGAACATAACTTCATCGCTTTCCCCTTCTTCTTCTTGCCCCTTCAAATCAAGTTACTAGCTCATATCAGTTTTGGATTTCTAAAGTTATGTATCTATTTGCAGTTGTAGCTTACACATATACCATTAAACTGGAAGACCTTTGGCTAAGTAAAAAAAGAAAAGAAAAGGTCACATTTGTCTTCAAGATGAGTGATGTTTTTCCAAAGGAAGAATCAACTGGAGCAGGGGGCGATGGGGCTATGACTGCTCCTTCGGAAGAAAATCTGTCTGATCCAGAGCTTGAAACTGCTGCTTTAAAAAGCAAGATGCTCCTCTTTAGTCATTAGGTACTTGTTAATAACAGAATGTGTTATTCACATGATCTTGCCAAAAGTGTTTTGTCACTTTAAAATCTCTAAAATAGCCATTTCCTGGCCTCTATTTATGCAATAACAGGTAAATATTACTCATTGTGGAAAAGAATGATCCTCTTGTTTTTTACTTAAAACATATAAAAGGAATTGCTGCTTCCTTAGAAAAGTACTGTACTTGTGTTGCTTTCAAGGCCTGGTCTGAATGAAGTCTACACATATGAAACCCCTGTACAACCATTGGCTTGCATTGGCTCTTTAAATCCAACCAGGAATGCTATGTTTTGCCAGTTGTCACATGTACATGGATTCAGTCCACACCCTGCTGAACATGTAAAGATGATCAGTGGGGAGATATAGGGCACAATTCTATCAAGTCCTCCTGGCTATTAATATTTGCAAATCTATCATACTGTTCAGAGCTACTTCATAAAAATTGCAGCTTTAGTCGCAGGATATTCTTGGACTACAAATCCCATAATTCCCCAATCTAGCACCTTTCAGTGACTGTATGTAAGGTGGAAATCCCAAAATAGAGAATCATGAGATTTATAGTGCAAAAATATCCAAAACTCCCAGACCTACTGGTTCTGTATCTACTACATGAAATCATTTAACTCAACATGTATATAATACAGCAAACACACAGGCATACATATTTGGTTTATAAAGATTTTATACAACGACAAACATCTCAATTTATAACAATAGTTTCAGTTGCATGCTGGAAAACAAAAACCTGTTGGTGAAAAGTTATCCTATGAAGACCCAAATTGGGTGCCAGGAATGTTTAATTTAAATAATTTGAAACCTTTCTTGTCCCAACAAGCTTTTGGGAGCCTCGGGACAGAAAGAGGGAAACTTCTAGCAATAAAAAAAAATCACCACTAGATCATCACCCACAATCTCAATCCCAGAGAGTCATAATGAACTTCAGAAACTGAAAAGGGGGGTTAGGAAATTTTCAATTCATTTAAATTGAATATTTCCAATTCCAAACCCAGTTTATGACAGAGTTGCTTTATGCAACAAGATTTTGCCCTTAACATCCTCAATTTGTAGACCAAAAGAGAGGAAAAATTAATTTACAGTAATACCTCGGATAACGCTAAGACTTGGTTCCACAAGTCTTGGTGTTATCCGATTTTTAGTGTTATTCGATGCATGTTAAAATCCTATGGGATGGATCGGATAACGTTAAAGCTCCATAGAGATACATTGTAACCGCACAGGCTTTAGCGGTTGTTATCCGATCCATCCCATAGGACCTTAACGTTATTCAATCCAATTCTCCCCTCCCAGATTGCTTAACATTATGCGATTTTAGCGTTATCCGAGGTAAACGTTATCCGAGGTATTACTGTATATTATATTTTTCAGGATGATAAGTAACTGATTATTCCAACCACAAAACATCTTTACCATTTTAATCCCATTGATAGTTTTATTTTTATTTCAGATTTCCCACACATACACTTTCTGGCATTCATATGTCAGTAAATACATTAACAAAGTGCAGCTCTGGTTCCTTAAAATTTAAGAGAGACCTCCATAGTGCATCTTCCCTAGGAAATGTCAGGTAAAATGCCAAAGAAACACAACTGGAAGGGTTTACATTCAGTGTCTGAATCTTCAGGAATTTACTGAGAGAGATGCAGGTTTTGATGGCTGTAATTCTTATGGCACTCAGGTTACATGACCCAGGTATTATCACACTCTTCATGTCAGCTATTCAAATATTAAAATGACAAAGCACTGGGGTGCCCGTTAGCCCTAAAGACACTTCTGTTCTATTATTTAACGCCCTTTTTTATATTTTAAAAAAAGATCCAACGATATCTCTGTGAAAAATAATGAACTTTTAGAAGTGTCACTTTTACTAACAGAAATTACAGCTCAAGTAGCTAAATGTGAATACTGAATAAAAAAACATTTTAATAATGTTAAGGTTGTGACACAAGCTGACAACAGCTGAAAAATACAAGTCACAACTGACACTCTCCCCTTAATCACATCCTCTTTAAAGAGGGAGGAACAGTTCAAATTGCCTGTGCTGGAACACTTTGCCTATCCATTTTACATCTAATACACACAAAATTTGAAGCTAGAGACCACAACATCATATGTTACACACAGTTTTTAAAAAAGATATTTCCACAAGAAGTGCATCATGTTCAAGAGGTCTCACTCACCCTTCATCTAAATATGACCTACATTTGCCAGGAACTTGTCCAAGCTACTGAGCTACAGCTCTTCCCTAAAAGAAAGGGATGGGAGGAATCAATGGAGAAAGAGCAGATCAAAAAGATAGAAGAGGAAAGGCCAAAAATTGTTCTGCAGATAGTATAAATACATGTCAACCAGAAAATGATGTTCATGGATGAAGAACATTTCTTCTCTTGTTCCAAGCAGTCTGGGAGAATCCAATAAATAGCAATTGCTTTATGTGAATGTTACTTAGTAATTCTATTACTGCAATACCTGGTAAAGCTATTTAGAAAGAGCTTCCACTGATGTTGTGTACAGAAAAATGGTCTTTTAGAAATATCCTACTACCATGCCATGAAGTGCCTTAGAACTGACCATTTGTACCTTCTTTCAAAGGAAACTGTCAAAATAATGGGCATATTCCTGAGAGACAAAATCATTCCATTAACAAGAGAAGTTTGGGATATTGGCCATTCATAGAAGGTAAAAATAGAATAGCAGTTGGATGTCAAATCAGATGATACAGTGATCACATCACTGTTGTTACCATCAAGTCACTTCTGATTTAGGCTTGACCCTATGAAATAGCAACCTGTGAAAACTAGCTCAGTTCTTGCAAACTGAAGTTTTTGTCTTTCTTTATTGGATCAATCTGTCTCCTATTTGGCCTTCCTCTTTTCCTGTTGCCATCAACTTTTCCCAGAATTTTTGTCTTTTCCAGTGATTCTTGCCTTCTCAAAGTGCCCCAAAGTGTGGCAGCATCAGTTTCATCACAAACAAACATTCACCTGCTCTTGCACTTTCTTCTTTCAAACAAGCAGATCGTTTTTTCCACCAATTTTTGCTCCTTCATGTGAACCTGACACAGCTTTCCATATGACATATTCTGCATACAAATTGAACAGACAGGCAAATAAAAATACAGCCTTGTCTGACACCTTTGCCTATGGAAAACCATTCTGTTTCTCTGCATTCTTTTTTCCATATGCTGTTCTGTTCTAGCATAGAACATCATTAAAAGAAGAAATCATATTAGTGTACAAGTGAGATCTTCTCCAGCATCTGTCTGAGCAATCAGAATTGCAAGGCAAGCCAGTGTTTAATGGCTGGTAGCCAATCACAAAGCAATGCAAGCCAGAAAATCTTGTGGGATTGAAGCAGATGGTTTGTAATAATGTAATAGTGTTTTTCCCCCTAACAACAGTCTCTTTGTAGCATCTAGCTCAGCCTTGATAACATTCAACCAAACAACTGTGATGAAAGTAGGAACAAAGTATTTCTAAAAGATATCACCAACTTCTTAAAATTAGCTCCCACCTTCAGATCATCAGAAAATTATATTGTTTTATATATTCAGAATCAAAACCTCACTAAAAATGCATGTTCTGATTGCTACAGGTCTATAGCACATAAGAAAAACTATAGCAAATCTGTCTTGTTACCTTTGCTTCTCAGGTTTATCAATAGCAATCACTCTAATTCCTACCAAATACATCATTTTATCACACACATGCACACGTGCAAACACAATCATCATCATCATCATCATCATCATCCCCACAAAGTATTCTCAAAGCAATCATTCACAACTGCAACTCTTCAGAATAAAACAAATGAAGCTTACATGATGGAGAGAACAAAGAAGGTAACATTTATGAGCAAATCATTTCCCAGCTGTGGTCTTAACTTGTTTCTGTTTGCTGCAAAATATGAGGCCCTGTTCTATGGATACATCAGAGGAATAATAAAATATGCACAGTTGGTTCTGCCGATCTGGTCTTGCAGATTTTGTCTCTGCATTTGCCAGCAACTGGTGGTCTCCCCAGATGCAGTACAAAGTCAATTGTTCAACCTTCAAATGTTTCAACACCAGAGCTACTCCACACACACATATACACATATGTACCTACAGAAACACACAAAGGGGATTTGATGAGAGAGGCTATCCAGGCAGGCAGAATAAGCCATATAACTTTTTAAAATGTTCTGCCAGTACAATGGAAACTTTGAAGACTGCTGTGGATTGCTCATCTATTTTTTATGTGATTGCCCATGCCTTACAAGTAAGAGAAATGACTAAATGTGAAGACTGAGAAAGGTACTACTTTTACATCTCTGCAGCTCCTGAATACTGTATTACAAAGAAAATACAAAATAAACCTATTGTTGCCTTCAGAATTAGGATACACAAAGTGCACAAGTGAATAAGTGAGAGAGATGTAAACAGAAAAACTGCTGTAGTAAAGAATCAGTATTCAGTAATGTCTTCCCTCCATCCCAACATTGCCCCCCGACCCCCAAATGACGAAGCGGACAAGTGTGCTGGGTTTAAAATGGGCCACTTTATTATAAAACCAACCAAAAATGTAGGATAACTGTCTGCGTGGTGGGAGTAGCACAGGTGAGCAAGCCAATTGAAATATTAAGCTATAGTGCTAATTGAGTTAGTCCATAACAGAAGTGGCCTCCTTGTTCACACTTCTGCCCTTGTTTCAGGTGAACATGAATTGGGGCTCCCAAGACCTCAAGCTTGGTTACCCCTGTTTGTGGAACGCATTTAACCGACCGCCGCTGACCTCACCTTGCCTCGCTACCTTTTGGTCAGTCAAATGCGCTCCTTGCCTGAAATGGCTGGACTAAGCAATGGCTCACCCATGCTACCCGCCATACGGAGAGCAATTCAAACCTTTTTCTTTTCTTTTTTTTTTTATTTACTTGCTCTCCGACCCACCCCAGCCCGGCAATTCGGACTGGACACCACCACACAGACCGTACAGAAAGATTTGGGTACCAAGCTCGGAGAGATGGACCCTGTCAGGGTGGTACATCCTATGGTCATCCACCACAAGGGATAGATGTTCCACCACTGTACCAAAAGCCATATGGGCAAAAAATTGGGCAACCCTCCGGTTAACCCGACACCTAGCCCTATTAACGGCTACAGCGTCAACTGACGTACGATAATTGGAACAAGGTACAATTGCAGACCAAACAAAACGGGTATGGGGCCACCAGCTATGGATTTGTGCCAAGTCCCTACAAATTGTGCCCGCTAAATCCCAACCCGAAGAAACCCCAAGATCATTTCCGCCCAAATGCAGAACTAAAACATCGGGCGGCGGGCTATCGGAGTTGGCCGCAATAAAGGGCAACAAGTGCCGCCACTGCATGCCCCTCTGGCCACGCCAAAATATAAAAGCCTCCACCTGTAGACCCAGGTGAGGACCACACCGGGATCTGGAAGCCTGCCTGCCGGCCCAGTAAATGTAACTATGGCCGACCATCCAAACGCGGGGCCATGCAGGGGAAAAACAGAAACCTGAAAGAGAAAAATAGAAAAGACAGATCAAAATTAGAGAGGACGCACATATATCTGGAAGCAGTCAGACGACCACCTGCCGAGACGTTTAATGTCCACAGCCGAATATCCCAACGATGTGGCCGTAGATGCCGCACCAATGTGAAAAGAGTGCGAACAGTAACGCACGCCTGGGATACCCACAGCCGCCAGAACAGAACCCGTAACCTGCCAAAATTGATAACGGGTGAGGGGGGAACCATCCTGGTGGCAAAAAAGGTGGCCCGCATTGGCCCCTCTAAAGGCAAGATATTGTGCCAAGGCACGAACTGGGCAAATAGATTGCAAATGACAACGCAGCAATAGGACAGTGGAACCCCTAGCAGCAGTGTCTGTCTTGGAAAAACGCACCCGCAAAGTGGCTGAAGCGGGGTGCATGGACAAATCAGACAGCTGTAGGGCACGTAAAGAACGATCCCTAGAGCTGTAGGCCACCAGCTCGCCGATGCGAAACGCACCAAAAAATGCCACTGAAGAAGCAGCATGGAAAAGGCGGGCTTCATATTCGTCATGGCAATAGATCTGCCAGGACAATGCGACCCGTTGCAAAACTGGAAGAGATATAGGTTGTCGGGTGTCAGGTCGTGAAGCACGCTCCCTAGACCAACCTTCCAAAACGCGCCGGATTCTAAAATCCTGCGTGGAATCCTGGTAACCTGAAGCCTTGGACACAAAGGCAATGGCAGAAAGCCTGCCCTGTATGGTAGATGGTGCCAATCCGCGGTCACGCAAATAGACCATGTACGCCAGCAGATGTTGAACTGGTAGAGGCCATGTATCCTGCAAAAGAGCCTCCCTACGAAAAACAACAAAACCCTGCCATGCTGCACGATAGGCCGATCGGGTACCAGGTGCCAGGGAATGGGCGATCGCACGGCTCACTTCCCCAGTCCAATGGTCCATATATTCGGCGGAAGATGGGATGGCAATATGCTGGTGCCTGGAGCGAGGGCCCGAAACCTGTCCATCTGTGAACGGGACAAAGCATCAGCGATACTGTTATCAAGTCCCGGGATGTGGCGGGCCCTAAAGACAATGTTAAGCTGAAGGGCCCTTAAAACAAATGGACGGACCAAACGCATGACGCGAGGCGATCGGGACGTCAAGGACCTCAGGATGTGAACCACAGACATATTGTCTGACCAAAAAGTCACCTCGGAATTAGCCCATAGGTGACCCCACATCAAGAGTGCGCCCAAAATAGGGAAAAGCTCCAAAAAGGTGAGGTCCTTGAGAACATTAGTGCCGCACCACGCGTCCGGCCACAGACCCGCACACCACCTGCCCCGGCAATACATGCCAAAGCCGAAGGTCCCAGAGGCGTCTGATTGGACCTGAAATTGAGAACGTAGGGGGAAGGGGGAACGCCAAAAGGATACCCCATTAAATTCCTGAAAAAACATCAACCATGTACCCAAATCATCCCTGATGCCCCGAGTTACCCTGGTCCTATGAAAGGGCCTAGATAGGCCCACCATAGCATCGCAGATGCGACGAGCGAAGGCCCTGCCAGGAGCGATTACCTTACAGGCGAAGTTCAAGTGCCCATGCAACGATTGCAACTCTTTAAGGGTAATCCTATTGCGAGAGAGGGCCGACTTAATAAGGGTGACCAACCGTTCGACTTTCTCGAACGGGAGGCGTGACACTTGCTGCACCGTATCTAACTCAATACCTAAGTATGTAAGGGAAACAGCGGGCCCTTCCGTTTTTTCCGGTGCGAGGGGAACTCCCAGGTTGGCAGTCAATAGTTCAAAAGAACGTAAAAGGTGTTGGCAAACACCTGACTCAGGTGAACCACAAAACAGGAAGTCATCCAAATAATGAGCGACCTGAGTGGACCCAGCCTCAATTTCCAAAGCCCACTGCATAGAATGTACTAAAACGCTCAAAAGCTGAGCAAGAAATAGAACATCCGAAAGGCATAGCCCGGTCCACGAAATAATGGCCATCAAAATAAAAGCCAAGAAGTTCAAAGTCATCGGGGTGCACTGGCAACAAACGAAAGGCAGATTTGATAACACATTTCGCCAGGAGTGCACCCCGACCACAAGACCGGACCATGCGGACAGCCTCGTCAAATGATGTATAACACACCGAACATAGTTCGTGCGGAATGGCATCATTAACAGACTGGCCCTCTGGGTATGACAGGTGATGAATTAACCTAAATTCCCCTGCTGTCTTTTTTGGAACCAAACCCAGGGGAGACACCCGGAGGTTGGAGAAAGGAGGAGTAATGAAGGGACCGGCTACCCTGCCCAATTGCAGCTCCTTGGTGATTTGCTGGAGAACAACCTCCTCCATCCCAACAATGGAACGCAAATTGGGCGAAAATTGGGGAGAACGTGGGCCGAAGGCCGGGATGCGACAACCAAATGAAAAACCCTCTAACAGATAACTAGCATCGGCCTGGCGGGGGTAAAAACGAAGTCGCCTGCGCAAGGCATTAAGGCAGATTGGACTGGGCCCCTTTTGAAGTGCCCGGACTGTCGGAGGGACGCCTGGCCTGGCCCGGCTGCCCTCTCTGACGGGAAGCCCCTGCCTTGGGGCATGAAGTGGCGGGGTGCGACCCTGCGCAGATAGCACACTCATGCCGAAAGCGACATTGTTTGCGTGCGCACATGCCACTGGACGCGAAGTCCCAGCACAGGAGGCGGGGTTGAACTGCCTGCCCCGCCACCGGGCGGGGGACCTGAGACTGCTGAGGACGCTGCACCAAGTGACCGCAATCATATCGGTCACCCAGTACAGGCCTCGAAGGTGTCATGAATAACAACCACAACTGTTGATGCGTCACGTCCCAACGCATATCGTGGTGTATGGCGGCCCTCATACGGAAAGCCTCATCATAAAGGAGCCATGCGCCCCCTGGAAAGTCTACGTAAGCCCTATAGATTATATCAAGGTACTGAATCAATGGGACAGCTAATTCAGGAGCACCCTTGATGGAAATGCCGCGTAAATTAAATACGCCGGGAGCCAATTGGCCCTCGTGCGTGGAGGCTTCTTACGCTTGGCCAATTCTTTATCTTTGTCGTCCTCCTTGTCCTTATCACGTTTTTCAGAATCCCGATTAAGAAGGGAGAATATATCCACGTATTCCCTCCTCCAAATTTTATCCCTGGTGGCAGGGAGCAAGTGGTCACCTAACGGGAGGGACGGATCACCAAATGGCATGGCGGAGATCGGGACTGAGTTGTATCCTGTGTTGCCCGCAGTGAACGCAGGCCAACACGGTGGTGGATAAGCTGGTGAAGGTGTGTAACTGTATGAACCCAACTGGGGATAAGGAGGGCGCCAAGCCTGAGATATAGTGGCCACCTGTCCAGCACCCGAATAAGTCGGGTATGGTGGGCCGATGGGCCAAGGCCAACGAGGTGGAGGCAGGGACAAAAAAGAACCATGAGACGGTGGGACATTTCCCGCTGGCATGTTATTTACCACATACTCACCAGGGCCCCTATCCCCGTAAAACCAGGGAGGTGGGGGTTGTTGTTGTGAATAATCATAGGATGAAACACCATCCCGGTCCCCCTGTTCAGCTCCCATTGGAGGCTCCTCGGCTACTGGTGTCTCAGGTGGATGTACCACAGAGTCTGGATTGTTGTGGCGCTGAAGCTGCGCAGCTTCAAGGTCTTCCAGCCTGCGGATAATGGAAGCCATGTCATTACCCTGGCCATCAGCACTGCGAGGCCTCGGCCTGCGCCTAGCCGGTGGGCCAGGGGCCGGTCGAGGCACAGGGCCGGGAGTGGCACCCTCCAGCGCCTCAATGCGGGCCACCACATCGGCAGTGGCCAGCGAATGGCAAGGCAGGATGATGGGGCCCACCGCAGGCGGGGCGCGCGCAGGGGCACGACAGGGCCTAGGCCTGGCCACACGGCCCGGATCCGCGGCGGTGCGTTGTGGCCCGACACAAGGCGCCGAATGGGCTGGCCTGCGCTTAGGCGCCATGAGTAATAAACACCCAACAACCCCTCCCGCTGCAAAAAGGTTAAATATTAATATATCGAGCGAGCCACTATACTTAAACCGCGAATTATAAATTGTTGGGTTTTTTTTAATATCTAAATCTATTAATAAAGAAGCGAGGAACAGCTAAACCGCCAGAAGAAAGAACAATGAAGCCAATCAGGCCCACACGAGGCCCGACAGAAGGAGAGGAGAGAGAGAGAAAGAAAACGCTCTCTGCTCCTTGACAGGCGCCGGCAAAGAGGCCGCGCCTGAGCAAGCCCCGGCCTTAAATAGGCCGGGCTTCGCCCAATCAGCGCCCGCCACTTGTCCACTCCGCCAGCGAGGCGGGAGGCAAAGCGCACGCCCAGAGACGCGCTCAGGGCGCGCGCACATTTCCATATCAGAGCCCTGATGGTGCAGTTGGTTAAATTGCTGCACTGCAGCCAAAATGTTGTGAGTTCGATCCGACAGGGATCAAGGTTGATTCAGCCTTCCATCCTTCCAAGGTTGGTAAAATGCTAATTAACTTGTGACCCACCCAGAGAGTGCACTAAGCGCTATGGGGTGGTATATAAGTGTACTTGCTATTGCTATATCAGCTTAATTTGTAAGCCTACCAGAAATTAGACATTAGAACTTTTGAGGCTACAAAAAGGCTACACTTCTGTCTGAGATTGACACCATATCATGTTCAAACAGGGGCAGGTATGTGCACAAAAGCCCAGGGCACGTACGCCCTATCTCTATAAGCATCTCAAAACAACTGGCAATTTTTAACCATTTCCATTTTAAATGGAAAGGATGCTAGCATATGAAGAAACTAGTTAGGAAAACACAGCTGTTTTGAGCGAAGGGGAGCCACCAGAGAGGAGGAATAACATTAGGAACATGAAAACACACATACAGATTGAAGTGAGCACTGCTCAGAGTGTGTTGATTATGTGATGTGCTATGCAGAGGTGTTAATGCTGTTATTGGTCCAATGTATATAGTTCTTTATTTATTTGTGTCAGATACACCACCAGCTTATAATAACATACAAACCTAAAATTAACACATCTAAAACAAAATAGAATTAAAAGGATTAGATGGTATCTGCCCAATATCGGACCACATTAACAGCATTTCCTCTTGCCAACATAAGGTCCTCCTCAGTACACATTGAAGAGCATTGTGTGTGGTATGAAGTGATCAGTAAAGAGTTAATACATCTCTGCAGAAGTCGAATAGGGAGAACTTTGATTGTTACAGTAATCAGAAGCTCTCCTAAAAGAAATAATTAAACAGCTATGTTCATCAGACAACACACACAACATAAAGCAGACTACAGCAAAGTAGGACAGCATCACTGTTTCCCTATTACAGTCAGTGGTGGGTTGTCAAAATTTCCGCTACCCCACCATGACATCATTATGTCGTGGGTGTAGCCGACGTCATGACATCATGGGTGGAGCAAAAAAAAATGTCTGTGCATGCGTCAAACCTCCGTTTGACACATGCGCAGTTCTTTTTTTTAGTGTGCATGTGTCAAACCTCTATTTGATGCATGCGCACTAAAAAATAGAACTGTGCATGCATCAAATGGAGGTTTGACACGTGCGCAGTTCCAGCCAGCCAAAATGGCTGCCCGGAAATAAATTTCTGGAGGGGGCTGTAGAAGCGACCAAACTGGTCACCCGGGGGTTCACGACCCCCTGGCTACCCCTCCTGATGGGGTGCTACCGGTTCAGGCAAACCGGTCCAAACCGGTAACATCCCATCACTGATTACAGTACCCTGATTCCAAACATTGAGGAGCAAGAGAGAGCTTTGGGCTAAACCAAGGGTTGGCAACCTTTTTAACAGGTCACACTCCCTCAGAAAGTTGAGAGGGCGGACTGGTGGTCCGCCTGCCATAAATGCTACCGTACATGCATTTGTGGCTGCCACAAACATGTCTACAGCCACTGTAAATACATCCATGTCCGCTTCCGGCAGCAGTGGCAGCGGTGGTTGGCGCAAGGGCAGGATTCAGCCCTTGGGCCATAGGTTGCTGACCCTTGGGCTGAACCTTGTGAATCCAATCCTAAGGTAGTTAAATATAAACATTTTCCTTCTTAATCTCGCCTTATTTTTTAACACAATAGTATGGTGATAGTATCATGATGTATACCAGATTTTCAGATAACCATTATCCATACAAACAAAACATCTCCTGGCCTTTTTGAGAAAGGTTAAAAAGGTTTTAAACAAATTTTGCCGAAGTAAAGGATAAGCACAGGACAGTATTGGGGGAAGGAGTGGGGAAAACATATTTGTAGCAATTTTTCCCCTTAAAGACTTTAATCTGGCATTTACTGAAGTATACGCTAAAGGGTTTGCAAAAATAGATATAATTCTTGAGAAGGAGGAAAAGATAACTTTAAATGGAAAAGAAGAGGAAAATTACACACAAGCGAACACATGTTAACATATAACTGCCACTTCAGTGTTATAAAATATGGTTTTAGATGCATCCAGAATCTAGTATCTGATGTGAATGCTTGAGTGAAATATATTTTCTTCTCGTATTTTTACACAATCTTAAGTACTGAAAATGAAATGATATGTTCAAGAAAGCCACAATTCTACAAATCATTAGCCTCAAATTTAGAAGTCCTACAAGAGCATCATTCCACTGACCTTAAATTATTTTTACTCTGCCTGATGCAGGGATGTCAGCTACTTAAAAAAATGAGCAGATTCCTGTTCATTCTACCTATGTTTGTCTCTTGTACCAAACAAAATTAACACTACGCCGCATCCTATGAAGATTTAAAATATTAAGCACCTTTGAGCCAAGGTATATCTCTTCTGAACCACAAAGGAAAGAATAATTTGTGGCTTGGTGGTAGCTGCCAAATGTAGAAAACCCTACATTCGCTCTCAAACATCTGAAAGTGGAATTAGGGAAGAAGTAGGCTTCCATTGGAAATGTTAGCCACAGCTACCGAAATGGATTTGGTCTGATCTGACATAAGGCATATACGTATTTATGAAGCCATTATCTAAGCCAGTATAATTAAATATATCTCAAGCGTGGAGTGAAGGAAAAACTGTACATCTTTGTTTTGTTTTTACAAACAGGTCAAACAATTCTGAACACAGAATCCAATCAAATAAACAAAATCCAATCAGCAACAGTGTAACTTTGTCAGCTCGAATTCATCACACAAATGGGTATTTCTTTTATGCCAGCTGCACAAGAAGTATTTGCAAAAGGAAAACCCTGTTGCTGTGAATGCAGTGATCTCTGCCTCGCATAAATACCCGCCTGAAATTGAATAGATCATTCACTCTCCAAATCTTCAGACACTACATTTGGTAACAGGATTCCAGCCAAGATATTTTTCCAGGGCCATTGGGAACAATTTTGGATCTTTTGTGGAATTCTTTTAACTGCCTTTGAAAGCTGTTATCAACAATATGTGTTGTGTCACTCATAAGTAAAATATTACACATGAGTATTGAGCAACTAATTAGGTCAGATTTCAACCTCTGATTTTAATCACCGCATGGAGATTGGGGAGGCATTGGGCAGGTATGATCTAGTTCACTTTCTCTGGTCCCCAGATGATTGCTGGCAGAAGGCTTTACAAGACATCTAACTATGGGGGACATCTACACAGATTTGAAATAGATACTATAAAATAATCAGATGAGATTGTGAGAAGTTTCATTCTTATTTCTTTCTGCTGTTTTTGTGAATGGGTAATAAATCTACATTAGCAAGACAGTTAACTTTGTAGTAGAAAATACCAAGATGTACATTTCCAGCATCAGTTTCAAAACTCTGTGAAAAATAAAAGGTCCAACCTAGTATTTGTATTAATCACACTGCATTAATCACACTGCATATGTTGCCAAGCAGTGAGTTACAGAAATTTCTGGGATGCTTCATTTAAATATTGCAGCTAACAAGATGCAACAATGCTCAATTATATATTCTTCCTCTCTGCTCCTATTGCTCAATCAATCTACATTAAAAAGTGGGAGAAAAGCATTGTTCAATTTTATTTCCCCTCTAAGGAGGAATAAGATACTCCGGAGAGGACAAAAGCTCTGCCTACAATGAGCAAAAAGGGCAACAATGAACCGCAGAAACAAGAGGAAGAGGAAGAAAAGAAGGCTATGCTGTCTTAAAAACCTCAAGATTTAAGTTGTTGCGAATTTTATCAACAAGCTGAGACATGGCATAGCCTTTTAATATGACACCCCAGATGGAATTTGTCATGACATGTTTACCTTGCCCATAAGGGTTGGAAATAAAAACTGTTGTGCTTTTAAATTTTATTTTGTCCCTCAATTTCAAGCTTTCATCTGCCATGCAAATAACACTGCAAAATTACCAGGATTTACTATTTCAGAAAGAACAAGGAGAGGAGCAGTTTTGTCACCATCATAGGCCAACAAATGGACAGTCATCACATCAAGCTGCTGATAATGGAAAGATAACAGGTAAGGCAGAAAAACAGAAAGAAAGTAATCTTGTTAGTTCAATATTAGCCAGAAGAGATTTAGCGGCTTTCACTGAAAGCATAGTAACACATCCATTTCAAACAGAATGAACAATAAAGCTCTATGGTGGTTTTTTTTTAAAACCTCCCCTTCCCCTCCATTACAACTCTTATACACCAACATTCACAAACTACTTGCTGTATTGTCCAGATGAATCTATCCAGACAATAATAATAATAATAGAGGTCAGCAGGTCAATGGGAAGTTTTAAAGACATCTGCTTCAACAGGCTCTCTCTACCTCTAAGTACCATATTCAGGATTTTTCAGCACAACCACTAATATGTTTAGCCAATCACAGTGCATTTCCTAGAAAAATTCTGAAATTACAGCTCTTGTTGCCAGTTGAGAGCTGTGTTGCAGTTGAGTTGAGTTTTCTTCTGCTTCTTAGCACAAGACGCATCAATCCTGAAAGTAATGAAATTTGGGCAAGGAGTTGTTGACAATGAGAATTATTTTAGCACTGTCCTCATCTTTTAATTGGCAGTAAAGCAGGTTGTTTTGATACATCAAGACACTTTTTTTTGTATTATATGTTTGTTCTGTTATTGTTACTTTTATTGAAAATTTGTAATAAAAATTATATAATAATAACTCAAAAATCAAAAGACTAGCATGTTGTTGTTTTTTTCATCATCAATAACATCACTGGCAAAACAAAGCAATCCCATGGGTATCGGTGAAATTTTTTTAAAATGCTTTTTGCATACAAATACTTGCATTTTGTGTAAAGTTCAAGACATCTTATGCAAGAAGAAGAAATAACACTTTTTCCTAGACTGCAACTTTCCCGAGGTGATCATGCTCTCTGCTAATGGGATATTTACCTTGAACCCTATTCCATGGGGTCTGATTAGAGTTAGGTGAAGGAAAGTATTTATGCTCTCCATTGTCAAATACACCTTTTTCTCAATATTCATTGTTACTCTTAATGGATCCTCTGAAACACAAGGATGTGAAAAATTTTGCCAATTGCCAAAGCCTTGATTTTCACCTGATCAGGTTGCCTTGGCCTGCAAGAGATCATGCCTTCTAGCACAACAATAAGACATGAAGAGCTTTTTTAAAAACCATGTCTTCCACAGTGTACAAAATGTCTCTATGTAAAATTTGTGTGTTTCCCCATGAAACTAATTACAGGTTGCTCCCTTGTCCATGGAAGATATGTTTTGAGACCTACAACAGATACCTGGATCTATGGATAACAGCAAACCCTGAATTTTACTTTGCAGAAAGTGACCTCTAGTGGCCAGCTTTGGTAATGTGCCACAGAAATATGTGCATTATGTATTTCAGGATTTTTATTGAATATTCTTAGACCTGCAGATAACTGAAACCCTGGTAGCTATGAGTGTATGTGTGACCAATATACAAACAGGAAGTGTGGTCTGAGCCATCACAAAGATGCAAACATTCTGTCACATGTGACTAGTTTTATCAATCCATGTCCCAAGGTAACAGTTACCATGATTTTTGAATTGTTTGGCCTTTCCAAAAATGCTCACAATTAGTCTTGTAAGTGTGAATAGTCTCTCGGGGGGGGGGGAGAGAAACCTTCACTATCTCACACAGAGGAGGAAAAATTCTCACATCTCTTTTATTGTGAGAGGAAGAACTAAGTCAGGATTTACATCCCTAGCATAACAAATGGCATTAAAGAAGATAAGATTTGCCCAGTGTTTAATTTTTTTTTAGAAAGAATAAACTTTAAACTGGTTAAACTGCTGTACTGCAACAAAAAGGTTGTGAGCTCGATCCTGACCAGGGATCAAGGTTGACTCAGCCTTCCATCCTTCTGAGGTCAGTAAAATGAGTCCCCAGCATGTTAGGGGCAAAATGTTAATTAACTTGTGAACCCGTCCAGAGAGTGCACTAAGCGTAATGGGGTGGCATATAAGTGTGATTGCTTTTAAACTCACATACATGGAACCCATGCCAAGTTGCTCAGTGTTAAACTAACACAAACTCATATACAGTAATACCTCATATAACATTAGTATCGAATAACACGAAAATCGCATAACATTAAGGAATCTGGGGGGAAGAATTGCATCGGATAACATTAAGATCCTATGGGATGCTTCAGATAACAACCGCTAAAGCCTGTGTGGTTACAATGTATCTCTATGGATCCCATAGGATTTTAACATGCATCGGATAACACTAAAAATCATATAACATCAAGACTTGTGGAACCAGGTTTTAGTGTTATATGAGGTTTGACTGTATATGGAAGTGATGTTGGCACACAAGTCATACCAACAATAAAGATTAGGGTTAAAATAGATAAATAAAAACAAAAGGGAGGTGTCAATGTACTCTGAAGAGGCATGAACCTGCAGAAGCACAACAAATGTTTCTAAAATTAAGTGACTAATACGCCCATAGACAAAAATTCAGCCATGTGGAATTTAGAAAGGTGGTTGGAGAGGAAAGTAGCACAGGCACATATGAAATGTTTGACTTGAATTCTATACTTCTTAGCGTCATGGAGGACGTCATGGGTGGCTGGCAGGAACAAATTCCAAATTCTTCTTATTACAGTATTTCCATGTTTTCATTCCCCTGTCTCCCTAAGAAAGAGATCTCATATTTCTGTCACCACCTCTTTTCACATGGCATGAGCCATTCCAAAAGATAAATGTTCATTTGATAAAAATCCAGGAGCCATTTGGATATCTGGGAAGGTATGGCACACAAATATGTCATTATAATTACTCAAAATAGCAGAACTCTAGCTTTTTCTAATGGTACATCAATCTAATTTGCAATTACAGTGAAGCACAGCTATGAAAAATGTGTATTTTTCCTTTTCCAATTTTTTAAGTGTTTTTTTTTTGAGGGGGCAAAAAGTATAGGAGAGAAATTACATGATCTACCTTAGCTTGCCCCCATGAGAAGGACTTGCAGCTTCTCCCCCCACCCCAAGTTTCCATAGAAATGCATTGATTAGAGCCATAATTTCAGTTAATATTTTCTTCTTTCCAAGGGTTATGCTTGCTTACACCAAATGTGCACCTTCCGCCTTGCAGTCGTTTTCTTCTTTTGTTCGGCTCAGTAGGTTTCCTAACTGGTGGATTTTATTGAGTTAAATCAAGCTGTCACTTCATCTGCCTGAAGGATGACTCAAATACAACACATAATAATAAAAGAAAAGTAGGATAAAATAATCTTGTCAAGCCAGAAAAAACTGATTGCTTGAAGTTGTAGCCTTCAATCAATACACTAATTCCACAATTTATGCCTCTTTCAATTGGAGAGGAAAGAAACCCTGATATGGTATTTCTTGGCTCACTGACCAACTTTGACCTTCTATCTATGTGAACGCAGGATTAGCAAGGCTTCTGCTTAGCAAAATCACCTATGAAAATAGGAAGGCAAATAATTGACATTTGAGACTCCAACTTTATTAATTTCAGAAATGCAAGGGGTACCCATTGCTTAAACAGTGAGACTCTCAAATAGGCACCTGCTGTGAAGTTAAGGACTTATATATGTGTGTGTTTATTAAGTACATAAAAAGGGAGTCTGTGATGTTAGTATTAACAACTACAGAAGTTTTAAAAGTAAATCTCTTTCTCTCTCTCTCTCTCTCTCTCTCTCTCACACACACACACACACACACACAACCTTCCCCTCTTTTTCTGTTTTTCTCACACACACTTACACATGCCTTCCCATGAAACACAACTACAAACAAAAACAGGGAATGAGATCATTCCCACAGGACATTTGAATACAACTAGTGTCCAAATATTTCAAACTTTATACGTGGAAAATATACAGCAAAACCTCTACATACAATTTTTTTCCCATTCCACAAGGTTATTTGTATGTAAAAAAATTGTATGTCAAAAACACATTGCATTACCAGAAGAGATCACTAGATGTCACTGTATTTTTTTTTTGTATGTAAAATTTTTCCTATTAAAATTTTGTATGTCGAATTTTTTGTAAGTCGAACCATTTGTATGTTGGGGTTCCGCTGTATATATAATAACTAACCCAGTTCTGCCTCATGTATTGTTAGCTCTAAAAGAACCAAAAACCTGTCATAGAAATGATTTGGCCTATTTGAAGTACAACTTCCTCTAAAAGTTATGCTAAGTTTTTACTATTTATTTATTTATTTTATTTTCAAAAACATTGTTGCTAATTATGTTTGGAAATGTCCTCTGTTTGCAGTGTGCTCTTTTTATCTTCAAATTGATTACAATTTGCATAGTTTTTAAAAATAACAATAAACCACTTAATTTAAAAATCCCGGATGCTCTTTAGCTGTCAGGTTTTTGCTTTGCTTTCATAATTTTTTCCCTCCAGGCAAAAAACAGGAAATAAAAATTCTTTGTTTAGTAATTCTTTCATATTTTACCCTGCCACCTGCTTAACCTGAGTAGTGGCATGCTATCAAACAGGCCTTGATTATTATCAGAGCTGTCTTTCTGCCCTACACCATTAAAAAAGGACTTCTGTGGATTGCCTTGTTAGCTGAGAAGTGAAAGCACCAACCCATATTGTCTGATATCTAAGGAATGCACATTACTATTTGTCTCCAACTCAAAAACAAGTTACTTTGCTAACCTAGTGAGATTACATGCAAGAACCTGGATATCTGCATCTTTGAGCAACAAAGAGCTGGGTAAAATATTGATTATGGAGTAAATTTGGTACCAGGAAGCTGCTAGCCTGAAGCTCCCTATAGCCTGCTCCCCAAGGTAAGTGACTCACCTTTGGATTTGGTGTGTCTGTGTGTATTTTAATGTATATTTAATACCTTTACCTATATTGACGTACTACCTCAGTTCCTAAAAAGGCCTGGCAGCTTGCAGGCCTGGCAGCCTGGCTTGGGGTTTTTAAGCAAAGTCTTGCAGTTACCTCATTAATAAGCTACAGCTGTGCTGTTCCAATTGCTGTTCCAATTGGAGAACCTTTAAGGAGGTTCAGCTGTTTTACATTTACATTAAGGCATATTATCCTAGAGAATTGGTACGATGACCATATCCATCTTGCAACATGGTGCTGCCCAGGCACTTATACTAACAGGCAAGTGATGGGTTTGTGTTTGGGGTGGGTGGGTTGATTTGTGTTTGGGGTGGATGGGTGGGTGTATTTTAATGTAATTTTTATTTATTTATTTATTTATTTTATGGGTTTGTGTTATGGGTGGGTGGGTTGAGGGGTGTGTGTGTGTGTTTATTTTTATTTTATTATTGTTTTTTAAAAAAATTCTTTGGCCCCCACCCATGATGTCATGACGTTAGCTCCACCTACTCTGTGATGACATCACGGTGGGGTAGTAAAAAATTTGACATCCCACCACTGTCTGTAAGTCAGGTGGAATTCCTAAAATGGAGAGTTATGGGATTTTTTTTTTTTTTTTTTGGTCCAGGAAGTCCAAAAATCCAATCCCTAGTCATCCATGGATTTCAATAGGAGGAGATTCAGGACCAACAGAAGAAAATCTTCATAATCCCACAGTAAAAATTATGTAACTTGTTATCAGAGACCATGAAGTCTTATATGGTTTTAAAAGAGGAATTAAACAATTCTCTTTGGATAAAATCCTCAAAGCTGCTGGATAAAATGATCTGAGCAACATGATCTGTGCAACATGTTTTATGTGACAATGATTGCTTCCAAATACCACATGCTGGTGAACATCAGTAGAAGAGTGCTATATCCTTCATGTTCAGGCTATAGTTTATGGTTAATCTGGTTTATCACTGCAGGAACCAAATGCCAGATGAAACAGAACTTTGGCCTGATCTAGTAGAATCTTTTTTCCATTCTTATGGACAATATGGACAATATTCTTCAGTATTATCTTTATCTGGTGTATTAAACAATAACATTTACTGGGACAAGCCTAGAGGGTGACTATGCAGGAATTTAGCCCATTGTTTGGTCTGCTGTAGGGAAGGGCTGGCTCACTCTTAGAGACAACAGTCGGATGACATCTTTGCTAAAACGCTCCCCGCCGCCAACAGCAACACCTGCGGATGGAGGGAGGCCACCTCCGCGTCCAACCCCGGGACTCACCCACCTGTTCCCAGAGGCTCCGCCCGGCAGAGAGGCTCTAAAGCCGCGGCGGTGGCAGGACTTTCGCACCGCCACCGCCAACAACACCACTTGCGGATGGAGGGAGGCCACCTCCGCGTCCAGCCCCGGGACTCGCCCACCTGTTTATGAACTGTTGTTTTCTTGTTGTTAAGGTGACAGCCCTGATATTATTGCATCATGTACTGCATCTCTGTATTTTTTATATTTTTTATATTGTATCGTATTATTGAAACTATGTAATATATATGTAATTGGAATTGAACTTTGTAACTATATTTTGCAGTGTGGTTTTGTTTTGCTGCACTGCTGTGCTGTATTGTTATATTTATACTGTATGACCTTTGATTATGTTATATTACTTTTGATTGTCTTCTGTAAACCGCCCTGAGTCGGTTGGACCAAGTAGGGCGGTATATAAATCGAATAAATGAATGAATGAATGAATGAAATGAAAATGAATGAAAACAAAACAAACCATCTCCAGAAAAATTCTACTTGCACCCTTCTGGACCCTGTCAGGGGCTTCTACTTTTTGGTGCAGGTAAGTTGGCTCTGTTTTGGATCTTTTCCAATGTGTGTGATTGCTGGAAATGAACCAAAAGCAAGCCTTCCTGTTTGAATCACCAACATGGTAAAGTGGCTTAAGAAGTAAACCACTTCAGGCAATTGACAATTAAACCCTTCCTTGGCTCCATGGAGTGGCTAAGGAGGTGAAAACAACTTTTAAAGTGTATTAGGGCAGTGCATCACTTTTTTTAAAAACCAAATGAAAAACTTCTTCATGGAAATGGGAGGAGACAGGAGAAGAGCAATATGGAGTAATTGCTTGGTTGCTTGCTTTTCTCAACTAGCTCTCAACTGGACCTTTAATAGAAAATCAAAAGGATGTCCCCTTTGTGGAAGTTACATGTCCAGAACATATATGTTAGAGTGAAATTGATACTGGGTTTATGTACAGTAATACCTCGGATAACGCTAAGACTTGGTTCCACAAGTCTTGGTGTTATCCGATTTTTAGTGTTATCCGATCCATGTTAAAATCCTATGGGATGGATCGGATAACGTTAAAGCTCCATAGAGATACATTGTAACCACACAGGCTTTAGCGGTTGTTATCCAATCCATCCCATAGGACCTTAAAGTTATTCAATCCAATTCTCCTCCCCAGGTTACTTAACGTTATGCGAGTTTAGCGTTATCCGAGGTAAACGTTATCCAAGGTATTACTGTACTACAAATACCTTTTTAGAAGGTCAGAAGAGCTAGCTGTAAAAGATGCATTAGAATGCTTGGATACTGTAGTCATCACTGTGGTCCTACTTGTGCCTGGTTTGAACTGGGCAATGATTGTCCTACATGCAACTTCCATTTAAAAAGACAATTTAGCTTTTACAGAAGCTGAGGCATGGGGAAATGGGCAGACATTAACTTGTCCATTTGCTTTGCAGGCAATTAGCATCTTCTCACAGTGTTTAGAGATGTTTCTAGAGACAATGAATTAAGTCATAGCAATGTCATCTTTCTCTTTCTCTTTCTCTTTCTCTTTCTCTTTCTCTTTCTCTTTCTCTTTCTCTTTCTCTTTCTCTTTCTCTTTCTCTCTTGAGTTTTTTTGTTCATTTTAAGCTAGTGCTTTTCATTTTCTGGCAGGAAGAAATTGCTGCCCCGCTAGAAAAGCAATTGTACCAATTAAACTGCAGCCCTAGCACTGTGCCAGAAAAGAGCAGAATGGTTCACAAAAGGGAAGGAATGGGTCACGTTTACTTAAAATACATGGGGTTACTGGAAAATAGGATTAACCAAACTGCACCAAAAGCAAACCAGATTGTGAACTACAGTAATACCTCATATAACATTAGTATCGAATAACACGAAAATCGCATAACATCAAGGAATCTGGGGGGAAGAATTGCATCAGATAACATTAAGATCCTATGGGATGCTTCAGATAACAACCGCGAAAGCCTGTGTGGTTACAATGTATCTCTATGGATCCCATAGAGGATCAGATAACACGAAAAATCATATAACACGAAGACTTGTGGAACCAGGTTTTAGCGTTATATGAGGTTTTACTGTATATGATCACACTCTGAGCTGGTTTGTACGTATCTTGCACACAGAACTGGATGTAACTTTTTTTCCATTTTCCAAACAGAAAGGCAAAACAGGTGCAATTATCCCCTTATATCTGCTTAGGAGCTTGAATTTGGATCCATTGTGAGAAAGAGTAATTATTAATTTCTTTTCTACAGTCAAGATACTAAGGTGGTGGAGCGTAATAGCTAACTGGACAGAAGGTTAAAGAAAGAGAGTTTTTTTCCTGAACTTGAATGTACAAGCAAACAAACATGTTTTGTGTTTACTGAAACATGTTTTGTGTTTACATCAAGGGAAAGTGTTTCATTGAATCTTAGTGTGGAAGTAAGCATTGATGGCAATGGTCCACCTCAGGTGGTTCAGTAGAAGGTATGGCAAAACACAAGAGGAGGCACAGCCAGGTGCATAAGTAGTTATCCTCATCTACATTATGCACACATGCAACAAATACACACAGAAGCCAGCCAGCAAGCAATTCATAATAAAGATGGTTAGAGCTGATCACTTACAGTACTTACAGCACAATAAATGGGAAAATATAGGAAGGAGAAGAACTTCTTTGTTAAGATCCTGCTGTGCATCTCTGCCTGCATAACAGGAATGATGTAATTGGTAGCACCAGATTACTGCTGATTAAACCTCTGCCTCTGACAAGGATCCTTACCATTTGTGTTAATGTATGAGCCACCACTGTAAGTCCTATTAGAACAACACTGAGACATTCTTCCAAATAATAAATGAGAGCAGACTGTCAAATGTCCCTTCAAAAGTGAAATCTGCTAAACATGTGAATGAAATAACCAACATACAGGCTTGCCTCTCCTATGCTTGATTGTACTTTGTAATTTTGAGGGACATCCACCTCCCCTGCTACTCTCGCTTCCCAGATATAGAGGCATATACCGGGTTGGGGGGGGGGGAGTTTGAGAGAGAAATAGGCAAACGTGTTTGTTGTGAAAGAGAAAGGCACAATTATCTAAAATGTGATCTTAATATGCCTTATTAAAATCAGATTATATTATAAATGTGCAATGCAATTTTGCACATTACAGCCTACACGGTATGCAATAGACGCCCGGTGTGCTAGTGCAACAGCCTGCAGAAGTGTAGATACAGAAAGGGAGGGCTGGGGAGAAGGGAAATGCTGCTATCTTTCTCTAAATGGATGTATTTGCTGTTGATAGTCAGATACAGCATTCACCTTTATCCCAGCTTGTTCCTGACCCACTGAGTTAGTGTTAATCACCCCTGTAGGCACCAATAATTTCCCATATGTGGATTTTGATAAGTTAGAGCACCCACTTCATTTCAAGAAGATTCCAGCTGACTATCCAGTTATCGCTATGGACAGCTTCAAGCACTTCCATGCCGGTCCTTGTATTCTTAGCTTTATCAAGTGCTTTGCACTTTTTTGTCTTTTATCTCTTAATTGAGACCTGACTGCAAGAAAAGCCTATCTCTTAAACTGTGTTGCATTACGTATTAACTTTAACTGTGGCTTTGGCTACTTGAGGTACAGAAAGTCTTAAGAAAGGCAGCTGGAGTGAAGTGGAAAATCTTTCTAAATCTCTATTTAGAAGGCAAAGAGGGAAATGTGTAAATGTTACAATGTAATAATAAAAAAAAATGCCTTCTTTCCCCCCGCCAGCTCTCCTAAAGTCAATTTTTAAGAAGTGTTTGTGTATTACAGGAGATGGAAAACTTTATACAATATTTTCCTGATAACAAATTACAATGAAAGTTACTGTAGAAAAATAAAAGAGATATAATATTAGGAAATCATCAGAGCAGAAGCCAGGAAATCATTTTGTAATTAAAGGAAAAACAATTCTTCAGTTACTTTGCTGCAGCAGACCGTTAATTCATTCACTTGTAAATGCAGACTGTGGGTGTTGCTTATTAAATAACTTTATATACAAAACACTGCCCTTCACAAGTCCTACTAATTAAATGTCTCCCTTCAGACACTACAGAAAACACAGGAACAGACATAGTTGACAAATAAATGCGCAAACAGTTTTAGGCTTTGTATTTACTTATTTTAAAATCTATATCCACTTTTGTTGTACTAGTAGCAAAAAGCTGTAAGTGAAAGATGAAATGAGATGACAGAGAAAATAGAGATAAAGGAATATGTCAAAGAAATAGTCTCTCTCTCTCCACTGATCTTCAAATTATACCCTGAGAAAACATTTAGAGAAACACTTGCTAATTCAAATGACAGCATCATTGTCAATAGAGTGGTCATACACCAATAGGCATATGATGTTACTAGTTGGCAATGTAGATTGTCTGCAAAGATTGCTCACGAACAAAATAAAGCATATAATTAATATGACATAAAAATAAATAATAAGAACACCAAGTTCAGGGTAAAAGTGAAGGATAAGCAGCCTAGGAAGTACAGTGAAAAATGCAAAATGAATTCATGGAACATGGTGACAAACATAAGCATCATGGGATTTGATTAAATGAAGAACAGAATCATAGTCTCTCAACAGAAGTCAGAGTTGGAATACCCAGACTAGTTTCATTAAATTGAAGAATATAAAATGCAACTAAAACATAAGTTTGAGTTTGAGAATGAGCATAGTATCATGTTACACAGTGGTGGGTTGTCAAAAAATTTACTACCCAGTGTGGGTGGAGCTAACATCATGATGTCATGATGTTGTGGGCGGGGCCAAATAAAATGAACTTCTTAGTTGAACTCCTGTTGTGTATCTCTGCCTGCACAACAGGAATGATGTCACTGGTAGCACCGGATTACTGCTGATTAAATCCTTCCTTTAGTAATTTTGGGTGTGCATGGTTCATGCACAATCCAATGAAGTTTGGTCCCCCGCACCCTGAGCTTACAAAAAGAAAACTTCAATCAGCTTCTGTCTACCACTTCTGCTAATGCACTTCTCAGTGTGTGAATGAACCCTGCCCAAATGGATTTTAGCATTGGTTGAAGAACTCGGGGGTGTGGGTAGTTTGGATTTATCACAACATTATTGTTTAGAAATGCCACATCCAAGATCAGAATAGCTACAATGATATTGTTCTTCCTATCAGCTACTCTTTAAAGTGGCACATTTTTGTCTTTTTTTAAAAAAAATGTTTTGTTTCTTTTCTGATATGCCTGCACAGACTAACACAGCTACCACTCTGAAAGCTACAACAAGAAGAAATTTAATTTTTAGAAACTCCACCATCAGCCAAAAATCCCAAAAATGGGGGGTGGATTTCAAGACCGTTTTAAACTAGAATAGTCAATACAATATTAAAACAAAAAAATATAAACAATAATAATACAATGAAAAAAATCTCAAAAGTACATCAAATAGCTAAAAAGGGCTATTTTATATTTTTAAATGCCCAAGTAAATAAAAATGTTTTAATCAAGTGCAAAAAGAAAAAAAAACAAATGGCAACATCAAGTATAATTTCATGTAGAGAAGGATTTCAAAGGTTGGGATGCACTATAAAGAAGTTCACTCTTTTGTAGATGATTCCCTTGTTATTGGAATATGACATTTGATGACGTCAAAGCTGCTGGATCTAAGGGGAGGTTTAATATAATAATTTTATGTCAGAAATTATTCTGGGTTGAAAGGATTTTTGTGGGAGAAACTCTGCTCAGGATATGCCCAACTGAGGCTCCTTTCATGTCTCCAAGATCTTTTCCCACCGAAGTGGTCCCTATTTATCTGCTTGAAATTTCTTGCTTTTGATCTGCTAGGTTGGCTGGCAGGAGCTGGGACAGAGACGGATGCTCAATCCATCATGCAGTACCCGGGTCTGAAACTGTACACTTGCCAGCCTTCCAACTAACAAGGCAAGTTTCTTAACCACTGAGCTACCTTAGCCTCTTAAGGGGAGGTGGAATCTCTATAGTCCAAATTGCACCGACTGTTTTCTCTCTCCATTTTCCCACTCATTCCTATTGGGCATAGCTCATTTGATTACTTTATGTGATCCCACAGTAGCAAGCAGTGGAATACATGATTGAAGGGCCATGAAAGAACTGACAACCTGACCTTTCTACAACTCATTCTGTCATTGGACATACTTCCCATGCAATGTAGAATTGTTGTATGGATTTCATAGCCAGCAGATGTGTTGAGGAATTTGGTGTGCTTATGGAATATTGCTATCCTGATGTTAATTCCAAATAAAAGCTACTCCATGATTAGAAGGAGTGTCCTTTCAGCTCCTGGGTGCTAGAGAGTTTGAAAAATCAGGTTTACAAATGTTGTAATTAACTGACCTGACTGAATGTGGATTACAACGTAGCTTCTTTTGGGTTTCACAGTTCCCTAAATTTGCAATGTAACCCTCAGGTTCAAATGAGATCAGACACTAGATTTGCCATTACAAGATGATAGCATGATTTATCTCCAGGTATACATTTCTTTCTAAGCTCTGTGCCTGATCAATCAGACTATCAAGTGAAGCATGTGTGTGCCTCCTCATGACCGGTTACAAATCCAAAGCAAGCTAGTTGGCCCCATATAAAGGTGAACAAAACTTGTGTTACAAGAGCCCTTGTGGCGCAATGCTTAAGATGCTGTACTGTAGCCAAAACTCTCTCACAATCTGATTTCAAACCTGACAGGGCTCAAGGTTGACTCAGCCAGTTATCCTTCCAAGGTTAGGTAAAGTGGGTATTCAGCATGTTGGGGGGCAAAAGTACAAATTACCACCTAGAGAGTGCTTTAAGTACTATGGGGCAGTATATACCTGTAATTCCTATTGCTAAGAGACAGCCATGTTTTGTCACTTAAGAGAATTTTACCATCTAAAAAAATGCTAGTTGGATAAATTAGTTTGGTCCGTTCCTCCAAAAAGGCTTTTAAATGCTTGTTTCAAGACACAAAATTTTAGAAATGAATGTTTTATGAGAAGCTACATTGAAAAAGGTCTCTCTTTTATTTTGCCCTCTCTTGCCTTTTCTTTTTCTTACAGTTTTTTAAGCATGTAGGAGTGTGATTCACATTTTAAATAGGTCACAGAACCTCCTGAACATCTTAATCCTCCAAAGTACACACACACACACACACACACACACACACACACACACACACAATGATCAAAACTCTATAAACTTCCATCAGCTCAGGCAATACTACTTTTGACATTTGCCTGTGTTTTGCTTGAGGCTGAATTGAGTAAGGATTTACATCCCCAGATCTTGGCAGGATACAAAATGGCTGGTTGGTTGGCTATCTGGCTGGCTCATGTTCTGGCTTACAAATTTGAAATCAGGGTACTGTATTTATTTATTTATTGCAAAGGAAGAGACTTAGATAGGTTTGCACAAAGAGTACAGGTAACTGTTTTTAGCAAAATATGAATTATTTAAATTAACTTGTAAAAATTATTCATATTTCTCATAATACCTTGGATTTTGAAGGTGGTGTGCAGTCAAGGACAAATTTTCTCTAGATGTGAAAGTCTGTTGTTTCACCCCCAAAAGCTTTAGAAGTTTCTATGATTCCTCTTTTCCCCCAATATGATTCATTAATGAGCTTAACAAGCAAAATCTTCAGTCTGAGCATTCTCACTGCAAATTCAAAATTATTGTCTACAACAGAAATTTGCAGTGGTCACCAACAATCCATTGATCTTTAGTAAAGGAAAGCTGGTTTTGTATTGAATATTATGTACTTAAACAATTCAACCTAGATTATTTGATATCTTGCTCCACTTTTCATAGCTTTTTTCTATGATTCACACTGAGAGTATAACTGGCCAATAGCTGGAATGAGATTTGGGCACCTCATTTACCCTCACAAGGTAAAAATACAAAAAGTCTTTGGAAGTGGGGACAGGATGTAAAATAAATGTTTGCTCATGCCCAGTTCAACACTAGATCTGCCCTGATGTTTCTTCCATCTGACTTAGGGTCATATAATGATTTTTTACAGCTAGAGTAGATGATCTCAGCAGGGCTGAGGGCCATTTTTCAGGTTTGCTTGCAATCTTTGTACTCCCAAGGGATGGAGGTTAGAAGACAAGGGCACTCAAGAAGGGGTAAATTTGCATATTTAATTTATTTACTTGCTTGTTTGTTTTTATCATGTTGTAATGAATATTGTTGTTGTTCAGTCGCACAGTCGATTCCGACCCTCTGCGACCCCATGGACCATTGCCCGCCAGGCACTCCTGTTCTCCACCATCCCCCTCAACTCGCTGAGCTCTGTGCCCATTGTCTCCACAATACCATCTAACCATCTAATTTTTGGCCACCCCCTTTTTCTTTTGCCCTCCACCTTTCCCAGCATCAAGGCTTTCTCAAGTGAATCCTCTCTTCTCATTTGATGTCCAAAGTACCTTAGCTTCATCTTTACAATTTGACTTTCTAAGGAGCATTCTGGGTTGATTTCTTCTAAGATTGACCTATTTGTTCTCCTCGCTGTCCAGGGGACTCTCAAAACTCTCCTCCAACACCACATCTCAAAGGCATCTATTCTTCTGCGCTCAGCTTTCCTAATGGTCCAGCTCTCACAACCATACATTGCCACAGGGAATACCATTGCTTTGACAATACGAATTTTTGTTTTCAGTATGATGTCTCTACTTTTCACTATACTCCCCAGGTTTCTCATCGCTTGCCTCCCAAGAATCAGTCGCCTTTTTATTTCATGGCTGCAATCACCATCTGCAGTGAGCTTTGATCCTAAGAAAGTAAAAGCTGTCACTGCTTCTACTTCTTCCCCATCTATTTTCCAGGGACTGATAGGGCCTGTTGCCATGATCTTGGTTTTCTTGATATTACGGTAAAAAAATTTAAAGGTACAGTATCTTTAAATTGCATTGAGGTATGAGGCTCCCAAGAAAGCTAAGGAGATTTGTTTCCAAAACAACCACAACCCCAAATTGCTGAACAAAGCCATTTGTTTCAAAAAATAACTTTCTGAAACTCTTGGGGGGATGTGGAGATAGGAGTTCCAAGGAAGTAATAGGAAATGTTCCTGGGAACTACACGTAACCAGCGAGTAACATATTAACCATCCTGATCTACAAGATCACTGCAGAATAAGCTAGTTTCATAAAGGTTCCACTGAAATTAGTGACACTAATTAGTCATGGCTTTTTAATTGCCACTGATTTCAGTGGGAATGGAGTATAACTAAGTTAGTCTATATCTAACTAGATCCAAAAGTTACCTATGTTGAATGAATACAATAGCTTTGATCTTTTCTGTGGTGGCACCACAGTTAGAAAATGTCTTCTCCAGTGAAGCCCTCAGCATCAGCCAAAACCAAATTTATTTTTCCTAGGCATTTTGAAGTTGATTAACAGCTCTCTGTTTGTTAATGTGGAGGTTCACATGATACTACTGAATCACAGGAGTTGGGTAAGAGTTTGGTCCTCAGGTCTAGATTGCCCCCTGCTGGTGGGATGGATGACCTCTGGCCATGAGGCTCCAGAACATCAAGTTCAAACCTGCTCCGATGACCATTTCGGGGGGAGGCACCCCCCTGCACTCATCACACACAAGTTGTGATGTTGGCAAGCTCATTAGGATCAGGACTGTGTTACTTCTGACCAGTAATGAGAATGTAAGGATTTCCCCAAACACACCTCAATCACCTTTCCGAATAGGAGAAATAGCAAGGCAGGGATTGATCCCTGTGCTATTTTTGATTAATAATTGACAATAATGCAAGTATTCCCTTTATTCATATTCCTATTCATTGGTTTACAGGCCCATTAACTGTTGTACAAAGGGAGCAGGGTATGATTCCTAAAATATCTGAGGGGAAAAGTAAAGGTCTCCCTTGCTCGAAAGCCAGTCGTATCCGATTCTAGGGTGCAATGCTCATCTCCGTTCATAGCCAGCGCTGTCTGCATCTGCAAACATTTTCATGGTCATGCAGCAGGCGTGACTAGACACCAGAGTGCATGGAACACTGTTACCTTCCCACCGAAGCGATACCTATTTATCTACTTGCAATTTCTTGCTTTCAAACTGCTAGGTTGGCAGGAGCTGAGACAGAGACGGGAATTCACTCCATTGTGGAGCACTCAGGTCTCGAACTACTGACCTGCCCACCTTCCAGTCATCAAGTTCAACGTCTTAACTACTAAGCCAATGCAGCTCCCATTAAAATATCTGAGGACTGTGCTGCAATTCTAAATCCATACAGGAGTGGAGCTGATACTGAACTTGGTGGGACTTATTTCTCAGTAAACATACTTAAGAATGTATCGTTATGGGCACACTTTTTTTAGGAGCTACTGCACACACAACTGAAATCACACACTAGGATAATTGCTCCTGCTAAGATTTAGCCAAGATTCTGAAATTGCTTTACAAAAAGTGCCATTGTATCATCTCTACTATACCTGAGATACTCATCCAAAATGTCTCTCTTATGACAACCTTAATTATATGATTAGACTCCCAAGTCACTCAAGCTTAATCTATAAAAGCATTAGGGATCTACTTCTCCAGCAATAGTTTAATATTATAATAGGAGCCCCCCCCCCGCTCCATTTTTAAAGATAGTTCTACTCAGATATTGGCTACAGGTATTCCGCCATTTCTACAAAATGTGACACAACTAAACAGGCTCTGCTAAAAGCACATCTGATAACTAGTTATAAGATTATTACAAGCACAGGAAGGCTTCTCTCAACCAAATGCATACAATTTGCCCTGTTTCCAGATAAGAGAAAGAGAGTGTTGTGGGAGCGCTCCTTCATAAATCTGATTTATAAAACAAACCAACAGCAACAAGGAAAACTCTTGTTTTATTGTTTTCTTACTGGCCCATAACATTTTAGCTTGGTGGTGCTTCTCAGAAGACTCAATAAATGTGATACATGAGGCAAGCAGGCAGCCACATAAAAAATGCTTTTGAAGGAATGGCTGTGCACAGAACCCAGGGCTGAAAGGCTATTTTTAAGAAATCAAGCTTGTAGACGGAAGAAGGCGGAAGAAACAATGGCTTATTGGATGGCAGGGGCAGCTAAAGGAACATCTTCTGCTTTCAGTTCTCCTCCGGTCGGACAAAAGACTCTACCAGCTGGATTTTAGACAGATCCTTGCTCTTCCTATTAAATTGTTAATTTAAATAATTAGGTAGGGTGGGAAATGTTGTAAAATTATACAGCTTCCCAATCAGTGCAATTGGGCACATGTGTATAACTGCGAGGCATTCTTAGCAATAGGCTTTCTCTTACTCTCTCTCTCTCTTTCTTTTTTTTTATCCCCTCCCCCTCTCTCTAGCCCACCCCCCACCCCACTGTTTCAAAGTTCTGAACCTTTTGGCTACGAAATATGCTGGCGTTATTGTCAGTTTCAAGAGTTAAATATTCCAGGAGGAATTTGTTACTACATGGTGATACATAATGCTTGAAAACCCCCAGCACCAATATTGTTCTCAAATTGGCAGCAAGTGAACAAGGGACATGAAGGATGCTTCAGCACAGTAACCTATCCTTCCTTCTCTCTTGGGAGCCAGTTGGCCAGCTTTCATCCTCATAATTATAATAAATTTGACATTTCATAGATAATATTGATTTCTGTATTTTAGCATTTCACCATAGGTGACAGTCTAGCGTCAAGAATGAAATTTCTATTGATCTCCAGCGCATTAATCTCTCATGTGTATGTGATCATTTTTATAAGACCTTTTACTGCACATAAATCAATATTTCATATTTCCAGCTATGCCAGAGGAGATGTCATATTTGTAAACTGTGAGTTGACACCTGCAATTCCTTCCTGTTCAGCTTCAACTGTTCAGTAACAGTCGATTGCAGGGTTGGGGGAAAGGATCACGCTGGAGAAACAAGGTAAATGAAAAGAGGGGGGATGCAGAGTACTATAATTAGCTTAATGAACAAAGCAGAAGCAGAAGTGAAATAAAGATGTGATGCGTTTGCTGGCCGTTGCTTCATGAATACAAACAATGTATGCCCCATTGGCTAACCAGCTGACAACAAAATTCAAAATTAAAAGCCATTATTTTTAAAAAAGTCAGAATCTTGACCCCCACTATTAGCAAAATCAACACATAAATTCCTAGATCTGCTTGCTAGTCGTATGTGACCATTGGTTCTTTTGTAGCTTTATGGTGGCTCACAAATTGCTTAGGGGCACACTCATGGGGCACAGAGCTGGCTCCAGTGCAACCATCAGATGAAAGCAAACTTCAAACTAGACCTCAAATCTTCTCCTGATCTAGAAACACTTTTCTTCCTCCGCTTTCTTAACAACCACTCCAACTAATTTCTGTGTAAACTGAAGCCACCTTCTCATATCACTGGTGGATGCTCTGCTCAATTAATTAATGTGCCCGTACATTAACGGGAGGGACTGTGGTGGCTCAAGTGGTTAAGACCCTGAACTTGAAGACAGGAAGGTTGGAGTTCGATCCCCGAGTACTGCACGATGGAGTGAGCTCCCATCTCTGTCCCAGCTCCTGCCAACCTAGCACTTCGAAAGCAAGAAATTGCAAGTAGCTAAATAGGTACCACTTCGGTGGGAAGGTAAACAGTGTTCCCTGCCCTCCAGTGTCTAGGCATGCCTGCCACATGTCCATGGAAATGTTTGCAAATGCAGACAGTTCTGGCTCTTTGGCTATAAACAGAGATGAGCACTGAACCCTAGAGTCAGATACAACTGGCTTTCAAGCAAGGGTGATATTTACCTTTATCTTACATTAACATGCCCTAACGAACTAAAGAGGCTACATTTTCTATTTCTACAGCTGATCAGTCCCAAAAAGGCAACTACCACAGTACTGATAGCTTGGTTTTAAAATGTCACATTGTACCCTCCCTAGCTCAGCACAAGGAGTTTGATATACAATAGTTTGGAACAAACATCTGAAAACAGAAGAACACCAGTGACCATACATGCACTTGTTTGTATAACCTCATAAACAAAATACTTTCATGGAAGTAGCAACCATCCACCTAAATACTGTACACGCTTCTCTGCTGTTGATTTTGGCTTTCCTAAGAATAATAAACACATTCAGTTATCCACAACATAATTTTAAATGAATGGCGTCTCTGTTACCATCTATGCAGTGGTGGGATGTCGAAGTTTTTACTACCCCACCGTGATGTCATCACAGTGTAGGCGGAGCTAACGTCATGATGTCGTGGGTGGAGCCAAGAAAAAAAATAAAAATAAAACAAAAATAAGCATGCACACAGACCCCTCAACCCACACTCACACCACAAACCCGCAAATAAAATAAATAAATAAATAAATAGATAAAATTTAAAAAACATTAAAATACACCCCCCCACCCCAAATACAAATCAACCAGAGCTTTTAAACCAGATCTTAAAGCTTATTCTGGCTAATCTTTCTCGCACTAGGTCAGATGGAATGAACTACAGAATGAACTCACCACAAGATGGCTTCATTTTGGCACTTTTCAACTTTTCAACAGTTAAAGAAGTTAGGTACTAAGTCTTTGCCGAACCAGTTCTCTAGGATAATATGCCTTAATGTAAATGTAAAACAGCTGTACCTCCTTAAGGGTTCTCCAATTGGAACAGCAATTTGAACAGCACTGGTGTAGCTTATTGATGAGGTGACTCCAAAACTTTGCTTAAAAACCCCAAGCCAGGCCTGCCGGCCGCCAGACTTTTTTAGGAAGTGTTGTAGTACGTCAATATAGGTAAAGGTATTAAATACACATTAAAATACACACAGACACACCACATCCAAAGGTGAGTCATTTACCCTGGGGAGCAGGCTATAGAGAGCTTCAGGTTAGCAGCTTCTCTTCCTCCTCTCTGCTTGGGAGGACAGCAAGAAGGCCGTGCATACGCGCCAAAGCACTGTAGGTGTGCATGCACACCAAGTGCTTGGCGCACATGCGCAGGGGGGGAACCAGTGAAAAGGTAAGCCCCGAAAGTGGTTTCCCCCCCAAAAAAAAAAAAAAAGCTGGTGGTGGTTCTCCGTGACACTGGGAAAAGTTACTACTGGTTCTGGCGAACTGGTGCGAACCTTTTACATCCCATCACTGCATCTATGCTCTGAAATCTCTAATTGTTAGGTGAACTAAGCTATGAGGAGTGCCTATTTTGAGTACAGTCAAACCTTGCAAAAGAGTGCCTCACTTAAAGAATAACTCTGAATGTTCGTTTCACTTAACAAATAAGACCAACAAAAAACTCAGGGGTTTGCAATCCTCCCCACCACCAGAAGCCACAATTGGTCACTTACTATAGTGTTCTCTTAAAGAGCAAACTCGCTTAAAGAGCAATTCTGTGGAACACATTATGCTCTTTAAGCGAGGTACAACTGTATTATGTCTGCATTTACTGGTACAGGCTGCACTGTCCACTGGACAGAAGTTGTTCTGAATTTACAGGTGAGAAAGGTGCCAATATTTTAAGCAGCCACCTTAACAGCAATGGGTTGGCCATCATATTAGAGTTGGATAAAAATCAAATCAATCAATCATATTATAAAAAATTCTCCATACAATGAAAAACTTCACATGTTGCTAAAAGTATGAAAGGTTGCAAGAACTATTTTGATTAGTTTGCACCCTTACTTCAGAGCAAGGGTGCATAGAATCAGTCAGCTGCTATTTTTTTTAAAGAAAGAAAATACAAAGAACATTGTCTCCAGTAAAGAGCATGTCTGCAGGAATATGAAAGTGGAGAGTAATACATGGGTTCTATATAATATGAACCACTTGTCTTTATGACTAACCTCAAAAAACCAGTAGGGTTACTCAGTCAATGGCCACACAAAATGACTTAATATTTTCCCATAAAACATGCCATTTAGATGCAGCATCACACAGGAAGAAGGGTGGTGGACATATAATTCCCTCCAAATTCCTACTCTATCTTGTTAACTTAATGCATGTTAAGAACAATGTAAGTGTTGTGTAAGGTATATTTTCATAGAGCATATGAGTGCACCCTTTTTAAAGAAAGAACTCCACATGAAAAGCTGAGTATGGAATTCTTATTTTACAGCAATTTCCTATACGCACTATTGATGCACTATTATTTCAAATTATATGTCTTCTCACAGAAAGCAACTGCACTTTTTGCTCCTTTTTAAAGGCCAATCCTTTTTGTTCATCTCTAAAACACATCTGTGCCCATAAAAATATGTCAGCGCGCAATGGTTTTAACATGATGGCAGACACATCAGGGAAGTGTGACCAACCACTGCACGAGTGACTAGATGCTGACAGTTCATCTAAAATGTTGACTGGAGGGGCACCGTCTTTTAGAGATAGATTAGACAGTCGAATAGTTGGATGTGGCTGAAAGTCAGCATGCAATGTGTTCTGTACTTAGCACACCAACAGTCAACAGCACAGTGCCCAAAGAAAGCAAATGCTTGCCTGGGCGGGTGCTTGGCAGAAAACTGGTACAGGACTATCAAATATCTTACAAATGAATTGGGAATGGTCCACACTTGGGGAGAGCACCATCAAATATAAGCCGCTAGCTTCTTTTTCTCTTTGATTAATCTGGCTCAATTAATTATTTAAGCTTTTCTTTTTTTATAAAAAAGAATTATAATAATATGTCATTAAACATAAATCAATGCATACAAAATTAGTGTATAGATTTATGTTTGGATGATCCTGGTCTTGGTCTCCAGTGACATGTCCTTTCACTTGATTTTCCAATTCTTTTTTTGTTATTCTTCCCAGTCTTCTGATTTCTTGACTGCAGTCTCCATTTCGATTGATGATTGAACCAAGGCATACAAAATCTTTTACAATTTTCTTCATTTTACAGTTTTGTAGTTCTTTTGTACACTAGTACCCCAGATAACATTATGACTTGGTTCAGAACTGCTGTGTAGAGAATGGTGGGAATAAAAAAAGGGGCATAAACCAACTTGAAATCACTGAATGCAAGATGAAATATGAACTCTCTTGTCCATTCTGTAACCCAGTGAAGCCAATGGAGCTCTCATGCACGTTTTCTTGGAAGCATTAGTCCCAGTACACAGAAAGTGCCTCCTCAAAGATTGTAGGGTTCTTGAACCACAATCAGGGGTACCCTGGTAACAGCAACTTTGTGATGCCAGCTTATCTTTCTTACACTAGGACAGGCGAAGGGAACTGCAGAATGAACTCACCAAAGGGTGCCTTCATTTTGAGAGTTTCACATCTGGCCTAGACACGGAAGAAGAAGATCAGTCCCAGTTTGATTCCTGTTTCCAAAAGGATCTCCCCATGTTTGACAAAGATCTAATAATATTGTTTATTTCTACACTGAAACTATTTTCTGAGCAGTGGTATTATTTTCAATGTGTTCTAAAAAGAAAAATGTTCATGAAGAAAAAACATGTTTAGGTAATAATCTGAACAGCACCTGTACAACCACTTTGGCCTAAATATAGATTAATCAGCAATCACAAAAGTACTGTAATGATAGAGCCTTTCCATACTAGCTTCTCAGGAAATATACCCTCTTAAAAAAATTATCTGCATGGTATCTACGCAGTCTATTATTAACACATTAGGCGAGCAAAAAAGGTTTCCTCTGATTAAATTAGCAAGAATATAATTCACAGTGTAGTCAGAGGCTGCCTCATAATTTATGAATAGTAAATAGTCCTGAGACTAAATTAGCTGTGTTCACCAGCAAGAAAGGAAAGAGCAAAAGCAGTAGTCAATCATCAACAAAGAGCATTCCTGGTGGCAGGCGAAATGAGGTGGGAGAAAAGACAGAACTCTAGCTTGATTTCTATGCTTTTAATTGGCGGTACAGGGACTGTGGTGACTTAGTGGTTAAGACACTGAAGTTGACTACTGGAAGGTCGGCAGGTCAGCAGTTCAAGACCTGAGTGCTGCATGACGGAGTGAGCTCCCATCTCTGTCCCAGCTCCTGTCAATCTAGCAGTTTGAAAGCAAGAAATTGCAGGTAGACAAATAGGTACCACTTCGGTGGGAAGATAATGGTGTTCTGTGCACTCCAGTGTCTAGTCATGCCTGCCACATGTTGATGAAAATGTCTGCAAATGCAGACAGCGCTGGCTCTTTGGCTATAAACAGAGATGAGCACTGAACCCTAGAGTTGGATATGACTGGCTTTTGAGCAAGGGTGACCTTTACCTTTACTACAGGACTTATTAGTGCATAAAGTATTCTGTAACACAGCAGCATCTGTTCACAAATCTTAGAGCAGGCAGTTCAGGAAGCCTAAGGATTGCAGTGGAGAAAAACGGATGAAACAGCCTTCGTGGGCGGGTGGTGTTCTGGTCAATCATAGTTGGATCCAAACTGAAACTTTTCCATGGAAATAATTCTCACACATTCAAATGGCATGCAGTGGTGGAGTATCAAGTGATCTACATATATGGATCAATCAGCCTTCACTATAACTGGATTACTGCACCTCAGTTCTTTCATGGTCTGAGGATAGTTTTGGGGCAAATGACATGGCAACCCAAACAAGCACCTTCATCCATGTGTGCTGTGGATAAACAGTTGGAAAATTGAAATTATACTGACCCAAGCTGAAACTACAGTAAAACCTCGTATAAAAAGTGCCTCGCTTAGAGTAACTCACTTAAAGAGCAGAATTTTCTCTGAATGGTTGCCTCACTGAACAACTAAAACCAAGCAAAAAATTCACTTAACAACTAAATCAGGGTTTGCAATCCCCACACACACACACACCAGAAGTCATAATTGGCCATTTACAATGGTGTTTCGCTTAAAGAGCAAACTCGCTTAAAGAGCAATCAAGTGGAATGCATTATGTTCTTGAAGTGAGGTACCACTGAGTATATGGTTTTACAAATGAGGAGAATAAAATGCAAATTTATGTAGATCTGGAATTATCTACAGTCCAGATTCTCCTGGGACAACCAGGGCTAGGTAAATACAATGACCAGCAGTTTATTAAGCATCTGCTATGCAAAGGCTCCCATTGGTATCATACTGTGGGACTCTGCTGCTTTCATTAATATTTGTGTTGCACAAACAGAGGACGGGCTTTCTTCACGAATATCACTGCTTGTTCAATAGCAATACTAGTGACCACAATGTAATCCTGCATTCCTCACCTGGTGAGACATTCTGTAGAGCAGAAGTTCAATGGGATTTAAATCAAGATGTTTCGCTACCTGAAGCAGAAAAGTACCATTTTTTTTACCATAAGATGCACTTTTTTCCTCAAAAGTGAGGGGGCAGTGATGGGATGTAACAGGTTCGCACCAGCTCGCCAGAACTGGTAGTAACTTTTCCCAGTGTCCCGGGGAACCGGTAGCAGCTTTTGGGGGGAAACACCCTCGGGGCTTGCCTTTTCACTGGTTCCCCCACTGCGCATGCGCACCAAGCACTTGGTGTGCATGCATGCCTACAGTGCTTGACACGTATGCATGGCCTCCTTGCTGTCCTCCCTTTGAAACAACCAATGTATGGCACTCCCTTTGAAACAACCAATGTATGGTACTTCTGCTCAGCTGACCACATGGATTTATTCCCAAAAAGTAACACAAGGGTAATAATAATACAAGCTTCACTTTTCTTCATTTACTGACCTACTGTTAGTGCGCAAAGGCTGTCATAAATAGGTAGGAAGCATAAGCCAATGACATGGCTGTATTAATCTCACAGGCATACGTAAAGCACCATACACTGGCCCTATTTCCACAATTCAGTACACAAGAGGCCAGTTATTCTCCAGCTTAGCCATTTGAGTAGTAAGTTTTGCAGAGGCATTTTATTCATGTTCAGGGTTCAGTGCTCATCTCTGTTTCAAAGCCGAAGAGCCAGCGCTGTCTACTTCTGCAGAAGTTTCAACTGTCATGTGGCAGGCATGACTAGACACATGGAACACTATTACCTTCACACCAAAGTGATCCCTATTTATCTACTTGCAATTTCTTGCTTTCGAACTGTTATTTTAGTATACCGGTACAATTTGGTTCAGAATATTTTCTTGTTTTCCTGCTCTAAAAACTGGGTGCGCCTTATGGTCAGGTGCACCTTATGGTCCAAAAAATACGGTAAATCATATACACATACACCCACTGTGGTGCATTGTACCTCAAAAGGTGATCAAATTATTTTCTTCTAGTTCCATCTTTGGGAGTAAACATTGAATAAAAATGTTCATCTAATTGGTTGTTGAGGTTCAGAAGTCTTTTTTTTAAAGACATAACTCTACTTGCAGAAATATCACCCCTTCCTAGGCCATGAGCGACAATATTATTTAGTCTGTTGTTGTTGTTGTGCCATATCTGATTCCAAATATTGGTGATCATCATGGCGATCAGCCATGAAGACTGTCCTGAGAATATAATGCAGTGGCCTTTCATCTGCCTTCCATATTGCAGCATGACACCCACACCACTGATCCAGCTCTGCGAGTCACTTTCTGGTCCTGAGCCCTTTTGGCATGCAAAGTGCTTCTCAACCTCAGGCCAGTATTGATGGATTCAAGCGGGATTTAATCCACTTGGGGATCATCACCCTTCTCTGTGGACTTCACCAAGGCCACTAGTCCTCAGGGTTTTCATGTTAGTTAATTGCTGCTCAGTGTTGAGTCACTGGCAGTATGTTCTACTCTATTACCATAGCAGGATAATCTGGCTAGACTCTAATTAGTCTAATTTAGTCTCTAGAGAGGAAATACGCTTGAATGTTGTCGAGAGACAGGACATGATATGTGTTAAGAACATATTGAAATCCCTTTGTAATTTTGCTTACAATATAGATTTTATCTAATATGGTTTAACAAGTCTTTTTTAAAGTCTGTTTTCCAAATTATGTCATACACCCACCCACCCCGCAAGAGATTCAGGGTACTAGCCAGGGTTCTAGATGAGGGTGGGCGAATATTTTTAGGCAACTATCTGCCAGATATGAGAGATACCTGGATTATCAAATACAACTGATGGATAACTCAGTGATTTAAGCATCTGGCAATGGAGTTTGATTCTCCACTGCATGCTTCCTTGACAGGAGTTGAACTTCATCCATAGGGTGTAGCATATTCTAAAGCAACCGGCAGACCGTGTGGAAGAATTCTTGCTTATTTCCCCTAAAAACAAGTATGTCATGCACGTATAAACATCCTGTCTCTGGCATCTGGTGCTAGCGAGATAGGACTCAAAGTGAAGCTTTCACAAGCATGGTTCTCACACTGGCATAAGACAAAAACAGGAAGACAGAACACGTCTTTGGATGTAAACACTACGTAATCAGAATGCTTGGGTAAGCTTTTGTATTCCTATATAGAAGGGGTTTTGGGGGAGAATAAACTCAGAACGCTTGCATGAAGATCTTGGTGTCCTGTCCTTCTTCCCACATTTGGTGACCCCGACGTGATTCGCGATAGAGAAGCGATCAGCCCTACGACCCTCGACTAGGAACAGTCTGTGCACACAGGTAAGCCTCCCTTCAGGTCAGTATGGGCTCCTATGCATCCCAAGAGGTAAAGGAACATGCAAAGGAATTAGCAAAAGTGACAGGGACAGGGGGTGAACCAGTAGGAGTGCAGGAAGCTTACGATCTTCTGCAGGAGATAGCGTCTTCTTGCCCCTGGTACCCTCCTAATGGGAATTTACAGGTTGCCACTTGGCAGAAAGTAGCCAAAGAGTTACAACAAGAACCTCGTGCAGCCATTGGCCATATTCTGACCTGCGCGAAGATCTTAAAAGCTCTCAGCAAGCTTACCATACCCGATAATGTTCTGTTCCAAGCTGTTGCTACGGCCGACATGGACACAGAACTCAAGAAAGGGCCATCATACAAATTGATTCCTCCCTCTGCCCCACCACCTAATGCTCCTCTGGGGGCCCCGCCAGCGCCGCCACCAATTCACCCCACGCCTCCTCCTAAGGGAGGTGTGGTGGAAGATAGTTTACGCCGTGCCTGGATGGCTGGTGACATCAACATGACTGAGGAATGGGGTGGTGGTGTACCGAGTCTGTTTCCCTTTACACGCACGGAGACTGACCATTTTGATGGGCATGGAAACCCTATTGTAAATCTGGAGTATAAACCCCTTCCTTTCTCTGTCCTCCGTGAATGCAATAAATCAGCACGGGAGGACGGTGTCCAAAGTTCCTATTTCCAAGGATTACTCGAAGGGTTAATGCAGGCTTATACTATGCTGCCCTTAGATTGGAAAAACCTTTTCCGCATGGTCCTAACACCCGCCCAATACGTTGTGTTTGACAGCGAATTCCGGCAAGCTGCCCTTTGGGGCCAGACTGCCCAAATCACAGCTGAACAAGTATATGGCTCTGGTCAATTCTCTGATGCTAGAGCACAAATGGAGCTTACAGATGACCACCTAAGGGCAACAGGCGTGTGTATTACACGCGCATTAAAGAGGGTCCCTGGTAGGTCAGCCTCTGGCAAATCTTTCACGGCAGTGAAACAAGGAGCTAATGAGCCATACACTGCCTTCGTGGATAAATTGAAACAAGCTATAGGTAGGCAGTTGGATAATCCAGAAGCACAGGAGGAGTTGCTACTGAAGTTGGCATATGAGAACACCAGCACAGATTGTAGAAAGGCACTGGTTGGGATTATTAGTAGAGAAGGCTATACCTTAGCAGACATGTTACGGGCATGTGCTGATGTGGGTAGTAAGACACATGAAATGGCACTGCTGGCCGCTGCCCTTCATACAGGAATGGCCAAGAAAGGCAACTGCTTTAATTGTAACAAGCCTGGCCACTTTAAGTCTGAATGCCGGGCACCAGGCGGCGGAGCCTATAAGGGCTCTAATGGCCAACAGAAAAAGCCCTCAAAGAAGTGCCCACGTTGCCAGAAAGGCTATCATTGGGCCAATCAGTGCCGTTCCAACCCCCCCTCTGGATCTCAGTCAGGAAATCCCACTGGGTCCCGGTCGGGAAATCCCTCTGGATCTCAGTCGGGAAACTAGGAAGGGGGTGTGGTCCGACCCCCACAATCAACAGGATCCACCTGACATGTCCATTCCATTGGCTGTGTATCTGCATGCTACACAAGAAGTCTCACAAATCACACCACATGAGGCTGTCTATGTGTCAGCCTTACCTAAAATTCCTGTCAAAGAAAGAACATCAGGTATTATAGTGCCCTCTTTGACTGCACAAAAGCAGAAGGTCAAGGTGCCCATAGGCATTGCACACCTTGAGCCTGGCATACCATTGACTTTGGAGTACCAAGCTGATAAGCCATGCAAGATAACCACTGAACAGTCTTATTGTCAGGTTTTGTTCATTACTCGTATAGCGGAAAAGAAGCCCACCCGCACACTCCGGGTGGAGAACAAGGTCCTCACTGGGTTGCTGGACTCGGGTGCGGACATTTCTCTGATTCGAGAGCAGGATTGGGATCCGAGCTGGCCAAAGGTACTTGCTCCACCAGTATACGGGGTAGGTGGCATCACCCGGGCGGAGGTAAGTGCACGAAGTCTCCGGGTCTTCCACCCGGATTCAGGTAAATTGCTTGGCTCCATACAACCCACTGTTATTGATATTGGTGTGAATCTGTGGGGTCGGGACATCTTGCAGCAAGTAGGGACCACCATCCTTTGTGATGAGTAAGGTTGAGAAACCCCGCGCCATCGCACTCTCCTGGCTGACGGAGACACCTGTTTGGGTGGAGCAATGGCCAATGACCAAAGAGAAGTTAGATGCCCTTGAAGAGATAATTGCAGTACAATTGCAACAAGGTCATTTAGAACCCTCTGTTAGTCCGTATAATACACCTGTATTTGTAATTAAGAAGAAGTCAGGCAAATGGCGCATGCTCCATGACCTTAGGGGTCATTGCTTGGCAAGATCGTGATGGGGGCTGGCAGACCAAGTATACTGAGATACAAACCACCACACAGCCCGCCGAACTGGCTGCTGTCGTCCTTGCTTTTGCCACCTTCCCTGATCGGCGCCTTAATCTCATTGTAGATAGTTTGTATGTTGCTAATTTGTTGTCTCAGATTGACTTTTCCTACATTTCCCCACATGCCACGCGAGAGATCTTGCATCTCCTGCAGGAGTTGCAGGGTCTTCTTCAGGCCCGCACGTCCCTTGTCTATGTTGCCCACATCCGAAGTCACCAGAATCTCCCTGGTGCACTCATGGCAGGAAATGAGTATGCCGATTCCCTGCTTCAGCCTATGCAGATGTATACAGCTGTGGAAAGTCATCAAGTGCATCATCAAAATGCACAGGCTTTGGTTAAAGAGTTTGGCCTGCCCCTCTCGGAGGCCCGTGCCATAGTTACCCAGTGTTCTCACTGTAGTTCAACTATGAATCATCCCAGGGAAGGGGTTAATCCACGTGGGCTACAGGCTAACGCCTTGTGGCAGATGGATGTCACCCAGTTCCCTCCCTTCTCACCTTGGAAGTATCTTCATGTCTGCGTCGATACGTTCTCTGGGTTTGTTCATGCCACACCACAGAGAGGGGAAAAGGCAAAGCATGTGGTTTCCCATTTGACGCGAGCTATCTCTGTCATGGGGAAGCCTGCAGCTCTCAAAACGGACAATGGTCCTGCCTATTGCTCTGAGCAGATTGCTCTCTTCTGCAAGCGGTGGGACATCCATCATACATTTGGCATTCCATACAATTCCACGGGTCAAGCCATCGTGGAACATACAAACCGCACTGTGAAAACGACACTCTCACATTTAAAAGAAAAGGGGGACTACGCCCCCCAGGGGCCGAACACACTCACTGACGATGAAGCGTGTTGTGCTTCTGCTCTTTTCACCATCAACTACCTCAATTTAACTTATTTTTCTTCGCCTCCAGGTCTTCGCACCCGTGCGCAGCAGCATTTTGTCAGTACTGCTCCCCCACCGGAACGGCCCTTGGTCTTGTATCGGAAGTTACCCAATTTGCAGTGGCGGGGTCCATGCCCTCTTCTGGTCTGGGGCCGCGGCTTTGCTGCTATATCTGAACCTTCTGGCCCAGTGTGGGTTCCTGCATGGTGCGTCCGGCCTTACCATGGCATGGCATCAAGGTCTGAGCGACCCGATTCCGCAGTTCAACCAGACTCTACACCTCACAGCACCAACAGCAGTGACCAAGGACCGGAAGCGAGGGATGTCTCCAGCGAACAAGGTAACTTGGGGAGCAGTGAAAAACCTGAGCCGGGATGCGCAGAATCTGCTGGAGAGCCAGAAGACTGAACCAACACCGGAAGCTTTCTTTGCTGCCATCATTGCTTGCATTAACATGAACTCTATGATTATATTGTGTCTTTGTCTTTTATGTAGCCCTACTTTGGGGCAAGCTAAGTCACTTAATGACAGAATGCGATTTAACCTTTGGGCCCGCTTAGCTCATGAAGTAAATGTCTCCACTTTCTGTATGGATCAGGCTCCGGATTTGCATGGCCTTCTGAGTACCTGCCTGGTGCCTGTCTGCAAATCCCCAGATCTGATCCACTATGAAAGTAGTCTTGTTGATTTTTTCACTGCTTCTGAAATGAGGTATGCTAAGATGCCCTCCTGGGGCCGGATTAGCAAGACCTTGGATCAGGGAGCCATCTCCCTTTATACGCCCAATGTAGTCAATGCTGTGAATAACACTTGTGCCTTAATAGTCAATGGCACTGCCACCAAGATAAAAAGGGGCTTGGTGGATTTTGGTACCCCTAAGTGGAAATGCTCTTTCTATGAGAAAGCCTCATTCAACTATGCCATATTCGCTTGCCTATTGGCTGGTTTTTTACCTGTGGATGTTGTTTCATGCAATGTCTTCCCTCTTTGTGCCAAGTGTGTCAACATGCAACTAATCAGGCTACATACAAAAGCGTTCGTGCTAAAGAGCGGCGCATATATTATAAATATCAGGCATTAAAAGAACAGGGGGAGGTGTAGCATATTCTAAAGCAACCGGCAGACCGTGTGGAAGAATTCTTGCTTATTTCCCCTAAAAACAAGTATGTCATGCACGTATAAACATCCTGTCTCTGGCATCTGGTGCTAGCGAGATAGGACTCAAAGTGAAGCTTTCACAAGCATGGTTCTCACACTGGCATAAGACAAAAACAGGAAGACAGAACACGTCTTTGGATGTAAACACTACGTAATCAGAATGCTTGGGTAAGCTTTTGTATTCCTATATAGAAGGGGTTTTGGGGGAGAATAAACTCAGAATGCTTGCATGAAGATCTTGGTGTCCTGTCCTTCTTCCCACAATAGGGTCCCTCCCAGCTATGCAGTTTCAAGATTATATACTTTGATTTAGACTTTTGCAATGAGTAGAGGGTTGTAGTTTATGGCCCTTCCATCATTCTACAAGTGTAACACTCAAGTCTAACCCTTTTGAAACAAATAAGGCAGAATGTCGGTGAGGTCATGCACAAATCAGGCTGTCTTTCTCCTACAACCTGAGAAGCAAAATATGTCCTCTCCACTTTTTTTTTTTTTTTGGGGGGGGGGGTTGCCTTGTTTTGGTTTTGTTGTTGTTGTTTGCCCCTAAATCCAGTGCTGGGCTTCAGCAGGTTCACCCCAGTTTGCCAGAACTGGTAGCAGAAATTCTGGCTGGCTCCACCCATCCAAGTTTTGAAATAAAGTAGTCCTAATTCAGGAGCAACGCAGGGCTTTCCCCCTGGCCACGCGCACCATATCATGCCCACAGTGTGGTAGTAAAATTATTTGGAGCCCACCACTGCCTATATCTCCAGCTCCCTCTCTTCCCTACAGGTCATGCGGCTCCTCTCTAAGACATTATTTCTTCAGGAAATACCATTTGTATCAGTGCAGCTCATCTCTGTTTCTAAGCCAAAGAGCCAGCGCTGTCTGCTTCTGCAGATGTTTCCATGGTCATGTGACAGGCAAGACTAGACACCGGAGCGCATGGAACTCTGTTACCTTCCCACCGAAGTTGTCCCTATTTATCTACTTGCAATTTCTTGCTTTCGAACTGCTAGGTTGGCAGGAGCTGGGACAGAGACAGGAGCTCATTCCGTCCTTAAGTACTCAGTAATCGAACTGCTGACCTTCCGCCTCCCAGTCAGCGTCTTAGTGACTTGAGCCACTGCAGTCCCCAGTTATAACAATAGAGAATAATTATACAGCATTCACTTTTTTAAGAGGAGAAAACTCAAGGAGATGGCAGAATGAATTTGCTGCTGGGAAAAAATTTTTTGAAGACTTTTGTATAGTGTAGTTTATGACAACTCCAGATGACAAACCCAATGATTTCTTTTTTAAAATCCACTGCAATAAACCAAAGAGTCATAATAGTTCTTAAAGGAGCATGAAAGAGTGAAAGTAGGATCGAATTTTTAAAAAACAATCATGGCCTATCCACCTGCAATGCTTTCCTCACGTAGTTTAATAAGGACATTTACCATGTCATTACACATTTTAATTACATTGTTAAATGTCACAATCATACATGCTAATGACATCATTACACCTATTTACACCAATTATGTCATTTGATGCAATTAAAGCAATTCTGACAATAATATACAAATCAATAGGATTCTGTTTTGTGTTTTCTAGATGGACATTAAGGATAACATTTCATGATTGCCCAAAAGATTACAGTGATAAAGTTCCTTTACAATCAAGTGCAGACTGAACTTCTTCCAACAGAACTATAAACTGGAAAGAAGATTTAAGGATGAAAGAAACAACGAAAATATTGGACAACAAAGTGCTTCCTCTGAAATCTAGTTTGGAGAGTTTTAGTTGCCACTACACATAAGGCCAAATGGGCAGCAGCAACTATTAGTTCAAGTGTCCAAAATCAGGGCTTATCCAGGCTGAGTGGAAGCTCTGCCCCTTGGTTGCAAAGGTAAGCAAAGTTTATTGCAAGCCCTAATTCCATTTCTTAGAAAACCTCTTCTCAGGGAATCTGTAGAATTCCAGGGGAAACTTCTTACAAATACAACTCCCTGCTAAACAGTGATGGGATGTAACAGGTTCTCACCAGTTCTCCAGAACCGGTAGTAACTTTTCCCAGTGTCCCGGAGAACCGGTAGCAGCTTTTGGGGGGAACCACCTTCAGGGCTTACCTTTTCACTGGTTCCCCCACTGTGCATGCACGCCAAATGCTTGGTGTGCATGCACGCCTACAGTGCTTGGTGCATATGCACAGCCTCCTTGCTGTCCTCCCAAGCAGGGAGGAGGAAGAGAAGCTGCTAGCATGAAGCTCCCTATAGCCTGCTCCCCAGGGTAAGTGACTCACCTTTGGATGTGGTGTGTCTGTGTGTATTTTAATGTGTATTTAATACCTTTACCTATATTGACGTACTACCACAGTTCCTAAAAAGGCCTGGTGGCCTGGCTTGGGGTTTTTAAGCAAAGTCTTGGAGTTACCTCATCAATAAGCTACACCTGTGCTGTTCCAATTGCTTTTCCAATTGGAGAACCCTAAAGGAGGTACAGCTGTTTTACATTTACATTAAGTTATATTATCCTAAAGAACTGGTTAGGCAAAGATTTAGTACCTAACTTCTTTAACTGTTGAAAAGTTGACAAGTGTCAAAATGAAGCCATCTTGTGGTGAGTTTATTCTGTAGTTCCTTCTATCTGACCTAATGTGAGAAAGATTAGCCAGAATAAGCTTTAAGCTCTGGTTTAAAAGCTCTGGTTGATTTGTGGTTTTTTTGGGAGAGGATGTTTGGGTGGGTGGATGTATTTTAATGTATTTTTATTTATTTTTTTATTTAATTTATTTACGGGTTTGTGTTGTGGGTGGGTGGGTGGGTTGAGGGGTGTGTGTGTGTGCTTATTTTTATTTTATTTATTATTATTATTATTATTATTATTATTATTATTATTATTATTATTATTATTATTATTATTATTATTATTATTATTATTATTATTATTATTATTATTATTATTTTCCTTTGGCCCTGCCCACATCATGACATCATGATGTTAGCTCCACCCACACTGTGATGGCATCACAGTGGGGTAGTAAAATTTTTGACATCCCACCACTGCTGCTAAAGCTTTGCCTCTAGAGTTCGCTTACTTCCTTGCTCTTTTGTTTGTTTTTTAAAAGTGATCAGGAGTTTCTGGCATGGAAAAGAACTTCCCAGTAAAAACACCACTGCAGCAGGCTGCAGACACACACAACAAAGTGAAAAATAAATCACACTTCTACAGAGATCAAAAAATGCAAGAAAAGGCACTGAATATACCAGATCAAGCCCTGAATTGTCTGGATAGGAGTAAAAAATGCATGAGCTCAAAGTGCAGACCCAGGTAATTTTACAGGGAACCAAATTGGGCGCCAAATTAGGTTTCTGCGCATGCGCAGTTTATTGGAGCCATTTCGGTTCCGTTTCTCTTTAGCTGCCTGCCGGTCGGAGAGAAACCGGGGCTTCCGTGACGCAACGGGGGAGGTCCGGTACCATTTTCGAAACAAGGGTAAGTCGGAATTCCCCCTCCCTAAATGGGATTGCTGCGCAGACTGCGGGACGGTTGGCTGCCCTACCATAGCTCTAATTTCTTTGGACTGCAACTGCATATTCGCTTAGCCAGTATGCTACCTGGGGGAATTCATGAAACTGAAGCCTTCAAAAGTAACTTCTCCAAGTTTTGCCTAAGAGCAAGAGGAAATTATGTGATAATTGCTGGACATGATAGAACTGCTCAGGGGACTTAATTCATTGCAAGGGTTACCATCTGTGAATTCCTGTTTAAGAAGGTGGGCTCCTACCAACTTTTTATTCTAAGAGTATTGTATCAGTTTACATAAAATATACATGAGAGCAGGAACTACAGCAGCCTTATAAAAAACAATAAGCAAGACTCATGAAATATATGAAGTTCTTCCACAATGAATTTCTATCTAGGATCTGGGAAGGATTAGATTTTTTAAAAAAAATCATGTGATGCATTCATTGCTCCTTCATGAACTAATTCAGCAATTAAGCTCGAGGAAGCTCAGGGGAAATGAACTGCAGCATCCAATAAAGAAAGCAAACTATAGTCCTGCAAATAAGTAAAGGCTAGGCTACCACAATGCCACACAGTAGCCATAAATCCTTTTTTGCAAAAGGCATGTATTTAGACATAAATTTACACATAAATTTCAGCGTATTTAATTAACACTACCGACTGTTGTCATTGTCTTATGTTGCTTGTTAACCATCCTATATGGAGGATGGTTAGGAATGTCTGGGAGGGCCTAGTTAAGAAAAATAAAATGATAAATTCTTTAGGTCCTGTAATAAGATGGCCTTTTGAGACAGTGAGAGGTGGAGTCAGAGGGAGGAGGATAACAGCTGAAGTTCTTTAGGAGCGCCTGCCTCCTTTGGAAATGTATGACTGATTTGTCAAGTAAAAACAGCAGCAATAAAAAGGCATATATAGTGGAACTCCGTATAATGATTTTAATTGGTTCCAAGGGATCCATCGTTGTATGAAAAAATCACTGTACAATACAGTAATACCTCGGATAACGATTGCATTGGATAACACTAGAATCGGATAATGATGCAAGTTTTTTGGGAAAAACTTGCATCAGCTAACGATTCTTTAGCATTGTCCAATGCAATCCTTTGGGGGGGGGGGTGGATTGGGTAGAACATCTACCCAATCCACACACACGCACACAGCGACGGTTCGCTGCGGGTGGGGGTGGATTGGGTAGCCCAATCCATCCCCACCCCCTGAAATCTCTGAGACTGCAGTAGGGTCAGGGGAAAGCCGCGTGCCTTTTCCCCTGACCCTACTGCAGTCACAGCGATGGATCACTATGGTTGGGGGGATGGATTGGGCTACCCAATCCACCACCCCTGCATGGGGGTTTTCGGCCAAGCCAAGCCTTGCCCAGGCAGGCGATCGCCCACCTGGGCAAGGCTTGTCTTGGCCAACAAGTCCCGTGTGTACGCGGGGCTTATTGACCAGGCCAAGCCTTGCCCAGGTGGGCGAACACCCGCCCGTGCTCGGCTTAGCTTAGCTGAAAAGCCCTGCATGCACACGGGGATTGTCGGCCAAGACAAGCCGAGCACGGGGGGGAGGGCGATTGCCCACCTAGGCAAAGCTTGTGTTGGCCAACAAGCCCCGCATCCATGTGGGGCTTTTTGGCCAACACAAGCCGAGCATGGGGGCAATCACCCGTCCGGGCTCGGCTCAGCCGAAATCCCCACCCCCTGCATGGTGGGGGTGATTTCAGTCAAGGCAACCCTTGCCCGCCCGCGCTATTGCTATGGGGGCCGCGCGCCAACAGGCAAGGGATCAAAGCAGGGGTGGTGAATTGGACCCAATCTACCACCCCCACTCTGATCCCTTGCCTGGGTGCGCGCCCCCTGTAGCGATAGCGTGCCTGGGCAAGAGTTGCCTTGGCTGAACCACCACCACCACCACCTCTGCACAGGGGGGGATTTCAGCTGAGCTGAGCCCGGACGGGTGATCACCTCCGTACTCCGCTTGTCTTGGCTGACATTTTGAAATGGCAAGGGGTCCGTGGCTCTCTTTTGCTAAGAGGGCTGAGGTGCTTTCCCCTCCCAAGAGGTCTGAACAACCCAGCGCTGTTAGCAAAATGGAGTCTCGCTGGTCCCGTTGCGCAAACAGCAGGGGGGGCAGCAAGACTCCATTCGCTAAGAGCACCCCCTGTGCTATCTATGGGGCTTGAGGGGGGAGAACCCCCCCTCAATCTCAATAGACAGCACAGGCACTGCCCATAGTGAAAGGGAACAGGATCTGTTTGCCGTCACTGAAGGTCCGTGGGCTGCAGTGTTGTCTATGGAGCTTGGGGGGATTTCTTCCCCCCCCCCCCAGCTCCATAGACAGCACAGGTGCTGCCCTTAGCGAAATGGAGTCTCACTGGCCACCCTGCTGTTTGCACAAGAGGACCAGTGAGACTCCATTTTGCTATCAGCACAGGAGTGCCTTTTGGCAGTTGAAGCCCTTTCCCAGGAGTAAAGCGCTTCTCTGGCCCAAGGCCCCCCTGCGCTGTTTGCAAGAGGAATTCTTGCTGGGCCCCTTGTGGAAACAGCAGGGGGCCCAGTGAGAATCCCTCACACTAACCGGCAGCCCGAGGCTCGGGCAGCCAGCTTCCTTTGAGTGAGAGCACGTAGGTTTTCACCCCAAGGAAGCTGGAGGTCCGAGCCTCAGGCCACCGGTTAGTGACAGGGATTTTCGCTGGGCCCCCTGCTGATTCTGCAAGGGGACCAACAAGAATTTTGCTAACAGCACTGGGCTGCTTTCCTCCTGGGAATGTACTTCCCAGGAGGAAAGCAGCCCATGCTCCCAGTTCACAAAGGGGCTTGGGGGAGACGGAGGAAGGCTCCCCATGCCACTCCAAAGCCACCAGGCTTTTGTCTTTTTTAAAAAAAAATTGTATCATACAACGATGAAAATCATTGTACGAAACAATTTTTTTAAAGGCACTTGTTGTACGATTCCATTGCTGTACGATGCAATCATTGTACGGGGTTCTACTGTATGCTAGAGACCAGCTCTGCCCTCACCAAACATTTCAAAACGGACACTGGGTGTAGTCTTTTAAGGTTTCAAAGGATAAGGACATGAAGCCAGTCAAGCAGGAAATTTGGGGACCAGGGTGGGGATGATGAGGGAGTAGGGTTGCCATACATCCTGCAAAACTGTGACTGTCCCGGATTCACGATCAGGAACATTGTCCCGGCCGTTTAATTAAAAATCATGTTAAAGTCCCGGAAGCCCTCTGCAGAGGCAGAGAGAGAGAGAGCTTGTCTCTGTATTTCTCTGACTTTCGTAGCTCTATGGAAATCCTCGTTCTCCAGTTGTGATGTCACCTGGGTTGTTCCCTTCCTCCTTAACCATGGAAATCTTGGGCAAAGCAGTCCTTTGAGACCTGCATTGGAGGCTTCCAGAGGGTTTCTGGGTGGCCATGAGCGTCTGGCTGGAGAAGCCCCAAGTGGTGAATAAGCAGCTGTGTAGTGCCCACTTAGAGGACTCCTGTAGGGTGTCCCAGCTTTGGCCCAGAGCATCTGATTAATGGGCATTGGAGGCAGCCTAGTAAGCTTTCCACTCCTCGGAGGACTGGGAGGGGCTTGGGCTGGAAGGCCCTGCAGGGGGCGAAGAAGAGCTGAAAGAGATGATCCAGACTCTCTGGCCCAAAGCTAGGCTCCCCCGCCCCCCATGCCTGCCAAGGAGCTGGTGCTCAAAGGTAACTGAGAATCATAGAATCCTTGGGCTGGAAGGGGCCTTTTAGGCCATCAAGTCCAACTCCCTGTTCAATGTCCCGGTTTTGTGGGAGAGAATTATGGCAACCCTATGAGGGGGGGAACCCTTCTGATTAAAAGTTTTCCCAGGTGCCAGATGTATAAGTAAAACAGACATTTATGCAGAGCTATGGCCACTTTGCCACAGAAAACACACAAGCTTTTTTTTTAAGTGGGGGGACACAATTTCTGACACACAAGATCAAATTTATCTTCCTGCCATCACAAGTTCTGTCTTTTTCTTTAAAAGAAAAGAAAAAGAGTAAGAGTTCCAGCCTCATGTTTTGGAAAAATGTGCTTGGAAGTACAAGAAGTATTTCACAGGAGTCTTAAAAAGAGAGAAGAGTTGCTAGATATTTCCCAAGGGTCTGGATATCACTGCTTTTCTCCGGAAAGAAGCAGAAATAAATAATGCAAGACAGTAACCTTTGCAACTCGTTGGGTAGAAAAGGAAAGAGAGAGAAATTATGCAGATCTCTTTAATTTGCATAAGTTACATAAGTAGTAGCTGTTCTTTTAAAAAATCTTAATGTCCTTGGTACAAACCTTTTTATTTTCTTTTTTAAAGTACAGGTTGCACATGTATACATACTACGGTAAGTACCAAGCAGTGAAGATGTACCAACAAGAGCAACCCAACACTTTAACAGAATCTTGAGCTCTCCAAAACTATGTGCAATACATAGTTCAACACAATTCATGTAATAAAATCATATAACAAATATATACAGGTCACCTCCCTCCTGTATCCATGAGAGATACTTTCTGAGACCTACTACAGATACCTGAAACCACAGATAACAGCAAACCCACTTCAGATAGTGACCTCTAGCAGCCAGCTCTGGTTACACATCATAAAAATACTGTACATGTATTTCAGGCTTTAAAAATATTTTTAGACCTGTGAATAACTGAAGCCATGGATAGTGAACCCATAGATCTGGAGGGTGGCCTGTAATTTATAAACAATTATTAATCATCTGCTGCAATAAATGAATTAACAATTAAACAGAAAAATAAACAATTAAACATCATTAAAATTGCAGGTCAGCCTAACAAAAAGCTGCTTTTAAAAGCTGATTTTTTACCAGTTACAGAAGTTATACAGTAATTATAGCAGTTTGATATCAGTTTAACAGTTAAGGTTGTTTCCTACAGAATCCTGAGGTTTGGAGCTTCTACTAAAGAATTCTATCATTACAGTTCAGTGAAGCGTGTCAAGGCCCACTAGCAGAGATTGATAAAACGAACTCACCAAACTACAAATCCCAGGATTCCTTAAAACTGAGCCATGACAATAAAAAGTGGTATGGAACTGCTATAACTCTGTAATTAGAAAAACATTAAATACACAGATCCTAGCACATGTCTTTGATTACTCTTCAGATCAACAATACATGACTAACATTGTCATCGGCTGCAACTCATATCTGAGAATACATTTTCCCTGGAAGACATTTTCAGGAAAAATGTCATTGGTGTGAATTTGTTTAAGGTGGATCCGAGTTTGCCACGAAGTGACCCACATACTATGATCATGGAGCCATCTCCTGAGGGATGTATGAAATGAGACTTGCAGGATCTAACACCAGGACTGCAATGGATTGCCGCAACCTTGAGGATATTAACATGGTGCGCCTTCACAGCCAATCCATCTGGCATGACCTCTTCCGTCTCCATGACTGTTGGGAATCAGAATAGTGAAGTGGTTCCTCCTCCACTCATTTTGCCATTGGGCCCAATATGATGGTTTCCAGTATCATTTCCTCCACTGAGGGGGCCATCACCCCATCTAAAGGGGCAAACCCCTGAGAAAGTGTATTTGCTGTGGGCTAGCTGAAACTGTGAGCTGATCGGTGTCAGTGACTGCTGCTCATATCTGAGTATACATTTTTCATGGAAGTCATTTTCAGGAAAAATGCAATTGGTGTGAATCTGTTTAAGGTGGATCCCAGCTTGCTATGAAGTGACCCACACACTACGATCATGGAGCCATCTCCTGCAGCACATATGAAATGAGACATGCAGGACTGCAATGGGCTACCACAGCCTTGAAGATATTATCAAGATGCACCTTCACAGCCAGTCCATCTGGCATGGCCTCTTCCACTTCCATGACCATTGGGAATCAGAGTTCCTCCTCCACTCATTTTGCCATTGAGCTCAATATAATGGTTTCCAGTGGCATTTCCTCCACTGAGGGGGACCATCTCCCCACCTAAAAGGGCTCATCCACCCATAGCCATTGGTCCCTTTATGGAGTCAAGTTATTTACCACTGCCCAACACTCAGAGTTGAGTCACTGGCTGTATGGTCTACTCCACTACCATAGTGGGATGTCCAGCCAGACATGGGCTAACATAGTACAGTAACAACAAATTATGCCCTGCTTCAAGCACATAGTATGAACTTAAAGATCTCTAACATTTTTGCTACATAATAACTATGTATGAATGTGATATACCATGTATAATACCAGAATACCATGCATGAGTGGAAGAGGCCCTCCATCCCCTTTTTTTAAAATTCACCACAATTCCTAAATATGGGTCAATTTTTTAAAAAAAGAAACCACACAGGTAGTGAGCCAAAGTTTTATGTCCCAGAGTGGCTTAAAGGCTCATGGTGTCCAGAGGTCTTCTCATCCTATGTTTATACATACCTTGCCCTTGGAAGTCCTTCCCCAGCCCCAGGACCTGTTGAATTCATCACAGTTTGGTATGAGAACAATTTGACTAGCCAGAAGCAAAGCCTAAAATGGGGTGCTAAAGAGGTACCTAGTCTAATCCTATCTGTGCTAAACTCCAACATAGCTTTAACAATAGCAGCATGAACAACAATTCAGAAGGCTGAGGCAACCTAAATGGGACTATGCAACAAAGAGAAAGGAGAAAAGAGAAGGACATTAAAGGACTGGGAGTGATGGGACTGATGCAGTAACTATCGAGTCCTGACAGAAAGGACCATGGAAGGTTGAGGGTACATCGGGGAAAGAGCCCATGAAGGCCAACAAGCCCAATGTACATAATTCCAGAATCAAGTTCTAGCTGATGCACCAACTGTTCTCCTACAAAGCAATGACCAATTCTACAGGCCCCTTGACATCCCCTTGCCCATGAAGGGCCAGGGAACCCACACAGGAAGTAATCCAGATTTTAAAAATGACTAGGCATTCTCAGTTACCTTGAGATGCTCTAGCTCAGTGATGGCAAACCTTAGCATTCCAGGTGTTCTTAGACTTCAATTACCAGAAGCCCAACTCAGCACTCCTGCTGATCAGGGCTTCTGGGAATTGAAGTTTAAGAACAGTTGGAGTGTCAAGGCTCACCATCACTGCTCTAGTTGATTAATAGTGAAAGATGAAAAATAGGTAAAGGTAGGTAGAAAGTAGCATTCTGGAGAAGTGTAGTGCTCACATGCCTTCTCTATCAGGGTGTGCTGCCAACAAAATTACAACAACCCCCCCCCCCAAAAAAAAACAACCCTGTACTTTTTGTGGTTGCTATTTGAACACAGGAATAGTTTCTTTTTCTGAATTTCTGAGAAATAGGATTATTAAAAAATATATTAATTAAATTATCCCTATCACTAATCTAGGGAAATTGCCACTGTTCCCTTTTTCATTGCTATTTAAACAGTACCACACCTACGGGCTGACTTTACCCTGCCATTTTGACAGGAACACTTCTAGTGAAGTGAACAGAACTTACTTCTGGCCAAAAAGGCATATTGGGACTTCAGCCTTATCACAGGAATTGCTATCCTTTAACAAATAGACATGTGTACAGAGTAACACTCGGGGGAAATGAGAGGGTAGTAGAGTTCCTGTGACAATTGATTTGTGTTTGGATGAGAAATGATTGATTGATGAGGAAAGCAGTCAGGTTCTGAGATTTTCCTTTGTTTGGTGTCTCTTTGTGAATGATAGTGAGTACAAGAGGGGATCCTATAGACCAGTGGTTCACAATGTGGGGTAAAAAACCCCAAGCTTCAATTCCCAGAAGCCTCAGTCAGTACATTGGCTGATCAGAACTTTGGGGATTTGACTTAGGCTTCTGGGAATTGAAGTCCAAAAACCAAAGATTGGAAAACACTGCTATAGACCATCTGGACAGATGACATTGGTATCATCGACAGGCAGGCTGGCCTTTTCTATGTTTTCTATCCTTTTTCCTGCTGCCAATCTTGGCAAATATCACAATGTTATGCCCATTCCTTGCATTTTGAATCATGGATATAAAAATGTATCCCACATTTATAAAATTGAGGGTTTTTGAAGGCCTGGATTATAATTTAAACATATTCCCTATGAGTGAGTAAATTTGTGAGTGAGGTTTGTTTTAACAAAAATACCAATGAGAACACACTATTTTTCACAGCTTCTTTATTTATAAAAAACAGAATACAGTATTCTTAACCTAGCTAGCAGCACAGGTCTTTCTCTTCCTCTTGAAATTTCCCAAAAAAATATTTCCATACAAAACAACATCTCTCCAGCCAGGAATCATAGCACTCAATCAGCTCACAATTCTATCCACTAACATTGTTCCATATCATTCAACTGTTATTAAGTGTCACTCCTGGCACACAGCCAATCTATGGCTGATCATGTAGATTGTACCTCAGTCACTTTCTATGCATACCAATATAAATTTGTATACAGATGTATTTATGGTAAACAATTGTCACAGAAGAGCATGGCTGGTTAAAAAGAATTCTGAATCACAACAACACAGTGTTGCATTATTTTATAAGCCCCCGTTTGTCTGCCCATGAGTAGACACCAATGTCATGTTCTGTGCTATATGGCTAATACTAAACAAAACAGGGATACTGACAAAAGGACTCCGGCACTTATTTTCTGTGCCACTGTGATTGTGCACCAGAAGAGGGAGCTACTGGATTGCTCTCTACTCGGCTGAATGGCCAAGAGAGGGTATTGCAAGTACTGTAGAAGGAATCAGGTGACAGAAAGTTCCAATAAGTGTCCACCTGAGCCAATAAAGCTTTCCAATACAGCTTGGATCTTAACAGCTCGTTACTTTAGACCACACTGCCCATCTCTGCATAACTTGACTGCATTCTGTTTGCTTCTAGATTGCCAGGCTAAACACCCAACATCATGCAACGGTGTCTGTTTGGTTTGGCAGTTGTCTGTGTTTTAAGAACTAGTTCCTAGAACCTACCAAAGCAAGGCAGCTTCACATTTGAAGTGATCTATGTCTTCCAGTTCTGTGCAACCATAGCCAAAACAGACACCACAAAGCAATTTCCAGTTTCAAAATTCTGAAAGACAGATTTGGGAAGCTAGGCTTGTCTGAACATTTGGGCTGATTTAAAGCATAAAATATGTTTTCTGAATGGCTGTTGATAGAATCTGTGGAAGCAACACATTCAACCCACACATATTCATTTTTGGGCTGAAAGGAAAAAATTCCTCACACATTAACTGCAAAATAACCTGGAGAGCAGGGTTTAGTGGAAAGAGAGAGAGAGAGAAACAAAAATAAATATTGCAACCAAAGATGTGTCAGCAAGCTGGCCCTAGCATCGAATAGAGCAAAGTGGTTACCTCAAATGGCATGTGTCAAGAGGCAGAAGCATGGTTTTAGAGGAAAAGCTGTATAATGCATGGCCAACTCTGAATCCTATAAACTGGGAAACCATCCTTCAGGAGAGATGGAGACTGCAGTCCTATTCCCAGCCTGAAGAATAAATCAGCTGTCTGTTCAATCTAGTGCTATACAAAGAAAGAAAGGGGTCCCATCTTGGTTTTTCACCTCTAAGAGCAAAATTATCTTAACATCAGGTCTGGCAGGGCAGACAAGCACTTGCAGGATACATTATTTAGATGCACGGCTTGACCTGGTGGTCTTAGGGTTTACTTCATTTACCATTTCATCAGCAGGTATTTCCCTCAGTGACAAGTATAAGGGAACAAACCACATAGCAATTTTGTGGTACGAAGGCCTACCAAGAAGCAACACATGAAGGAGAATTCTTTGGCAGGGGGTTCTAGAATGGATTGTAGTATAATCCCTTGGCCCCTTTTCTCTGGAGGGAAATGCACAAATTCAATTTAACTGGACTCATTCACTGTGACTGACAGGCTCTGCACTCAGAAAAGCCCCAGCCCAGAGCCAGCAGGCCAGCTATCAGTCAAGACAGAGGGCGCTTATGTCTTTGTGTGCTGTTATTTTGATTTTTGAAAAAGAACTATAGGGAAAGGGGAGGCCCTAATGTAGGTCAGAACTGAGGGGCATTTTTGTAAGTAATTTGAAGGAGAACATAAAGTCATTTAAAAAACTCATTTGACAACACAATCCTACACATGAATCCTCTGAAGTAAAGTCCATTACTTACTTCCAGGTATGTATGCATAAGTTGCTTTGCATTTAACTCCAATTATTTTGTTTGTTTCTAATGCTGGTATTGTCTCTTTTTTCCTTTCTTACCATGTTTTTTACTGGTTTTACTGTGGCAACTACATTAGCAATGCTTTGTGAAATGTTAATAGAACAAAACAATTTTCAATACATCACTTTCTTGTCACAATCCAGAAGACTAGAACCAAACTCATCCATTACACCAAGATCTGGCCACTTACACATAACCAACAGAGGACAAAAATATGTGTGTGCTAATTTATAGGTATAGCTGCAAGTTGAGAAATAATTACTATAATTTGCAGAGAAATACAGTCCCTCTCACCATTGAGCTGAACATGACTCAGTAGCTGTTTGCCCCTGCTGAGTCCATTGTCCAAGTGCTAACTATCGATTGGCACTTAAAGGTTCTTTGTCTTCTTGTGGTTCTTCATCTTTAAACTGGATTTGGACCAGATAATTTTTTTGCAAAAAAGATCACAAGTGGGACAAATGACTGCTGTTTAAATAGAAGATTATCCTCTGAAATGTTGAATGTTTAGCCACCTGACTGCTGTAGGACTATATAACATACACAGGTAAGTGGGAAGGCAAAGTATATGGACACTATGTGGTGGTGATGTGGGAGAACACCAGAACACTGTGACCAGCACAGTGAAGTTAGAATTACAAATGACTGATTCTAATTAATTCCTTTTTCCTACAACTTAAGGTGTATTAAAATTGTGTCATAATGCAATGATAGTATTGTTCCTTTTTTGCAGGGTTGATTGTGCAGTTACTTTTCTAGCTCGGGGTGTGGCCTCAATAAATGATGGGTTAGGCTCAAGGGCTGTGCTTACGCTACTGCTCAATACTCTGATGAGTGTTTAAGTGGATGAAAGGAGCATGGATAACTATTTTAGTCCCTTTTCAGGAGTAGACTTTACTTTCAAAAACTGTAACTATGATAAAATAAGCCAGTTTTGCTCATGGAGGCTGTCAACTGAAATTTGTTACTTTTTAAACTGTGCTTTCCAAAATCCAAATACAGTGGTGCCTCGCTTAAAGAGCATAATGCGTTCCACATGATTGCTCTTTAAGCGAGTTTGCTCTTTAAGCGAAACACCATTGTAAGTGACCAATTGTGGGGGGGATTGCGAACCCCGATTTATTTGTTAAGCGAGTTTTTGGTTGGTTTTATTTGTTAAGCGAAGCGAACATTCAGAGAAAATTCTGGTCTTTAAGCGAGTTACTCTTTAAGCGAAACGCTCTTTATGCGAGGTTTGACTGTAGAACAAACACAGAACCTGTCTACACTGAACCTCCTAGGCCGGTTTAGCACAGCTTTTAAAAAGCTGCTTGAGATCAGGATAACGAGCAAAATGTAGTCCAGAGACAGCATTTTGGTCCTCTTCCAGAAGCGTAGCGTGCCTTGGCGGGGCCCCGTATAAAAATTTGTTTGGGGGCCCTTGTGAAATTAAAAAAAAATTGGGAAGTTTTTATTAATTTTTGCTTACGCACGTTGGGGGCCCCGTATAATTGATACGGCAGATACGGTGGTAGCTACACCCCTGTCCTCTTCCTCAACAGTGGTGGCCATAGCAGCTGCTTCCCTCGCTCCCTAATTTATTTCTTATTTATTTATTTATTTTCTCAGATTTACTATGGGCAGCTTACAATATTGGTTAGAATCACAAAGTTAAAACTAATGCTTAAAACTAAAACTTAAAACTTTAAAACCGCAAAAGAACTAAAACAGTGCAAAAGCTGACGCCGCAGGGGTGGCAGTCCATTAAATCAACCATCCCATTGATGGGGGAAGCACTTCCTACCCCTCCCCCGCTACCCCCCATCAGCCAGGAAGGTGAGGAACCAGCTTCTACATTTGCTTCCCCAACTGTTACCGCTACACACTATTTTATCCCATCCCCAGTATGCAAATACGCTGGAGATGGGATAAAATACAGCAGGGCAATTTACTGAACCACCTGACCCGGTATTTAAATGGGGAAAGCTAAAGTCCAAGGGGGGAGGGATTGGCCTGACTGATGTATGTCCATGTCTGTGAAAAAAAACCTGTCCCCAAAATGGCCTCCTATTTGGTAAGATTCCTTCCTCCACCCCACCCCAGTCATTGAAACAGAGGCACACAAAAACAGATAGAGGGTTTGAAATGTCCACAAACAGATAAGAGTTATTCACAGAGACAGTAAAAGTGATTAGCAATTCTATCAAACAAAATCATTAACAATCATTATTTGCTTCCATGTCTTCAAATATTGTGACTTTCAAAAGCTGAGCTTTAATGACACATTCTATGGCAATAGGCACTATTTTCTGTTCTTCCTTGGGCACAAGGGAACAAGTGGGAAAAATACACTGATGGCAACATTGTCAGAGCCACACAGCAGCAAAATGAGCCAATGGCCTTACAGCCCAATTCTAGACTTGATTACTCATTTTTTTAAAAAAATGTCCTGGTGGTTTGCTTCTTAGTAAATCTCCATTACACTACGTTCTTAACCATGAATGGTATTGATATTACGAATATTTGAAAGGATGGAAGCAACAGAGAGAGAGAGACAGTGCCCACCCATATGGTGCACATTAGTTTATCACTCAATCCATTTTAGCTGTTTTCAAAAATAATGTAACTTTTTGTCAGTATGCCTGTTGCCTAAGGCAGATATAATTCTGCAGAACAGTATTTTTAAACATTACCTTTTTAAACTCTTAAGTCTGCTCCCTCTGTATTGCTTTTCCTTGAAATATGTTCTTTACTTGGCAAATAGGTTCTGGTTAAATACCTGACCTTTCAAAACAATATTTATAATTTTAGAAATGTGTGTGTGCTTAGCATTCTTTAAGAATCCAATATTAATACACATTTAGGTCCTTCTATTAAATCCGAACTTTTCTTGAAAAAACACATGTCATACGAAAACATTAACAACGTGTGTGGTTTTGAAATGTTCACTTATATAGCAATTTGCCATGTCATGATGTATTTTAAATAAAAGAGCTACAGACAAAGGTATTGATTTGGGGAACTTAACTAAATAAACTGTATGTAAATTGTGCCTTTCTTCTGTAAAATCAGATCAGGACACACATATTACACTGTCTTTTTCAAAGGAATGACAGCTATTGAATTTGGCAGACATTGGGATTCATTTAAAGAGTTAAAGACCTCTGATCTTTGGCTTACAATTAAATGATAGCACTGTAGAAAGGGTGCCATTGCATGGAGCCAGACAGTGTTCAACACAATAACTGCAAACCATCCTAGACCAGTGCAAAATAGCTTTAAGTGTTTCCTTCATGCTGTCCAGAATTTGACTTGGGGGGGTTCTATTTTGAAGAATATTATAGGTTTACTCAATTTCTGTCTGGCATCATAACTACTGTACAGATCTTAAGATTTTTGAAACGAGGCAGGGTTTTCTGTTCAGATTCTTTTGAGCATACCATTTTTTTGTGTTGAGAATTAATGTCATGTCATAGAAAGTGCAAGGGGCTTAGCTCAGGAAGTCATGGTTTCAAATCCTAGCTTTGAACATCACTATATCTTAGGTAGAATCAACATTACAGTATTGCCTTGAGAATAAAATGGGAAACTCCCATGTGTGTCACCCTGAGCTCATTAAAATAAAGGTTATTATGATAGCCTTATTATACATTATATATTTAATGAGGGATATGTTTCACCATGAAGGGACTACAGTGGCTTAGTGGTTGCGATGCTGAGTTTGATGAGCGGAAAGTTGACAGGTTAGCAGTTTGAGACCTGAGTGCTGGGCAACCAAGTGAGTCCCAGTTGTCTGTCCGAGTTCCTGCTAAGCTAGCAGTTCGAAAGCAAGAAATTGCTAGTAGACAAATAGGTATTGCTTCAGAAGGAAAGGTAACAACTTTCCATGCACTCCAGCACCTACTTATGTCTGCCACATGACCATGGAAGCACCTGTAGATGTAGACAGCAGACAGTGCTGGCTCCTAGGCTGTAAACGAAGATGAGCACCACTCCCTAGAGTTGGAAACAACTGGCTTTTGAGCAAGGGAGGCCTTTAACTTTTCTGTATTTCACATGTGATAATCTGCCTCTGATCTTCACAGCTCGGGGGAGTAAAAACTCTCATCCATATACAGCTGCGGAACTGGGTAGCTGTTGTGTAACAGAGGTGAAGCTTTCTGCACATCTATCCCAGTATTTTTTTACTCTGACTATCAAAAGCTTCCTCCAGGGTCTCAAGCAGAGGGAATCCTCTCCCATCATCTGCTACATGATCCTTCTATGGCTGGAAACAGGCAGACAAGCCTTCATGACTGAGCAATCACACTTGCAAAAACAGATAGTGTTTGTCTTCTGATGACCAATCGCAGCACATGCAACCCATGCTCTCTTACAAAGAACTGCCAACTAAACTTCACCCTCCAGTTTTATACATGGATGAAAATGCTTGTTTTCCTTCTACATTAATTTACTCTACAACAGCCCATCCTAAACTGATTGAAAAGCAGTGAGAATGGTTTTTTTTAATAAAGAGAAGCAGCATGATTGTTTTCTAACATGTTCTGAATAACGCTCATCAGCTGTACCTCCTCCAATGACAGCCAGTGCACTACACAGGTAGTACCTTGCAGCATGAACTAATACACATCTATGTAAATCTCATTGAGTTGAACAGATTAACACCCAAACAAGCAGGCAGAGGATTCATGTACATAAGGCTGTTCCCTTAAAATCAATCTGCATGCTCTGCCATCATGTCTGTAACATGGACTTAGAGAAAATATGCCTCTCCCACCTCAAAGATTTTAATTTCTAGAGGTGTGTGGAAGGGGGTGTACCCTCCAAAACATGTATCCCATGTGAAGGAGATTTCTGAGTATTCCCTAGAAGGGGGGGGCAGACACTGCAATTTATGAGAAACCAGAAAATCTGCTGGACATTGCTTGATAAATAAATACAACTGGAGCACATGCATTTATCCATACAGAGGTAATTATCACATCACAGCAGCTGTAACCAGAAGAGCCAAAATCAACACAAATGACGAAGGCAGTGGGAAAATAAAGTCAGCGTTTTAAAGCTCACATTACATATTCACAAGAAGACTGAGCAAGCTTAATCTGGTTTAGATCTCTTTATAGCAGCCCACTCTTTCCGATTATTCCCTCCCCCCACCGCCATTCTCCACCACCTCTTTGTTATGTCATTCTGCAGACGGATCCCAGGCTGTTTCTTGTCACCCAACAGAGCAAACGGCTCAACAGAAAGCACAGTCGGACAGCCCTTAATTAGTGCTACTTGGGATAGTCAGTATATTGGAGTCTGTGTCAGCATCTCACTTACAGCTCAATCCTTTAAGGTGCTGAGCAAACGCAATGGCTTGGCTCAAATCAAAAGCGAACAAGACTGCTCCAGAAAGCTCAGCACCAGGCAGGAAAGGGACCTTCCCTGCAGGAGGCTACATATTTTTCTAGGTCTGCGAGTTAATCTGCAAATTTGAAAATATGAGAAGAAATGTTTTAAATTTTGTTTTCTATGTCATGATAAATTGTCTTTCTTGCTACTGCTTATTTCTCACAGTGCCCATTCTTTACATTAAAGGGGGGGTCACAAAATGGCTCCATGTACATTTATGTTCGACAATCAAATGAAAGGAATAAGGAGTGCATTTATAATAAGGACAAAAACATACAAAACGTTTTCTGAGAGAAGGCTATAGGTCTACTTCCAAGAAGTAAGAAAAAATGTAAACTACTGTATGTCTACACAAATACTTTTAAACCAGCTAGACAAAAGATTTTGCCAAAAATCTAACATTTTTGGAAATTAAAGGTAAAGGTTTCCCTTGCTCGAAAGCCAGTCGTATCTGACTCTAGGGTTCAGTGCTCATATCTGTTTCAAAGCCAAAAAGCCAGCACTGTCTGCTTCTGCAGACATTTCCATGGTCATGTGGCAGGCATGACTAGACACCAAAGTGGTCCCTATTTATCTACTTGCAATTTCATGTTTTCGAACTACCAGGTTGGTTAGCTGACAGATATTCAGATATTAATGCATAATCCCAGATTTGCCATTTAGCTGCTTGAACATCTATACACCCAGTGTATAATATCATTAGAAGGGGCGGGGGGGAACAATTCTATATAGTGTGAGTATAGGAGTTTTCCCCAAATGCTCCAGATACCTTACACAGAGAACTAGCCTTTTTATATCAAATTCTAGCTTCTCCTTCCAACATACTGAGGTAAAAAGTAAAGGTTGCCCTTGCTGGAAAGCCAGTCGTATCCGACTCTAGGGTTCAGTGATCATCTCTGTTTATAGCCAAAGAGCCCACGCTGTTTGTGTCTGCAGACATTTCCATTGACACATGGCAGGCATGCCTCAACACCAGAGTGCACGGAATGCTGTTTACCTTCCCACCAAAGTGGCCCCTATTTATCTACTTGCAATTTCTTGCTTTCGAACTACTAAGTTGGCAGGAACTGGGTCAGAGACAGAAGCTCGCTCCATCATGCAGTACTCTGGAATCAAACTGACCTTCCAGTCATCAAGTTCAGTGTCTTAACCTCTTGAGCCACTGAGGTGCATAGTATCAAAGTCAATGTGGTATATGAGGCAGAAAATCCCTCCCCCAACCCCAACCCCCAATACCTTCCTTACTCCTGGCTGCAAAAATATGGCAACCACAAGGTAAATAACAAACTATTGGCTGTCCTTTTATGACACCCAAAGGATCTGTGGGACTCCCATATCAGATTGCCTAGTGATAAGGCCAGCCCTCCTTTACAGACACATCCTACTGGCAAAACTCCAGTAAGATTGTCAGGTGTGATTTTTTCCCCATACTATTGATAGGGATGGCCCTGAGTCAATTGTCAGAGGCAACTAAGTGGCTCCATAACCAAGACAGATCTGAGCTTAAAGGTTTCCAGGTCATAGCTCATGCTTTTATGCATAATAAAAAAATTCAGAGGGTGGACTGTAGCAACTCAGAGAATAATCAGTTGAAATGTCTGATCTCAAGAGTGCCAATACACTCATAGATCACAAAAGCTGCTGTATTTGGCATGTTTCCAGGTCACATGTTTCACTGCTCTTAATAGCTGAAGAGAGGGAAAAACAAGCAACTAGCAGTGCAGTTATATACATGACTACTCTGCAAAAATTCCCAATGAGTTCAGTACTGTTGCAGCCTAGGTGTAATGCATGAATTAGCTCCTACATTGTGCAAGAATAATAATTATGACTATTACCTGCTGCCAAGATGATTGTGAATTACACAGCCCCTCTCCAAACTTTTCTAAGTATGCAATAGTTAGATGAAGTTTATCATTCCCTTTTCTTGGGGGGGGGGGGGTGTTCTGGGACTATGTAAAAAATCACAGTGCCCGACTCTTCTACAAGCCAAAGTGGGAGACTAAACTCTCGGACCCTGGCTCCACAGCCAGGTGCTCCAACACATAGAGCAAGTGACTAAGACATCATCTGAGAATAAATAGCAGAGTTTAAGTTTACAGTGTTTATGCTCATACTTAGATTTTACAACATTGAGACTCAGGAGGGATATTAATTAAATCAGATATGTTCCTTGTGGGACTACTCATTGTTATGAAAGTATCCATACATGCAACATGCTTGATTTACCTAACTCTTGTTGGAAACAGCAGCTTTGGGAGACCTGTTTTGGACTGTATCCACAAATAACCCCTCACACTGTGTCATTTCTCCTCATGAGATCATACACACAAACACACAGTGCTGTTTTTTTAAAATTAAAGAACACTTGGAGATACCTCTCACTCTGCCTTTAAGAGAGTTTACTTTCACCTAGAGAAAAAAAGAAAACAGTGGGGTTCACTAGAAACTGTTATTCCCTGTTCAGATCTCCTTCACTCCAATCAGAAACAACTTGACGGAAAATAACAAAGAGATAGAACATGGGAACTAGTAGGTACCTAAATTTGTGCTATATGTTGGCCAGAATCCTATTGCTCATTTATGCTGGACTAAGGGGGAAAGGGTATTAAAATCTTTTTTTAAAAAAATCATCCAGTTTATAAATGTAAGATACTGTGCTTCTCGATCCACAATTCAAAATGCCAAGAAGTGATCTGACATTGCTGCACAATATTGTGCCCACATTGCCAGCAAGAGCAAGATGCTAAACTTTACATAGCTGTGGGCAACCTGAAAGTTGACAACATCAATGGCAGCCATTGAAATAATCTATAGGATACCTATTGTGCTCACTACCATTCACAGAGAGACACCAAGCGGTGGACGTCCCAGAATCTGACTCCTTTTTCCCATCACTTAGCCACTTTCTTAACCAAACACAAAGCAACTGTTTTTCGAAAAGTTCTCCAGGTAACTCTTGCTTGGGGACACAAAGTAATCCAAATGCCTAGAAGAAATATGTCTTTTAGATTAACTGTGCACATACAAGTACATATCTGTGCAGCTGCAATGTATTGGATTGTTAATCTCCAATGAATTTGTGTTAATTGGCATTAATTCTGTCTCATATAACCTTGTGCACAGAACTCTCAACCATCGGTATGGAGTGAGGTCTCACCCATTTACCTTCAGAGTGATGTTCTTTTATGCTCAAGACTGGAGCACAGCACATTCAAATTTTGACTGGAGGTTAGAGGAAACCAACTCTAGGCTAGAGGAAAGGTATTACAGTGGAACCTCATACAACAATCACCCAATATAGCAACGAAATCACATAACAATTAATTTTGGGGGGAAATTGTGTCCTGCATAACAATTTTCCCTATTGAAAAAAAATCATACAATGATTTTTTCAATGGGGACAACCACTTAACAAAAAAAATCATAGTACGATGCATCCCATAGGGAAAATACACTATATGATGCAAGCATTGTACAGTAATGCCTCAGATAACGTTTACCTCGGATAATGCTAAAATCGCATAACGTTAAGTAATCTGGGGAGGATAATTGGATCGAATAACTTTAAGGTCCTATGGGATGCATCGGATAACAACCGCTAAAGCCTGTGCGGTTACAATGTATCTCTATGGAGCTTTAACGTTATCCGATCCATCCCATAGGATTTTAACATGCATCAGATAACACTAAAAATCGGATAACGCCAAGACTTGTGGAACCAAGTCTTAGCGTTATCTGAGGTATTACTGTATATAATTTTTTTTTGTACAACAACAAGCCCTGTGGGATTGATTAAAATTGTTGTATGAGGTACCACTGTACATTGTACAACATTTCCAGCTGCTTTTTGCTATGTAAAATTTAGTTGTCTATTTTTAAGAATTTCATTTCCTGGCATTTTAAAATGGAAGCGTAAGTTCAGTGGAACCTCATGCAACAATTGCCCCGCATAGCAATAAAATCACATAACAATTAGGTTTTGGGGGGAAATGGTGTCCCGCATAACAATTTTCCCTATGGAAAAAATAGTACAACAATTTTTCAATTGGAAAAACCACATAGTTAAAAAAAATCATTGTATGATGCCAACCTAGTTGCATCTCCACACGGAGTTGCTGCCCTTCAGGAAAGGTTTAAAAACCTGGCTGGCAAAGCAGATGTGGGGCACTGACAGTGCTGTGACCCCAGCCTGCTGGCTGGTTTAAGAACATTCTCCCCCTCTTTCTAAACTGGTGGGAGGGGAGGGAATGTTTTGTGGTAGTTTTTAATGGGGTTTTAATTGTGATTTTAAAATTGTGATGGTTTTAATATCTGTCCACAACCCAGAGTCTTTGGCTGGAACAGTAGTAAAATAGGTGCCAGAAATCCCTCTGGGTAGAAGGTTTATCTTGTTACATTCCCATCACTGGGAGAAATACATTAAGGTAGAAACGTCTGTGTAGTATTCATGAACTTGCCTATATTTGAATACATTACCAAAGCAGAAAACAAAACAAAAACAAGTAGTGCCAGCTTCATGATTTTGGCACAAAGCCATCCAAAGGTTAAAAAAAAAAAAGGAAAGTCACACTTTCTTCCTAGTCTGCATTATTTTCCCATGCAACACTATTGCCTTTTTTCTCTCTATCCATTGTACAAAAATATTACACAATGTGCAGACTCCAGTTTGGTTTTTTGCAGCAACCATGCATATTTACAGTGTCATGCAACATAAGCAAAGGATATCTTAATAGCCTTCTTCAAAAGCAAACTATTGTGTTTCAGGCAGCCAGACATTTTATCAGTGACTGTGCAACAGTTCAGAAACATGGCAGCTTTGCGGGCTAGTGTCAGTCACACCAAATATTCTCTGTAAGGATGAATGAGGAGGGAAAGAAAGGCAAATAGAAGTGAATGAGGCACTGCTGTATATGATTCATGATGGCTCACTGTAAGCCTGTTAGCCTTCGCGGGGCTCCCTTCTCGGCAAAATAATGGATAGTTACAATGTGTATAGTGACACTGTCAAACCATCAGGAATTGCTGATTATAGGGCTAAATATTGATCTCTGCTTCACATGTGTCAAAATTCTTTCTTCCCTTAATTAGAACTTCCCTAAGCACCATACAAGAACAAACTGAATATATCAGATCTCGCTGAAAGGGAGGGCGATACGAGGATATAATTGTGACCTCTTGTCAGCTGCTTTTTTCTCTAGAGTTTTGAGATGACTTCCGCTGTCTGTCCTGCCCTTCCCAGCTCTTGTGATCATCATCCACATTTTCCCCATTCCAACCATAAGAAGGGGTTTTTTTTAAAAAAGAAAAGAAAGAAATATGGTCCAGGGCTCTGTTTTTCATCATTCTGAACTACTGGGGCTGTAGTCAGATGGCAGTGAAACTTAAAGTGCCAGAAGGTGCCTTTTTCTATTTGTTTGTTTCATGGTCCACTGCATCAGGCAGTGACCTGTAGCAACCATGTCACAGAAAACGGAGAGAGGTTCACCCAATCAAAGGAAGGTTTAAAATTAACACAGAGCCCTTCCTTTCTTCATACAGGACCAGGGGTGGTGGCAAAAGGATCCTATAATCCAGGCTACAGTCCCTTGATTATCCATCAAATTCAAAGACTCAGGAACATATATATATATTACGGAAATCAAAGTGTATTATTATTTACACTGCAAAAGCTATTTTCTCTTTCTACAAATAGACAATATAATTAATAATCTGATTACTGGTCAATCACCTCCCATACACCTGACTGTATTTAAAATATTCTTTTTTAAAAAAACAATGGAGGCTAGTGATGTATGGGTTCAATTTACTCTATAAACTGAACACTTAAATCATTTATCTTTGTTTACCTCTAATTTATTGAGGGGTGCTTTTCTTTAATAATGAAAGCATGGTACATTTGCCTTTAGTTTGATGTGGCTGATCAAAATCAATAACACCATTTAAAAGAATTTCATAAATTAAGGTCTTTCAAAATTCCACACATCCCATATTTGTTTCCACAAAAGAGAATGCAACACAAGTTTCCAATGTGTCTAGTTCATATGCGTTTTGTGTTAGGAAGTTTACGGTTAAACAAATGGGTTATGTTTCTCCACTCATGCTTTTGGTATAATAAAAATGGCTGCTGCTGATGATGATCATGATGATGATTATGATTATGATGATATTGCTCTCAAGAAGATTTTCATGACCGAGCAGAGCATGTAGTCTGGCAGATACAATGAAAGATAAGGGAACAGGCAAAGTTGAATTGGCACAAACTTCTAATTGTCACCATCTCCATTTGCCCGACTGTGCAACAGCTACCACAAGTGATGTCTACTCCCCATAAACAAGCATGTAGAGACAGGACAATGTTTCACAATTGTGGTATATAGGTACATGTACAATAAAAAGTACTGTATACAGAGCATTGAGTAGATATCCTGGGTGGTGTAATGGCTAAAGTGATGGACTGCGACTCAGAAGTTCAAATCCTGCTCATACCTGAAAGCTCACAGGGGGTGGGGATAGAACTGGCAAAAATAACCTCTCCCTCAATATTTCACTTATCAGTACAAATCAACTCTGACCTGACAGCACATAAGACAACCACCATAAACAGAGTAGAAATACTGAGAGTGTAGGTCATACTCTCAGATCATCTGTGGCCATGTAATACAACTAACAACAAAATCCAAACCATCCCAGCAAAATGCTGGCTTACAATTTCTTAGTGATTGCAGCATTTCCTCTGAGTTTGATCTTAAGACAAAATTAAATGCAGTAACTTTCACCCAAACAGCAAGTTAATACAGAAAACAAATGATCAGTTTTAAGAAAGCACATAATCTTGGCAATTGTTCTTCTGTTAGATGGACAAAAGGGGGCAGGGAGAAAAGTGAAAATTTTCCATTGCAAAGCTTTCAAATGAGGGTGAGAATACAAGGAGAAATAGATTGCAATGGTATTCCTGGTGGCAATGTATGGTTGTGAGAGCTGGACCATTAGGAAAGCTGAGCGCAGAAGAATAGATGCCTTTGAGATGTGGTGTTGGAGGAGAATTTTGAGAGTCCCCTGGACAGCGAGGAGAACAAATAGGTCAATCTTATAAGAAATCAAACCTGACTGCTCCTTAGAAGGTCAAATAGTGACGATGAAGCTAAAGTACTTTGGACATCAAATGAGAAGAGAGGATTCGCTTGAGAAAGCCTTGATGCTGGGAAGGGTGGAGGGCAAAAGAAGAAGGGGGCGGCCCAAAATGAGATGGCTAGATGGTATTGTAGACACAATGGGCACAGAGCTGAGCAAGTTGAGGAGGATGGTGGAGGACAGAAGTGCCTGGCAGACAGCGGTCCATGGGGTCACAGGGGGTAGGAGTCGACTGTGCGACTGAACAACAACAAAAATGGAGACTACTTAGAGCAGGGGTTCTCAATCTTTTTACGCCATGGGCCAGACAACACACACAGTGGACAGCTGAACGGGCTGGTCACATGGTTTCCCCTGGTGTAAACGCTGCCATAGAATGCATCCAAGGCTGTTATAAACATGTTTATGACAGCCACGGGTGCATTTTCGGCTGTCGAAAATGTGTTCATGACAGCCATAAATGTGTCCACTTCTGGTGAGATGGTGGTGATGTGGGCCACATGAATTGGTGCCATGGGCCATAGATTTGGAACCCCTGACTTAGGGTCTGATGTGAAATGTTTCCCAGTGATCACATGAGCAAATACACTCCAGCCCAACCCCATTCCATGCCAAAGGTTGATCCGGGGGAAGAATTCCCTAACAGATGAGAGTGTAGCAGAGAGAGGTCACTCCTGTGAAAGCAGTCCCTTCCAGAAAGATTAGGCACATGCCTTTGAAACTGTCTAATTGCAGCCTGAGTCCCTGATATGGCATACGGTTTAGGGTCCCCATAGTTGTCATGAATTCCTTCACCCTGAATGCTTAAACATGAGTCATATCCAACTGTACAGGATTCAATGCAGTTACATAATTGATTTTACAGGTAGGATGATACTTATTTAACTTACAATGTGATCACACAGGGAAACAGCCTGCAATTAGAACCACTTGTGGTGTGGTGTGATTTATTCCCTGATTATCACACTCCAGCCCAAAAACAATCCATTCCCAAGGTGGACTTTTTCAGTCCACCTCTGGGGCTCTTACTTTTGGAGGTCAGGTTGGAGAAATTCCTTGGCAGGCAGTAGGGTTGCTTTCAAGAAGGTTGCTCCTGTTAGAGCAGTGGCTCCTAATGTAGGACCCATGCCCAAACAGGGGGACTTCAATTCTCAGAAGCCTAAGGCAGAACATTGGCTGATCAGTGTTTTGTGGAATTGACTTAGGCTTCTGGGAACTGAAGTCCAAAAACCAAAAGTTGGGAAACATTGTGTTAGAGGAGCCCTTCTTATTGTAATTAGGCATGTGCCTTTATAGCCATCTGATCGCATCCTCAACTGAAATGTGAAAGGTTTATATCAGGGATTCCCAACTTACGGCCTGCGGGCTGGACCCGGCCCACAGAACCATTTCATGTGGCCCACCACCCAGTGGTGGGATTTTAAAAAAATTACTACCTACTTTGTGGGCATGATATGGTGGGTGTGGCCAGGGGGAAAGCCCTGCATTGCACCCGAATTAGGACTACTTTATTTCAAAACTTGGATGGGTGGAGGCAGTCGGAATTTCTGCCACCGGTTCTGGTGAACTGGTGCGAACCTGCAGAAGCCCACCACTGCCACCACCTACCTCACCACACCCAGAAGTGGAAGCAGATGCATTTACACCATCTGTAAAGCATAAATGCACCAACTTCCACTTCCAGGGGTGTGGTCCAGCCCACTCAGCTGTCCAGAGGGCATGGTCAGGCCCACATCGTAAAAAGATTGGGAACCCCTGGTTTATATACAAGAGTACAAAACCAGTGTTATTATCTGTTGTTGTGTTTATGTACCACCATCTTACCTCCAGCCCAAGGCAACCCTATGAATAATTGATCTCCAGAATATCTTACCATTAACAGCCCTGTTTAGCTTCCTCAAATTCAAGCCTCTAGCTCAGGCATTTTCAACCTTTTCAAGCCAGGGGCTGGGTCATGCTCCCTCAGACAGCTTTTGGGGCCGGATGGCCATTGTGCCCTTCCTCCACCATACGGCACTTCCTGGTGTGGTGGAGACCCGGGGGTGTGTGGATGAAATGGCTTCAGGGGCTGCCGGTTGAGAATCCCTGTTCTAGTTTATTTTATGCAGTGAATCTATCTGGTATTTGGCCTTCCTGCTGCCTTCAATATTTCCTAGCATTATTGCCTTTCTCATTCAGTCTTGTCTTATCACGATGTTCCCAAAGCATGACAGTACTGTACCAGTTTCTCATGACTAACCATGCATGGGAGTGCAATGACATGCTTTGCTTTCAGAACAAAACAACATTCTACAAGGCGATTCTAAAAATGGAGGAAACCCAAACGAAAATTTTTACCTCGAAATGGGACTTTGGATCAGCACCAAACATGGCACAGACTTAGCAGACAGTCTTCTCTTGCTCAGTTGCAAATTTGGGGAAAGTTAGGTACAGTAGAACACCATATAACGAATTCCTTCTATAACAACTAAAATTGCTATACGATGCAATGAATCTCTATGAGAAAAATCATACAACAAATTTTTGTTGTTGTACGATTTTTCCTGTAGAGATATTTGTTGTACGATGCATCCCATAGGGAAAATCACTATAAGATGCATACATCGTATAGTAAATTTTTCGTATAACAACGAGCCCCATGGAACAGATTAAAATCATTGTACGAGGTACCACTGTAACTGGTTTTTGAATTACAGGTTTTTAAAAAGTAAATCTGTTTTACCCCTTCCATGCATAAACAAGCAACTTTTATGTCTCAGATTTAAAAGAGATCAAATAAGCTGTAGATACCAGTTTTGCTCACCTTGAAGAATGGTTTGTCCAACCTATTTCTTTTTATTTAGAAGTAATCCTAAGGAGGTGAAATATTTTCATTTTTTAAAAAAAATTCAAAATGGTTAGTGTTATAAACTGCAGTAAAGAGGCTTACCAGCACATAAAATTTCAAAGTACTGATATACAGTATTGTTGCAAATTCATTGTCCTATGTGCCAATCTGAACTTTTGAGAGAAAGAAAGGCAGGAGTATCTTTCAAGTCTCTTTGACTACAAGAATGCAAAGGAGTGAAGAAATAAAATATCATCAAAACTGTTCCGGTATTGCCAGTTATTCAAAAGAACTCTGGGTTGTTAGGTTAGTTAACCACTGCCTGACACTTGGTGTTTAGTCGCTGGTAGTATGGTCCATAGCAGAATAACTTGACCAGACTTAGAATACTTCTCATCCTTTTGAGTAAGTATCACTGTATAGAGTGACATAGGTATAGAGTAGGGGTTCACAACCTATGGCCTATGGGCCATACCCAGCACCTGGCCCCATTTCATGTGGCCCGTGGTGCCACCAGCACCACCAGTGGATGCATTTACTTGATTTACATAATTTGTGTAACTTGTGTGATTTATGAAATTTATGTAATTTATAGCAGTGTAAATGCACCCGCAGCTGTCATAAACATGCTTGCAACAGCCGTAAAAGCACCCATGGCTATCGTAAATGCATTTACAACAGCCGCAGATGTGTTTTACAGCAGGAGGAACCACCAGTCTGTACTGCTCAGCTGTCTGAGGGAGTGTGGTCCAGCCTGCAGCATGAAAAGGTTGAGAACCCCTGGTATAGAGTGATATAAGTATAGAGAACAAATATTTAGAAGCTCACTTGTTTAAACTGTTGTTTTCTTTGTGGCTGGGGATGGTCTTACTCATGATGCAATGGTAGAGCCAAAACTCTGCTCATAATATGACTTCAATCTAAACAGGGTTAATTGACTCAGCCTTCCATCCATTTTCTGCAATAATATTGTCTTTTCTAGTAAATTTACTCATTTTTGTTCAAGTAACTAAAGTTCAGGATTGACTTTATTGAATACTTCTTTGCCGCCAAAATGGCAATTTACGGTATCTGTAACACTCTTTTCCAAAACTACATTTCAACTGAGTTGATTCCCCACACACCCTGTCTTTCTTCTCTGTCTTTCTTTTACATGGCATGGATGCTTTTGACATTGGTTTCCAGTGACAATCTGCCAATTCCCAGCTCTACTTTTGTTGTTGTTGTTGTTGTTGTTGTTGTTGTTTCAATACAACATGTTCATAGACAGGGGTGTGCAGGGCATTCTGTGGAGTGAGCATGGGAACAATATTTATCTGAGTAAGTTAAGGATTGAATACATCAGCAAAATCTCTGGTTTACACATTTTGGATATTGTGCTTCTGTGTACATGAATTAAAACTCCAGAAAAGAGCCTAGTGTTGCTATACAATATTGTGCCTACATTGCCAGCAGGAAAAAGGATGCTATACTTTACATAGCTAAGGCCAGTTTAAATGTTGGCAACACCAATGGCAGCAGTCAAGATGGTCTACAATCACATAGAGAATAGTATCGTTCAAATAGTACCATTCACATAGAGACACAAAGCAAGGGAAAATACCATAAGCTGACTCTCCCCCCATCCCAGCAGTTAATAAAGCAATAGCTAGGTTTTAGGGGGGGGATTGAATTTACCTTAACAAAAGAGCAACTCTGAAATAAAAGCCAAATCAAATTCCATGGGGCTTGGATAATTCCTTGTAGGAATACAGGCTATTTGGGGTTTTATGCATCATCTTTATGATTTTCAGACTTTGATTGGATTCAAGATAACTGCAACTTTATGCATTTATCATCTACAGTACAGTTAAAATGTAGGAGAAATCAAAAAATGAAATGACATTTATTCAGGGCATATCCTGAATTTAGCAGTCATTTTTTGTGTTTCATCTTTTACTTGTAATAGTGTAAGCAGTAATCCTGTGATATTATCTCGCCTAACCCACCTTTTCTGACTTTATTCCAGGTTTGTTTATTTTTAATGAGTCCATTATCATTAGTACCACCTTGCAAAAGAAATAAATATTCTGATGCTGGTTTATATAAAATGTTTCTGACATTTGTCTTCTTGATTCTTTTATATTCTCAATCTTCATGTTATCCACACACAAAAATGCAGATACTTTTTTTGACCATGATGCCTCTCCAAACTCTTGCTGCTAATTTTGTCTAGTCTCCTTATCTTGTAGAATGTTAGCATGTGTAGCAGCAAAGTTATTGTTAGGCAGAAGGAGCTGGGTGCAAAGACATGGGTTCTAAAGTTTATGGAGGTGGTACTTCACTTCAGCGATACTTTCTCAAAGGATGAGAAGTGTTCTGAGATGTGTTGGAGTGCCTGGATATAGGTACATATTTTCATATGTGGTGGGAATGTGAGTCGATACTGACATTTTGTTGATTAGGTTTTGAGGAAATAAATGTACTATATAATTTAAATTTAGTTCTATGTCTTGAAACAGCCCTTTTATCAATATTTGAAAAGAAAGTAAAGTGACTAAACAACTAGAGAATTGGTTTCCAATTTGTTAACAGCTGTGAGATTGATCGTGATAGGAACTGGAAAAATGCTCTTAATATTTTGTTACGTTAATTGCAATTAATGACAAACTTACATGGGATGTAACTGCAGTGGCTCAAGTGGCTAAGACGCTGGCTGGGAGGCACAAGGTTAGCAGTTCGATTCCCGAGTACTTCAGGATGGAAGGAGCTCCTGTCTTTGTCCCAGCTTAGCAAGTTTGAAAGCAAGAAATTGCACATAGATAAATAGGGACCACTTCGGTGGGAAGATAACAGTGTTCAGTACACTCCAGTTTCTAGCCATGCCTGCCACATGACCACAGAAACATCTGCAGAAGCAAACAGCACTGGCTCTTTAGCTTTGAAACAGAGATGAGAACTGAACCCTAGAGTCGGATACGACTAGCTTTCTAGCAAGGGAAACCTTTACCTTTAAGTATTAAGAGGGGGTCATTAGTAGAGATGAAGTTTGTAGTTGTACAGTATGTGGGAAATTTATTGATTTTGTATTACTAAAGAGAAAGGGACAAAGCCCAAGTCAAGGGTCCATACAATTTTGGAAGGGGAGAGGGGATTTACAAGGATAAAGAGGACATATTTTTTCCTCCTAATATTCCCATTTTTGGAATGTTTCTATATGTTATTTCTTTTTTTTAAGTAAAAAAATTTTAAAAAAATTATGGGTTTTAAAAATACATGCACATACTAGATAATGCTTTTATTCTATAATTTCCCTGCCTTAAATCTAGACTTTTGCAGGATGTCAAAATGATGACCTCTTCCTTTATTAGTGCTTTCTTGTTTTGGTACCATCTTTGTGGCAGTCCTTTTGGAGAGAATATCTTGGAATGGCATACCTCACAAGGGATATGTGAAAAGACGAAAAGGGCAAAGAGTACGAGGCAGACCCAAGGAAAGTGGAGAAACAACTTTAAAGATGTATTACAAGAACACCAAATTACCTCAGGTTATTAACCAAATGGTCCTGATTTGGACCAATTTATGTGAGGTCCTGATTGAAATAGAATGGCCAGTTTGCTTACAGGCATTTTGGAATTCCATAACACATCAATGGAAGGCTTACAAACCAATCCACATCCAGAGCATAAATGGAATCAGATGTGATACAAATCAATCTGGACCAAATCACAATCTATTCAGGAACCATAAACCAACTTTCAAATTGCCTTGTAGGATCTGTTCACAGCCTAGTGTAGACAGGTGGCAAACTACAAACCAATAGACAATATACACCCAATCTATGAGTAAAGACTGCATGTAAACAAAAGCTAAAGGAAATGGGAAACAAGGATTTGTAAAGGATCACTAGTATAGACAGATTCACCAGGCTGATACAGATCACCATATTACAGTCAAACCTCACGTAAAGAGCGTCTCGCTTAAAAAGCAACTTGCTTAAAGAGCAGAATTTTCTCTGAATGTTCACTTCACTTAACAAATAAAACCAACCAAAAACTCACTTAACAAATAAATTGGGGTTCGCAATCCCCCCCTACCAGAAGTCACAATTGGTCACTTACAATTGTGTTTCGCTTAAAGAGCAATCCTGTGGAACACATTATGCTCTTTCAGCGAGGTACAACTGTATGCAGGTTTTAATTTGGTCATTTGCATCATTATACTACAGATGATTTCCCTACAATCATCAAAAATTTTCATCTCCCTGGTTTTTAATAAACAGAACTATTGCATACCCTATGCCATATTTATTCAAAATAATTCAGCAGAGTCAAATATGGGAGGATCAATAAAAAAGGGTCTCCATCCTGCACAACATCCTGATGTCATTTTCAAGAGTATTAGCCAAAGGAAATAATAATAAGTGACAGGTAAGGTTTATAGTACTTTAAAATAAGCAAGTGAGCCTCCTAAAGCTACAAGCTACATTCTCTGGATATCAAAAATAATAACTGGTTTTACAGCAGTGCAGCATAGAAACACAAGGGTATAAGATATACTGTACTTTAAGCTCTGTTTGATGAATCTGAGCACAGTTCCTGGGGGATAGATTACTTTAAACCATGCTCTTTTACTTTCTAATCCTAACTTGATTTGATTTGTACTTTAATACAGCTGCCTGGCAATTCAACAGCAAACAGAGACTATTTATGTAATCATATTGTAAGTAGAGGGACAAGAAGAAAACTCTCTAGAACCTTTTTGGAAAACAGTTTGTTGTACTTTTTATTTATTGAACAGCAGGGCTTCGGGCTTTTCAGTGCTCATTATAATTGGTTTTCTGCTTGAACTTTCAAAAACTGTCATGTCAATACTCAAACAATTTTTTTGCTTACTATATGGCTGTGGGCTCTATTTTCTCATGTGCTACTTGACAAAGTCCTTATAATATCTTAAAGGCAAGTTCTAGAATTTTAGTTGCTGTTCAGAAACCATGGAAGTCAAGAGCTGCTTTATCACTGAGGTTCATCTTCCCAGAATACTTTATTTTGGAATAAGCTTCACCCACTGCTCTTGAAGATTCCAAAGTAGTGAATATTTTTTTCATCATTATAAAAAGTAGTAACCAAACACCCAACACAACTCTCTCATAATTCTGTGGTAAAATGACTTGGTGCTATGTAAAACTGTAAGTGCACCAACCCAATATCAACAAAAATCCACATTTGTTATCTCTCTTATTTTACAGTTTCATTGGTATCAAAGCTATTTTCTGCTGGCACATACTCATTTGTCAGTTTTTGAGTGAGCTGCTAAGGAGCCACACACAAAACACTGCCCAGCCATCAAACCAGCTGATGTAAAAAGTAAATTCCAATTGCTCTGGTGTTAAGAATTTAGTCCTGATGGATTCTGTCCAGTCTTGATAAATAAGAATCTCTGTGTATACAAAGGACACTGACTGCTTTGTAACCATTTTGCATGTGAAAAAAATATCTATAAAATTTATCACATGGATTGCCAGTTGAAGGTTTCATTGTAATGCTATTCTATGTGATCGGAGCAGACAGAATATTAAAAAAAAACTCAGCAGACACTGCTGAAGAAGATCGTGTCTTCAACACCTTGATCAAGACAGAACAACACTTAAACTTACAATGCAGCATGCCAAAATCTGAGGTAAAACAGTGTAAATCCTGACAATTACATGTCAGTTCAAGGAGCACCTAGTTCTCAAGTAGAACTAAAAAAAAAGACTTGCCTCTCTTGTTTTCACCCAGTGAAAATGTTTATATTACAATAAGACACTTCTAGTGTTTTTCATAGTTATCTTAAATTTCTTAAATTCTTAAAGTAAGTCCTTAAAGCCATTTTCTTAAAGTACAAATTGTACATATTCATGAAATATCCTTTTCAAAACCATATTTTACACAGACTTCATTTCTGGTATATGCAGATACATAAGTATTCATTTAATTAAAAATGTTATTAACCAGAAATCTATTCTAAGAGGCTTCCTAAATGAAAGTAGAAAATATGCAGCAAGTAAATTCTCATTTTAAGAGAGATAGACTTCTTCTTCTTCTCCTCCTCCTCCTCCTCTTCCTCCTCCTCCTCCTCGAAGACTAATGAGGGAGAATCCCGACCCATCGGTGTGCAAGGCAACCAATGGCAAAGCAGAGGATGTAGGAAACAATGGTGGGAGGAGGAACTCTGTTCTCCCAGATTGACCAGTGCTTCGACAATGGGAATGAGGCCGTACGTTAGAGATATGGCGGAGGGAGTCAATCATTGGGCGGTGAGGGCAAACACACTTAAGATTGCTGATACAGTGAGGGAGTCAAAGTGGATTATTTACACTGAGGCCATAGAGGAAAGAATCGCTAGGCCATTGAGAGAGAAGCGGGCTTCTAAGACTAATCTGCCGGAATATCTGCAGCCAGGGGAGGAGGACTTGACTGTGTTTAAAGATAGGAATATACCACTCTGTCTGTGGGAAATGAGGTGGAGGGCATATCATCAGGTACTTAATGTAGGAGCAACCAACCCATGGAAAAAAGAAGAACAGCAGTGCAGGAGGATAAGATGTCAGAATGTTAAAGGTGGGATAGCAGGCCAGAGACCCCCGAGAGAAAACTGTTATCATTTTGCAAAAGAATGAATCGCAAGAAATTTGGGAAGCTCTGGCAAGTAAATTGGACTGGCCTTATTTAAAGGAACAGAGAGCAGAGATGATTCTATCGGGGACAGAGCCAGGAAAGGGGTGGAAGGGACCAAGAAAGAAAGGGAAGCTGGAGAACTGGAAAGTGCCCTGGTCCTTGGTTAGATTAATTAATCTGTTTGCCTTAAGCGCACTGATGTTCCAAAGGAGACAGGAAGGGAAGATGGGAAAGCTGGCAGATCCAAAAAAAGCAGTGGGCAGTGTGATGGCAAGGCTCAGAGTATATGCTAAAAGAATGATGGTGAGAGAGAAGGAACCCAATAGGTACAATTGGTGGCAGTGGTTGACAGAAAGAAATTTGGGAATAACTTAGAATATTAAAAGTTAAGTTTCATGTAAATGAGAATATAATTGTAAATATTGTTATTTTGATATTGTATATACTGTATATTTCCCTCCACAATAACTATATATGTAACAAGGTGCCTGAGCTATGTAACTACAGTCATACCTTGCATAATGAATTTTATTTGTTCTGCAAGGTTGCTCGCTATGCAAAAAATTCGCTATGCGAGTCTGACTCGCATAACGAATATTTCGCTATGCGAGTCAGACTTTTCCCTATGGAAAAACTCACACAACGAGCGTTTCTATGGGGAAAACTCGCATAGCGAAAAAATTCGTTATGCGAGTTTTCCCCATAGAAACGCTCGTTATGTGAGTTTTTCCATAGGGAAAAGTCCGACTCGCATAGCGAAAAATTCGTTATGTGAGTCAGACCACTTAGCAAAAAACTTGCTCATTATGCGAGTTTTTTGTTAAGCGAAATGCTTGTTATGCGAGGTTTGACTGTATATTTTTTCAAGTTTTTGAAAGTGATAACAAGTTTACGTAGTTCACCTCGACAGATGGTACTGTAGTAAGAATTTTATCAATGAAAAGTTTCCTCCTCAAAAAAAGTTTCTTCCTCCTCCTTTTCCTTCTCCTTCTCCTTCTACCCCATCGGCTGTTGAAGAAGATGCAAGGTTCTTGTTCTGGCACTTCCATTGGCCTCCATCAGTGTCATTTGGTGTTCTTGAAATATTTCTTTGATAGGCAATGTGAATTTTAGGAACTTAAGAGACTGCTGTCTTAATTATTGATTGATTTTTTTAAAAAAAATCTTAAAATTCTTGTTGATTACATGTTTCATATGTTAACAAGAGCCCTTCTGCATGGTTTTGCTTCAGATAATATCTTTTTAAAGGCCCATTACCCAAACTTTTCTGAATGCTAACCATGCAGATATTCTTGGAGCAAGACACATGGACAAATCTAGTTGCCATTTCCAACTGGACTAGAGCTACTGGATCAATAAAACATATATGAAACTAGAGTTTACATTTTCCATTTATTCAATAGGTCTACCCTAGTTGGGTCTAACAACTGGGGAGAGAAAGAATGAATTTTTAAAACAACAAACAGGTAAAGTAGTATACATAATAGCCAAACAAGTGTGCTGATAATATAATTATTCTTCCTCTTTCTGAATGACATTTTTGCTGATGGCATCCTTACACTGATGGCAGTTGGTGGAGTTAATAACTGGACTGAATTTTGCAATGATAAGATGTTAAAGATGCATACAATTGCCCTGTTTCACATGGTGATGGGCCTTTGAATGCTACATAATACAATATGTGAATGAACCCACATAAACAGGGTTTTTACACTGATATCTGGAAAACAACCATTAGTGAAAAGGAATCTGACACAAGTATGTGTGCCAGCATTGGGTGGTCTAACATAAACTGTCCCTTAATACTCAAAAACCAGATTTATTTTTAATTTTGGAATGGGGGATTCTGTAGATTCCAGTTAGTGACTAAGAAATAAGCAGCTCTCAAATATAATTTACAGGTAAAATGATTACTTGTTTTTCTCAATTAATACATCTTTGTAGGAGTTTCCAGAGAGTTAGCTGAGTTAGTCTGTTCCTTTTCTTTTGTATCCCAATCAAATCCTGGACTGCTAAAATGAAGCCACTTTCTTGGCTTTGTTGTTAGCCAAACTTAAGTCCTCATCAGTGATAGTCTGTTTCTTAGGCAGCAACAAGAAAAGAAAAGCAAAAATATTGTGACACCTTTGAGACTAATAAATTGATTCCAATGTGATCTTCCATGAATTGTAATCGCCTCCATCAAACCGTCTTTGAATCAAAGTATATTCAGCATATCAGCACTAAGATTTTAGTAAATAATTCTTAGTACTGTATTGTACTCCATTCATATAGCTAAACAGAGGGGGACAGACAACCACCAATGTCAACAGATTTGGAAAACAAAACAATGGCCACAGGATTGGTAATGATCAGTATACATTCCAATCCCCAAAATGGGTAATGCCAAAGACTGCTCAAATTAAACAATTGCGCTCATCCCACATGCTAGCAAGGTGATGCTCAAGATAATACATGATAGACTGCAGCAGCACGTGGAGAAAGAATTATGAGAAGTGCAGGCGGAGTTCCGAAGAGGCAGGGAAACTAGAGACCACATTGCCAGCATATGTTGGATCACGCAGAAAACAAAGGAATATCAGAAACAAGTCTACTTCTGTTTCATTGACTACACCAAGGCCTTTGACTGTGTGGACCACAACAAAACGTGACAAGTAATTAAAGAGATGGGAATAGCAGAACATCTTATACACCTCGTGAGAAATCTGTACATGAGTCAAGAAGCAACAGTTAGGACAGAATATGGAATGACAGAGTGGTTTGGAATAGGAAAAGGAGTAAGACAAGGCTGCATTTTGCCACCCTACTTATTCAACTTATACACAGAGCACATAATGTGCAATGTAGGGATGGAGGAATCACAATATGGGATCAAAATTGCTGTGAGAAACATCAACAACTGAGATATGCAGATGATACTATCCTAATGGCAGAAAGTGAGGAAGACCTAAAGAAGCTCCTGATTAGGTTGAAAGAAGAGAGTGCAAAAGCTGCCTTAAGACTCAATATAAAGAAAACCAGGATAATGGCAACAGGCCCTATCAGTCCCTGGAAAATAGATGGGGAAGAAATAGAAGCAGTGACAGATTTTACTTTCTTAGGATCAAAGCTCACTGCAGATGGTGATTGCAGCCATGAAATAAAAAGGTGACTGATTCTTGGGAGACAAGTGATAAGAAACCTGGGGAACACAGTTAAAAGTAGGGACGTCACCTTGCAAACAAAAATACCCATAGTCAAAGCAATAATATTCCCGGTGGTAATGTATGGTAGTGAGAGTTGGACCATTAGGAAAGCTGAGCGCAGAAGAATAGATGCCTTTGAAATGTGGTGTTGGAGGAGAGTTTTGAGAGAACCATAAACAGTGAGGAGAACAAATAAGTCAATCTTAGAAGAAATTAAACCTGACTGCTCCTTAGAAGATCTAATTGTAAAGATGAAGCTAAAGTACTTTGGACATCAAATGAGAAGAGAAGATTCACTAGAGAAAGCCTTAATGCTGGGAAAGGTGGAGGGCAAAAGAAGAAGGGGGCAGCCAAAGATGAGATGGCTAGATGGTATTGTAGACGCATTGGGCACAGAGCTGGGCAGGTTGAGGAGGATGGTGGAGGACAGAATTGCCTGGAGGACAATGGTCCATGGGGTCGCAAAGGGTTGGAATCGACTGTGCAACTGAACAACAATGTAAGGCTGTATAGGGCAGCAGGAGTGTTGACTTAGGCTCCTGGGATTTGAAGTTCAAGAACAGCTGAAGTGCCAAGGTTCACCACCACTGGTCTAGGTCATCGTCAAGGGTTAGTCTCCCTGAATTCATTGGTATTATTCCTTTCTCACAAGCAATGGCACCTTCTCTCTTGTCCTTACAGCAATCAAAGGCACCAGTGGTGTTGAATTAGTTCATTATTTTATTTAAATATTTTCTAGTCGTCAGCACAGTACAATGAAACAAACAGAACAAAAACTGAGGAGGAAAAATCAGCTCATGTCAAGTCAGTAGAAATTGCTCACTGAAACAAAGCGAAGGAATATATGCTTCAATGTGCCTTGATACATGTATAGACCTAGAGATAGATATATAGATAGATATAAAACAAGAAAAGATCTATATCATGGCTGGTCTTTGTAGTCAACTAAGAAATTTATATACTGTACACTAGCCCTCTTAATATCCTTTCTCCCTCTCTCTCTCCCTCTCTTTCCTCTGGGCATTTATTGCTGTTCTTTCTAGTTCAGTAACCAGTGAGCAGAAGGTTCATTAAAACTAATTGAATTGGAAACTTGTCTGCCCTGGGAAATGTTAACTCTTTGTTGTTATCTCTTTCATTAAAAAAAACCCTTTTGTTATGGCCCTTTCATACAGAGTATTGTTCTTTTAAAGAGTTTAACAAAACCTCTATCCTTCAGTAAGGTATCTTTCTGAAAGCTATTTTCGCAAGAGTAAAGGTAGTTTTTAAATTCTCATTTTATAAAAAGCTTGCCTAAAATGCAGTGACAACTCTTAATCCATTGTTCACCAACAGCAGAAATGTTCTGCAGTTGGCCCCCGAAATTCTTTAGTCCACTTTACAGTGCCTAGAAATAATTCTTAAATGTGTTATGCCTCATTCACTTTGAAAAAACAAATATTGCTGCTCTGACCTTGAGAATCATTGCTGCTGTAACAGAGATCATCAAGGAATAGTAACCTTGCTGCTGTTAATACAAAATACATCTGATAAAAGGAAAATATCAGAATGGTAGTTCAAAATCAAATTGTGAAACTTCATGCTAACTTTCTGTGTGTCTCCTGCTGAGTGTTTAAGGATGACTGTGGAAAATTGTTTCAACAGGATTTAAGACATTTCATGTACTGCAGATGTATTTGTTCCTAGAATTATTGATTTTTTAAAAACCACATACACAGGCAAATAGTGGCTACAGTAGACCGTTTTAAAATCAATTGGAAATAACAGGCAACCTACTGTTGCTAATAATAGTAAATATTTATGACTGATTTGACTGGGCTTCAATATCAGTCAATCACTTTCTAAAGGATCTTTGCAATTCATTAACCTCTTTTTGCTGGTCCTGTCCCTTGTTGGTATTAGCCATTAAAAGAATAAGAGGAGTAGAATTTGATTTTCCCGTTGCCATCATTCATCGCTTATTTATTTATCCCCTCATTTGGGTACATTGCTTCTGATCTGATAGCCTCTTTAGTCTATAAGCAATAACAGAGGTCTACAACTAAGACTGAAAATCACTGTAAATTCAGCATGAAGGTGGAATTTGACCATACAATTTTGACAAGAAAATCCATAAACACCTATCACATAGTCACCAGCTAACCAAATTCTGAAGTTGTCAGATTTTTGTCTCACAGGGGGAAAAGGTAAGTAGAAACAGAAACAAATCACAAGGGATTTCTACTCTCAGTGTAGTCTCTCCCGCCCCTTCAGCTATGAAACAGAGATCAGCACTGAACCCTAGAATTGGATATGACTGGCTTTCAAGCAAGGGTGACCTTTACCTTTACTGTACCTTAGTTTTATTAGATGGAAATCTTTCCAGGAGATGTTTCTTCAAGTTTTATTTTAGTGTAATAGAGAAATAATCAGAACAGATCTACTTGAAAAGTCATAACACAAGTGAACATCTAAAATGCATGCTGCATGCAGCTGCCCTTTGGAGTTTTAGTTAGGTGTGCCCTACAAAGACCCACAAGGTTTCCCCACAATTTCTAAAGGACTGTTGGTGTTGTAAAAGTTAAAAAAAATCCTAGTTAATACTGAAGCGTCCCTGGCTATTTGCAACAAGAAAAACTGGTTAATTGCCGGAGGTGCTATTGGCATCCAGCTGTATAATGTGGAAATGACACGCAAGACACAAACCAACCTGATTCACCAGCATGTCAAAATGACTAACTCAACACTTTGGACTGCAGGCAGGAAGATGGTTTCCTGTCCTAAGGCTTTTTTCCCCAGAGAGCAATGGCCACTGGGCATGTTACAGCAATGGTGCCCATGCAAGCTTGGCCTGAACTAGACAGAAAATACAGTTTACCACTCATCACTTTATCCTGGCATTTATATGTGACCCTTCACATCTGCCTTTTTTCTTGCCTTTTATGTGACAAGACCAAGCTAGAGCATATGACAAGGAAAAGGCTAGGTCCACTTACCCATGACTAGGTGGGTAAGAACCTATGTCCAATCAGATGAAACAAAATCTCGCAGCATCTCTCTCCATCTCTCAGGGGGGGAAACAACTACAGTAATAACAAATTAAGTAATGAATCATTTATGGAGGGAAAAGAGCAAGAATACCTAAAAGTTTACGGTATAAGTCACAGAAAGAGGGTGGTTTAGGGTTACCTAACATTAAATCATATTATAGGGCGTTCCAAATCAAAGGTTTGGTAAAACTTTTAATGATAAAAGATCTTATATGGAGGGAGATAGAAATGAAAGATAGTAATGTGTGTGCAAAGGGAGAATTTTTGGAAAATTCGGTTTTTCATTTAAAACCAAGAAATAATGTACTAAAATCTATGATAAGTGTATGGGTAAAATTAAAAGAAAAATTGGCACCAAATACCTCTCCAATATTAGAGTTGCAAGATCTTAAAACATTTCCGGTTAAAACTTCAGAATTACTGAAAAACATTATGTATAAATATGATATAACTTTACTAAAAGATTGGTTGAATTGAATTGAGAATGAAGATACTAAAAAAGAAATTTATAAGGAATTAAGGTTGAACTGGCTTCAGATACTAACGTTGGATAGGTGGAATAAACAATATAAAGAGAAACTACAACCTACAAGACAGTTGACAGACTTTGAGGAAGTGCTATATAAGATAAGAAAAGGTTCAATGGGATAAAAGAAGTAGTAAGTAAGTTATACAAAATGATAAACAGTATCAAAGAAACTCAGGATGTTTTTAAAAGATTGTGGGAAACGGATTTAAGTATTAATATTTCGGACAATAATTGGAAGAAAAAATGGAAAACTAGGATTATGAGAAACTTGTCCACAAAAGTTACACAACTACAAAATTTTGTGGCGGTGGTATATGACACCAGTTCGGCTAAACCAAATAAATAGTAGCAACACAAGAAAGTGTTGGAGATGTCATCAGGAAATTGGGACATATAAACATATGTGGTGGGATTGTAAAATTATTTCCAATTTCTGGCATAAAATGGAACAAGAAATAGCAAAAATTTTAAACTTCAACTTAAAGTTGAATGAAAAAATTGTTTTACTAACAGATTTAGAAGAATTGAACTTAGAGGAAAATAAAAAAGAGTTACTATCTATTTTCTTAATGTTGGCAAGACAACAAGTGGCCAGAAACTGGAAAGGTGATATGAACTTAGAAATTGGTAAATGGTATACCGATGTTTGGGACATGGCGCTAAACAAAAAACTTACATGGGAATTAAATATAAAAAGGGGGTTAATAAAACAAAATAGATTTTGGGACATTTGGAAACCTTGGTTGCAATATACATTGAGGGAAAATAAAGGTGAAAAACCTGCGCCGAATACAATGTATTTTTGGCAGAATGACTGAGTTGTAAAAGGGATGGGTGGTAGACTCAAGGAACTTAGTGCACTGGGTGTTATATGTATTGTTTTTAAAAAAACATAACAGATTTGTAATATCATGTTGAAAGAGGATAACTGATATAAATGTGAAAGTATATAGTATATATGAATATAAATACTGTAGTATGGTTAAGACATTGAATGCATTGAAAATAACTAAATTAAGATGTTATTATATTATGTTATATTGACTTGTACCTTTTTTTCCCTTTTTTTTCAATGTTGTAAGATGTAGTTTGCAATTGTATTTTTTGTTTGTAACTGTTTTTTGTTCTGTTGTTTTTAACTTTTTTGTTTGTTGTTAAAATTTAATAAAAATATTCAAAAAAAATGAATCATTTGCTGACCTTCTGCAGTAACCCAATTCTTCCACCTGAGGTGGCTCTCTCATCTCATATGTTGAGACCACCCTAATGTGTTATGTCTTTCTGTTTTAATAATAATAATTTTGTGTCAGAAATTATTCTGGATTGAAAGGAGTTTTGCAGAAGAAACTCTGTTTAGGGGACATCCAAATGAGGCTCCTTTCATGTCCCCAAGAGCTGGGACAGAGATGGGCACTCAATCTGTCATGCAGTACCCAGGTATCAAACTGCTGACTTGCCAACCTTCCAGCTAACAAGGTGAGCTTCTTAACCACTGAGCCACTGCAGCATCTGTTTTGATAGCCTGAAATGAGTTCCTTTCTTTCCTTCAACTCTCTGTTTGCTTGAGACAATACACAAAAATTTCCGCTGATAACCTTGTTGAGGCAGAGCTTAGAAAGTTAATTATTTACATTCTTAGAAATATCTGCTGTAGAATCAGGCCCACTGTGTTCCTATTCAGTCTTTACAGTAAAACCCCAATTTATGAATGCCCCTACTTACGAATAATTCAACTTATGTAATTGGTTCTGCACTGACATCCATGCCTCGAGTTACAAACATGCCCCGATTTACGAATGAATTCTTTTTCCTCTGTGTTACCTCGAGTGAAGCAAAAAACACCATTTCCCCTATGGGTTTGCTTCAGGTTACATAATCCGATTCCACAGAGTGCATTGCGCCCTGGGAGAAAACACATGGAGCCTTTCTGAGCCTTGTAGGTGGCAGTAGAGTGCTTAGAGAGGAGTTCTTTGTCTGGATTTTCAGTACCCAAATGGCTGTTTGTTGCTGGATTTTCTGTCCATTTTCAAAGCTTATTTAAGGTAAGGAACAGTGTTTTTGCTTATGCATTCTTTCCTTTCAATGCTGCTGTTGTTTTGGGGTGGTTTGATTGGTTTTTGGAGGGAGGGGGGACTTTTTTGATTTTTGGAGAGGGAGACTGTTTCTTTATCCCTATGGGGATGCCTCAAGTTACGAACAAATTTGAGTTATGAACAAGGCCATGGAACTGATTTTATTCGTACCTCGAGGTTTTACTATACTTCAAATTGCATGGAAACAAGTGCATGAAGAGAACAAGTGGTTCTAAACAGCAACCCTGCCTCCACTTCTTCCTGTACCTGTTCCTCCCAGCTCCACCTATTGCCCAGTTACCACAAAGGTCTGAAGAAAGATTCAAAGTGTGTTCAGCTCAATACACTTAAGTTGTACAGGGGTCTGAAGGACCATTGCAAAACTACTCATTTTCAATGAAACAGAAGTACAGTAATACCTCATATAACATTAGTATCGAATAACACGAAAATCGAATAACATCAAGGAATCTGGGGGGAAGAATTGCATCAGATAACATTAAGATCCTATGGGATGCTTCAGATAACAACCGTGAAAGCCTGTGTGGTTACAATGTATCTCTATGGATCCCATAGAGGATCAGATAACACTAAAAATCATATAACACGAAGACTTGTGGAACCAGGTTTTAGTGTTATATGAGGTTTTACTGTATTGATCACTCCCCTGTGAAATTTCACACCTCTAGTGCAAAAATAATACAAGACTGAGTGTTTTTATTGACACATATAATTTACACAACACAACTCCGTGCAAAACTAGTGCCTTCCCTCTGTAAGGCAAGGTGCCATACCCATGTATACATAGAGAATACAGGAGGGCCTGCTGGTTTATTAAAAAGATACAAGTAAACCCTCCCATACTTTTAATGTTTAAAAGTTGGTACAACACAGCTGCTTAAGTTTTACAGGTTCTTATTTCATTCATAAGGTAAAAGAGGATTTACAGTCCTACAGTTAAGAATTTCACATTATTACGGTTGCTAATAAGCTCCTTTGTACATTCAGCTGAAAACACATAGAATTCTCCATCTGACATGTACTAAACATAGGAAATTAGGAAGCTGTGGTGGCTCAGTGGTTAATATGTTCGTCTTATTAGATGGGTGGATGGCAAGTTGGCAGTTTGAGACCCGAGTACTACATGGCAGTTTAAGAGCCCTTCTCTGTCCAAGATCTTGCCAACCTAGCAGTTCGAAAGCAAGAAATTGCAAGTAGATAAACAGGGACCACTTCGGTGGGAAAAGATCTTGGCGATATGAAAGGAGCCTTATTCGGGCATTTCCTGAGTTTCTCCAGCAAAAATCCTTTCAACCCAAAATAATTTCTGATATGAAATAATAATAATAATTGTTGTTGTTGTTGTTGTTGTTGTTGTTGTTGTTGTTGTTGTTGTTGTTGTTGTTAAAGGAAGATTGTGGCAGAATGGCAGGGATGAAACACATGGGATGTATTTGTCAACATGCAACTGGGTTAGCCTATTTGTTAAGAGGTAGGACTTGTGATCCAGTTTTACTGGGAGTTCATATTATCTTATGTGGTGATTTTCATAATCAATGTGGAGTAGTGGTTGGAGTGCTAAATTAGGACTCAGAAAACCAGGGTTCAAATCCTTACTCATGAAGAGAAATTCACAGCACAACATTGGAGCAGTAACACTCTTGTGGTCTGACCAGTGGTGATACCACCCTTTTTGAGCCACTATGTATACATGTTACCATTACTGTTTATATATAATGTTTGTACATAAAGTGACAATTGAGTTAGAATCATAAGGATCAGAAAAGTTAGAGTAGAGAATTAGAGTTGAGAACTGAAGAGAGTTGGTAGACTGTCTTACCGTTAGTCAGGAAAAACAGTCTGTGATAGAATCTACCAAGAAAGTCAGATCTGGAAGCCTAGAGCATATGGCAGAAAGATATAGAGTTTTCAAAGAAAGTATTTTGATATTTAAATACAGAAAATGTACATAGGGTGCCAAAAATGTATAGATATTTTAAGAGATGTTATCTATGTCTTACTTTTTGAAGTAAGACATACTACATGCATCCAATTTATCTGTAATTCATACACTTTCGGGAAATGATCGATTTTTCTTCCAGCAAGCTAGTACCCCACCACACTTCCACTGAGACACGAGAGCTTACCTCAATGAGAATTTGCAGAATAATGGATAGGATGAAGAGGTTGCAGTTGAATTTTCCCCCACGTTCTCCTGACTTAACACCCCTTGACTTCTGCCTACGGGGGACCTTAAAGGATGTGGTGTACCATAGAAAACCAGCTACACTGGTGGTACTTCAGAAGGAATTGAAACAGCATGCGCAGCGATACAAGTGGACACTTTGGTCAATGTTGCTCAAGCAGTAGTTCACCATAATCAGAAGTGTCTGGACACTGATGCTAACCACTTTGAGCACCTCTTGTAATTACAGAAGTCAAAAGTGAGTTGTATTCATCTTTTGTTACCAGTATATATTGAGTATTACAATTTTAGTACAGTATATTTTACTGCTGTTTGACTTATATCATTCACACCTAAGTACGGTACCTACCTTTCCCTTCACACCTATTACTTATGGTACCTAAGTAAAAATGCTTTCTGCTTATTTAAAATGAAAGTCAGCTCACCACTTATTTTAAGAGTAACTAATAATAAATAACACAGACTACTAAAAAGAAAAGTACACCTATGTCAAGTAAAGCTATTTTTTACCTATAGGAACACAGAGTCTAATTGAAAATAAGACACCCTCTTTCACTAAACATATGAATTATCTAAAAATACCAACCAGGCACAAAGGAGGCTCTGAGTGGGAATGTAAAGGAGGAACAACTCAAATATCTTTTGTTTTAGGAGGTTGTTGTTTCAGGCTAACACCTTCTTTAGTTGCATATAAAGAATGCTGGCTCAGATTTTAGGCATTAAAAGGGGCCTGAGTGGCAGCTGCAACAGCCTGAGGAGTGTGTGACCCAGCTAGTGTGAAAATTAGCAGATAGATAAGGGCCTCCTCATGCTGGAACATCACAGGGTCATGGTGAGGATAAAGTGGGAAGGCCTATATGCAATGCTTTGAGGTCTCTAGTGGACCGGTGGAGTATAACTCTAACAAAATCATGAAGTAATTATGAAGCAGAACTTATATCTACAGCTTCACCCCTTCATGTATTGTTTTCACACACAGTAACCCCTTAATAGGTCTAATACATATCTGGAGAGTGTGATGGGAATAATAAGGAGAAAAATGAAACCCATTCAGAGGTTCTAAAAAATGCTTCATGATAAAACCATTCTACAGAAATGGATTCAAATGACTACATAGTAAGTTAGCCACATGGTAAAATAAAATGTTTGTCACCACATAGATTACTCTCACTGAATAGTTTGTTGTCATTCTACCTTTTTGAACTTTACAAATAATGTTTTGTGGTAGTGTGTGGGAGGGGGGGGGGTCATTCCACATGGCAAGCTAATACACATGAAATGGCTTTCCAATGCAGAGCAGTCATCATGTGGAAACATTTTCCAGAAGCCACTTTATCACAACTATATAAATGATATACTTCATAGACTATGATATTTCTGCCAGGTCAGGGAATGTACCATTTCTCATTTCTCCAGAAGTACAGTTAAGGATTGTTTGGTGCCTGCACGTACATTATTTAGCATGTCTTTATTGATGACTATCCTACCACACACCTATTCCTGAGAGGCAGTATAATTCTCTGCATACTTAGAGCCGGGGAATGTGTGGCTGTCCATATATTGCTGAACTGCAGCTTCCACCAGCCTTAACAGCCTAGCCCAGTGGTGGTGAACCTATGGCACATGTGCCAGATGTGGCACTTGGAGCCTTCTCTGTGGGCACCCATGTAGTCACCCCAGCACAGAGTTTGCTCTGTCGAGCAGTCAAATGGGAGCACTTCCTCCCTCCCCCTAGCACAGAGTTTGCCTTGCCCTTCTGCCCAGCAGCCCAATGGGAGCATTTCCTTCCTCCCCCATTGCTGTGTTGACACTTTGCAATAAATAAGTAGGTTTTGGGTTGCAGTTTTGGCACTTGGTCTCTAAAAGGTTCACCATGACTGGCCTAACCAATGATGAAGAACCACCAATGTTTTAGCCCCAAAAGTCTGGAGGGCTACAGTTGTGAACCTGTGATTCTGACAAAGATACAGACCAAGTACATGGTCGACTGGAAGACCTACATGCCTAACACTTGAAGAGTTACCGCTATGCAGTACTAAATATTTCTTAGCATCGTTTGTGCTGATATAAATTTTCTCCTTGTGGGAGTTAATCTGCTGCCCTGTCTATCTGACATGCATACATTATCTCTTGATGTTGTGGTGAGTAAATGAGGAAGACGTTCGTATGAACACATCCAGACAGAATGCACAGGCTCAGCATTGTGCACAACCACAAGACATAGTGACAGTAATTAGTAATTGAGACAACATAAAATAGAAATAAAAGGAAATACACACACACACACACACACACACAAGTCTAAGAAAATCCCTTCAAACTTTGGCTTGACAAACACAGGAAATTATATTTAAGAACCTTAATGGATATACATTAGTGAATGGCTGGATGATAGATAGATAGATAGATAGATAGATAGATAGATAGATAGATAGATAGATAGATAGATAGATAGATAGATAGATAGATAGATAGATAGATAGATAGATAGATAGATAGTATCTGTATTTTGTATTTGTATGCCACTCTATTCGCCGAAGCAACTCACAGCGGCTAACAACATAGATCATAAAATATCACATATCAAAATATATCAAAGTATTACACATCAAATATCACCGACATATCAAAGTATCACACATCACATATCAGTAACAGATCAAAATATCACATATGAATAACATATCAAAGTATCACATATCAATAACATATCAATAAACTACAAATATTACATCACAAAATATCACATATCAAAACATATCAAAGTATCACATATCAAATAGATTTCACATATCACAAAGGTGATGTTCTCCACTGGATCCTGACCTATCTTAAGCAGAAACAAAGGCTGTGCCAGAACCGATGGATGGACGGACAGATGGACAGACGGACTAGAAAGTTATCTACCTTTATTTATTTGACAAGAAAATGTATTTTCATTGAATAATTCCAGGGTAGTTTGCAATTATTTTATTATAATAATGACCTCATGCTATCAAGTCAATTCTGACTTATTATGACTCTTTCCAGGGTTTTCTATATAGAAAATACACAGAAGTGGTTTGCCATTCCTTTCTTCTGGGGCTGCCTTGGAGCTGAGCAGTTTGTTTGCAGTTTGCCCATGACTGCATAGGCTGGCTCTTCACCTTCAAGGCTCAATAAGGAACTGAACTCCCAACTTCTGGCTCCACAGCAAGATGCTCAACTCACTGAGCTATCCAGTCAGCTACAGATAATGAGTGCAGATCAAACAAAGTAATTAGCAGTCAGTATGTCACTTCACAAAAAAAGAATGTAATGCCTTTCTTACCACCACCACCCCAAACTATTGTGTTACAGGTAACATTATTGTAACTTGTTCTTTACAAACTCTGAATGAAACAAATATATAAAGGTAAAGGTAAAGGTCACCCTTGCTTGAAAGTCAGTCATATCCGACTTTAGGATTCAGTGCTCATCTCTGTTTATACCCGAAGAGCCAGCACTGTCTGAATCTGTAGACATTTCCATCGACATGTGGGAGGCATGCCTAGACACGGGGGTGCACAGAACACTGTTTACCTTCCCACTGAAGTGGTCCCTATCTATCTACTTGCAATTTCTTGCTTTCGAAGTGCTAGGTTGGCAGGAGGTGGAACAAAGACGGGTGCACATTCCATTGTGCAGTACTCAGGTATCAAACTGCTGACCTGCTGCCTTCCAGTCAGTGTCTTAACCACTTGAGCCACTGCATACATAACCATATAATGAATAGACCTTTTCCTAAAACATTGCACTGCTCCTGGAAAAGTTCCTAAATACTTTATTTAGGTAACTTCCTGCAGTTACCTGATCATTCGGTAAAACTAAAATGTTTTAAAGACTGCATACAGTGCAGGATATTTCACAGGAAGACGGTCTTTTTAAAAAAGCTTCTCTATGACAATGCAATAAAAAGTTACTATGTGACACTAAATTTATTTCTATCTGACTATATTAAAAATTCTATATGTCCTCTCTCTTTACATCTCAGGTGCAATGGAGAGTCATACGATGTGACCTATATTTGTTCAGCACCATGGAAACCATTTCATCTATCTCATCTATTATCTGATCACTATTTGCATAAAAGCAAGAAGAAAAGATACAGGCAGGAGGAAGGGAGAGAATATAGGGCCCAGGGGGGATAATAATAAAAACATATTTAAAGGAGTGGCGGTTAGAGAACCACAAGGACCTCGATGAAAACTTACGGTATATTCAGTGAAACTCTCTGTGCAAAAGTGGCCCTGATACAGCCAAAAGAGGGAAGCACGAAGGATGTCCTGAAATCAGTGATGCCCAAACTTTTCAGGACACACACCAGTCATGTGGTTCAGCGGGCCGGTCACGTGGTTTAGTGGGCCAGTGATGTTGTTCCTCCCACTGGAAGCAGAAAAAAATGACTTGGAATCTGTTTTGCAATAGGATGAGATAGATCTTAAGCTGCCATTTTCTCTGCTTAAATCACAGGTGCCCAAACTATGGCCCATGGGCCAGATCCTCCCCCCAATGTACGGGTACATTTTACTTCCACTTCTGGGAGCAACAAGGGCAGTCTGGCAATGAATTGGCATTGAGGCCAGATCTGGCTTGAGGGCCATAGTTTGGGCATCCCTGCCTGAAATAGAGATGCTTCGTCTTGCAGACCAACACGATCCACAAAAGATTCCTGTGTACTTTTTCCTCTAACTTCTAAATTCCAAGTTGCGAATTATAATTCATCCCTACCAAGCTTTTTAAGAGAATCTTCTCCAAATATGTATTCAATACAAATATCAATATAAATAAAAAGAAGGTGCTGATAATTTTTAAATCCTTCTTCCCTCTCTCTCACACACATACACATACACATACACATACACATACACATCAAATGAGAAGAGAGGGTTCACTTGAGAAAGCCTTGATGCTTGGAAGGGTCGAGGGCAAAAGAAGAAGGGGACGGCCCAAGATGAGATGGCTAGATGGTATTGTAGAGATAATGGGCACAGAACAGAGCGAGTTGAGGGGGATGGTGGAGGACAGGAGTGCCTGGCGGACAGTGGTCCATGGGGTCGCAGAGGGTCGGAATCAACTGTGCAACTGAACAACAACAACAAAAAATGTGTATTTTTTTCTTTTGTTCAGCTGAATTTTACATGTATTTTAGCATGTTGTTAGATGACCTCACAACCTCTTTCGCTGACAGTCAGCATGACCATCTAAGAAAAATGAAATGGAATACAATTAAAATTGCTGTGGTTAAAATTGTCTATATTATTATTATTATTATTATTATTATTATTATTATTATTATTATTATTATTATTATTATTATTATTATTATTATTATTATTATTATTATTATTATTGTTATTGTTATTGTTATTGTTATTGTTGTTGTTGTTGTTGTTGTTGTTGTTGTTGTTGTTGTTGTTGTTGTTGTTGTTGTTGTTGTTGTTGTTGTTGTTGTTGTTGTTGTTGTTATTCAGAGAAGCCTTAGTAGAGTAGAATAGAGTAGAATGACTACTCAAATAATCTCTTGCAGGTAGCAGCCTTAATGTTTGCTCCTAACACAAAAATATCCTCTCTCTCCCTCTCCCTCTCTCCCTTCCTCCCTCTCTCTCACACACATACACACACACCTTTTTATGTCAAAATTAAAGGAACATTCTGTGACCTTAGAATAAAAGCTGAATTTAGCACAAAACACTTCCCTGTTTGTCAAGCTCATGCAATTTCAAAAGCCACATATTCTGTAAGAGGGAAAGGAAGGGGGGAGAGAAAGGAGAAATCTGCCTCATCCAGTTTTTCTGCCTTGGGGCTGAATCAGATACACCTCAGTTTCAATTGTGAGCCTCTCCCAGGATGTGAACTCTTACCAGTGACATCAGCAACCTTGTGCAGGGCAAAACACATTTCCAAAGAGTGGCAGTTTAAATCTAATAACATCCAAACAATTTGCACACTGAAGCGTGTGGAACTGAATGCCTAATGGCGTTTAACTAGGGAATCCCTTTTTAAAAGGATTTTTTTTAAGGGAAAAGCAACACTTTTATATCAGAGACAGTTAAACCAACAATCTCTGCATATCCACTGCAGTCTGCTCTACCTAGCAGTGAGTGCAGCTGTAATATATTTCATTTTACAGCACAGAAGGCCTGTACACCTGGGAAATTCCTCTAATCCAAATATATTTAGGATCTTCTCAAGAGCTCAAATTGGAATCAGTCTGGAAGAAAAAACTTGGACAAAGGAGGGGGAAAGTGATAGTTCTCAATAAATCAAATCAAACTCTGTCAATTCACTCTGAATTTAAGATACAAGCCAAGACATTCAGGGGAGAGTAGTGCCTTGAAAAAGTAAACTCACATACTCCCTGGCACCCAAGCATGGAGTGAGTGAGGAAAGAATCATCTTTCCCATTGCAAAACTGGCTCAGGAGATTCTGGCTATGAACGGTGAACCTACTGGAGCAGAGAGGTTCACAGTTCAAGCAATCAAAGGCTGTACCAAGAATTAGCTATTCTCGTTCAGATTTGCTGCCAGCTTGTATCCCTGGCATGAAGCCACGCCAGAGCCAGCCAGCACAATGATCTCTTTCTCCTTTGGAAAGGTCTGCAGGGTCAGGTCAGGTCAGGTGCTTGATGGATGGAAGGACTCCCAGGGAACACTCACAGGGAAGTTATTCCAGGAAGTGCTGCTTCTTGGAAACTTAGCACCTGGCAACTTTCCAAAGGGACTGCCTCAATCCTGATAGAGTTCTGCTGGGGACAAATCCCAGTTGTTATTTTTTTTTCCAAAGAGATTCACGCAAGTGCCACCATTTGAAGACTACACATTTGGAGGGAAACTAAAATCTCTTCATCTGTATCTCCCCATCCCCTACTGCCCCCCCCCCTCAAAAAAAAAGATTACCTCTGCTTTGGTTCATTTTAGGACTGACAACATACCCTCTAGGCAATTCAAGAGCTCTTTAATAAGCCAGTGTTTTAGAGATGCTGCTGGTCATATTTTAACACTACTACAAGTGGACTGATGTGTGATGGCAGACTTCAGAGTGACTCATCTTGAGATTCGTGTGCAGAGGTGACATTCAGATGGAGTCAGGGAGCAGCCCTGCCAGACGTACAATTTGTATGTAGCAAGACACCTGTCAAAGAGTCCATATGGCTGTCTAAATTCATACAATTTGGGGTGGGATTTTCCCAACCTTTCCAAAGTCTGTCTACCCATACTTCTATCTACACATAACACCTGAAACATATTTGAGACACCTTCAATATCACTGACACATGCTGAGTTGTTTACAATTAATGTAACGATACATCAACAGTCTAAAACAAGAGCAGAGAAATGGAAGCCAAATATTTGTTTGTTTACATGCTTTATTCATTATGCTTATGTCTTGCCTTTCCTCCCTGGACTAATACACAGGTTTCATCCACATCCCCTCACAACAACATGGTGATGCAGGCCAGATCGAGAGAAAATGACTATCTTGAAGCCTCCCAGGGACAAGAACCTGGATTTCACAAGTGCCAGCCCAACACTCTAGCCATAAATACTAATGTAATTTATTCTTGCAAACACACAAGCCACTCCACCACATTAAGGTACTGTTCCATGGAGGGGATTATTATTATTAGATTCACAGTCAAAGTCTGGTATAAAATTAACAGTTCAAGAGCTAACCAAGGACCTAAGAACCATTAAGGTAGAGCCTACGTATGTATTATTATTATACAGTATATACAAATCAACCATTTGAATCACAGTCGAGGACTGGAATAAAATTTAACAGTTCAAGCACTAACCAAGGACCTAAGAACTGTTAAGGTCACATCAGAGTATATATGCAGTTCCTAGTAGAGTTGTTTTGTTTTTTTGTTTTTTGAGAGTTAGGATGTTCAAGTCCGATAAGTCCAAAAATTCCAAATATCTAGTGTGTCCTTTGGATATTGCTCCAAGGGGTCTGGTCATTATGTGTACAACAGCAGATTTCTTCCTCAACTTCAGTTTGCAAATCGTGATATTTTGTGATTTTCTGCAGTAGTTTGTCTGGATGGGAGGCAACGGGCTACAACTGAATCCTGGCAAGACTGAGTGGCTGCGGGTCAGGGCCCCCACATTATCTTGGGAGCTACCATCTTTGGAGTTGGTGTTTTTTTGCCACAGACAGACCCGGTGCATAATTTGGGGGTCCTCCTGGTCTCATGACTCCTGCTCGATGAGCAGGTGGCAGTCGTGGCTAGGAGGGTTTTTGCACAGCTTTGTGTCATTTGTCAATTATGCCCGCTCCTGGACCGGGACTCCTTGCTTACGGTCACACATACTCTGGTCACCTCCAGAATGGATTATTGTAATGCGCTCTACATGGGGCTGCCCTTGATGACAATTCGGAGGCTGCAGCTTGTTCAGAATGCAGCTGCCCGTGTAGTGATTGGGTGCGGGCAGTATGCCCATGCCTCGCCCCTGGTACGGGAGCTCCATTGGTTACCAGTGTGCCTCTGGGTGCAGTTCAAGGTGCTGATAATTACCTTTCAAGCCCTACATGGTAGTGGGCCAGGATACTTAAGAGACCGCATCTGCCCATCCCAAGGACATCTTCCCATCCCACTAGAGTGGCTCTTTAAAAATACCAACTGCTAGAGAGGCTCATCTCTCTGGCACTTGAAGGAGGGCCTTTTTGGTATCCCCTCCAGCCCTAAGGAACCTCCTGCCAGTTGAACTGCATTTCCAGACAGAGCTGCTGCCCTTCAGGAAAGAGCTGAAAACCTGGCTAGCAGGGGAGGTGTGGGGAGGTGGAGAGGGAGCAACCACCACCACCCCACTGGCTCATTTAGTGGAGGATCACGCATGCTTTTAAGAGTTTTTAACTAGATTTTTTTAATTAGTGCAGGTAGGAGGTAATATTTTTTCAGTGTTTTTAGGAATGTTAAGGGTCTCTATAGTTTTAAATGTCGGGGATTTTTATGTACGCCACCCAGAGTCGCATGTCAATTGGAGCGGCTATACAAATTGAATGAATGACTAAATAAATAAATAAATTTATTATTATTATTATTATTATTATTATTATTATTATTATTATTATTATTATTATTATTATTATTATTATTATTATTATTATTATTATTATTATTATTAGTGCATCTCCTGGTATAACAATATCAATAAACCAGACCCTCTTGTAGTATTTATTTGCTTGTTTGTTTGTTTATTTGTTATTTACACTTATACTCCACACCTCTAGGGAAAAGTAAATCCCTACACGAGGTGGCTAACAGCATAAAATTCCCCATACAACAAACAAACTTATTAAAAATACCCCCATAAAACTACAGTAAAAGCTCACAGTAAAACAGACCATAAAAATGGGCCAAAATACAGCAGACCAGTCTCCTAGCAGCAGCAGCGGCGGCAGCAGTTCACAAGTATTAAAAGCTTGGTAAGGGGATGGAGTCAAAAATGTAGCTGTCAGATGTGCTTGAGATTGGGCAACTTAGTATCTCTGGGTGCCTTCAAGATACTGTATTCATCTGAAGAAAGCTGCTCTGTGTGACAGATGAAAAACAGTTGCAAGTATTGTTCCAGAAGTAGCAATACTTTTAACTAAGGGACTTTTTCTGCTGCCATGTAAACCACACCCTTGCATGTAGTTTCACTATGCCACAGATTTCCTGATGAATATTGCTACCTTTAGCAACAGTCCATCATGGGAAGTCATCTCCAAGGAGAACAAACTCACTCAAAGGGACCCATAATATGGGTACCCTTCAAGACAACTCAAACTACATCATCTGCCACTAATATGGCTGCTTATGTCAAGGTAAAGGTAAATGTTGCCCTTGCTCAAAAGCCTGTCATATCCAACTCTAGGGTTCAGTGCTCATCTCTGTTTCTAGCCAAAGAGCCAGTGCTGTCTGCAGCTGCAGGTGTTTCTAATGACACATGGCAGACATGCCTCAACACCAGTGTACAGAATGCTGTTTACCTTCCTACCAAAGTGGTACCTACTGATCTACTTGCAATTTCTTGCTTTCAGACTGCTAGGTTGTCAGGAGACTTGTGTCAGACCACTATGTAGAGACCATTGCTGCACACTGCCATCCTTCAGCCTTCCCTGAATCAGTAATTTGGTCACATATTTAGAAACATCATATGGAATTCAAGCACCTTCACATTGCTATAGATCCCAGTTGTGGGTTTTCCCCCAAGCAAAACCAACTTTTCCTCTTCCCTCATTGCAATTTCATAGCATTTCAACACTGCCCAAGGCAAGATGGAGACACATAACGAATGTGCACAGAACTCCATGCTTTTTGTCATTAAGGAAATGTACTACTCCCCCCCTCCCAGTGGACATTATCTGAGTGCAATGTGGGGAAACCCACAAGTGTGAGTCATTGGCCCATCTTCTTTGTGTCACTGTCTAAGGAAGGGTGAAGCACATCTGACCATTTCTGCCTCATAACCCAAATTTTCAGAGGAATCAATGGAATTACCTCCACAAGAGATCACTCTTTGAGCAACATGATCAGGCCATGTAACAGATCTCACAATAATTATAGAAGAGTGAGGTGTGTGGTTATTCTCTGAATAACAAGACCAGCTTCAATGCCAACAATGCCACCCTTCCAAATCAGTGGATCTCAGGTTGGGACATGAGGAATAAAATCAATAGGATTTCCCTGGCCATATGTGTGTCAGGATAGCAGAGTAGCATTTTAAGCTGTTGCACAGCGCACACACATACAGCTTCAGTGGATAGTGCAGTTTACTTGTGAGTGAGGGGAAGACAACATACACAGAACTATATACAAAGTACCAGTCTCTCTCCAAGCCCCACAGTTGCAGCAGACCTTGGAGTCCTCTGATGGCTCCAATCCAAAGAGCATGTACAGAGTCCTGCCAGCAAAGCACTGACTGCAGGCTGGCAAAATCAGTGTGCTACTTCTCAGTGGTATAAGGTACCTGTCAGTTCTCAGAGAAACAGAGCTTCACGCAGCACGTCTTCTCCCTCTCGAGTCAGTGGTCAGTCTGTCAGCAGTCTTCAGCAGTTCTTCCTTCTCAGTAGAATACTCTCCTCAGCAGTTCACCCTCCTTCAGTAGTTTCACCCTCCTCAGTAGAACCTTCCCCAGTAGGCCATAGTTATACTGTGGTGTTGCTATGCTATTCCGGTAATCAGCCACAGAGGCACGTACACCAGGTAGACACAGCCATGCAATCAATCTGTGCCTCAATCCCAAACACCTGTGTTTAAGGCTCTTGCAGGACCTTAAAGCTGTACTAACACACTGGGCAGAAATCTTTGTACAATACCCCACAAAATGCCCTAACAGCCATAAGACAATAACAATCTACAGTCTATGTAAAATCAGCAGTGATTTTACTGGGCTATGATCAATTAGTCAACCAAAGCTTAAGCAAATAGACAAATCTTAACTTTGTACTGAAATGAGGCAAACAAAGATCTAGCAAAACCTTCAAAGAAAGATATTCCATTACTAGTGCATTACAACAAAAGTCTTCTCCCGCATCTCCATATAAGGTATCACTCCTGGAACATAAAAGAGCATAACTATGGGTGGGCTAAATTGCAACTCTTATCTCCCAACCATGGTAGCCATGAGCCAGGATGGATAGCTCATGGCATTTAAGGGCATTAAAGCCTAGCACCAACTTTTTTCCCCACTACACAATATTGCTCAATTTTAGTCAAGATTGTGTTTTAATGTCATAACCACTTCCTTTAAGACTCCTTGAATCAACATTCATTTTCCCTTTCACCATTCAAGTTCAAGTGCAACAATGACTTCTCATCAAAATATACTTATGAATCTGGGTATCTCTGCTACAATGTCATTGTCACCTCCCAATGACCATTGGACAATTGTCAAGATAATCACAAGGCTGGTACCTTTTGTGTCTCCATTCCTTCATACTCTATTCTTCCCCTCGTGCATACCTGTATTTTGGCCATCAGAGGCTACAATTCATTCATCTGATGAAGCAGGCTCCAATCTGTGAGAGGTTGCCATGTAAGGCATACAGTAAACCCCCGAGTTATGTATGCATCGATTTACATAAAAATCGCTTTACATAATGATTTTTTGTGGAAAACACGTACCGTTTTACACAAATAAATCATTTTATGTAATGGGTTTCCTTGTGTCTTGGAAGTCTAAAATGGCAGTGCTGCTATTTCAAACTCTAAAATGGTGGCCCTGTGACATTTTAGACTTAAAAATTCCACCCCACGCCACCCATCCCACTGCTGAAAGTTGCAAGACATCACTTACTGTGGTGGTGGTGGAGGCAGAAGAGGCAGGGTTGATGACTGTGGCAGACGTGCCACATTTTCTGGAGTCCCCGCTGCTTCTATCGGGATTGGGAGAGTGTGGGGGGCATATCCTCTCAGTTCCGCTTTTCATCTGAGATTTCTCCCCAGTGCATTTTAACTGGGAACGTGTGTTGGATGAAGAGCGGAATGGAGTAGTCTTTGTCCGATGCACGTTCCCAGCTAAAGCGCACCGCAGGGGGACCTCAGATGAAGAGTGGAACTGAGCAGATATACCGCCACACATGCTCTCTCCATCCAGCTAGAAACAGCGGGGACTGTGGCAGCAGTGGCAGTGCTGGTGGTGGCAGTTCCTGCTCCCCCAACAGCCAGACAAACCACTCAGGAGAAAGCAGTAGCAGCAGAATGGAAAAGGCAAGGAGATCACTCCATTTATATTCCCTTTGTGCTGATTATTTTTTATTTTATTTTTTTTTTAGATTATTTTTTGTCCAGACCAGGGTTTTTTATTTTTCAATGCATCCCTATGGGAATGCCATGTTTTACGTAAAAAACTATATTACGTAAAAAGCTACGGAATTGACTTTTTATGTAATTTGAGGTTTTACTTTCATCTTTCAGATGCTCCAAGACCCTTTGTTGTTCCAGATATACCAGTCGTCCAAACTCATTCTGGATAAAATCTGTTCCATTTCTCTCTTTCTACCTATAGATGGAGCCAACAATTTCTCTTTAGTCCTTCCCAGTTGCTTCTCTTTTTAAAAACATGTTGTTAATGCTATAAGTCAGGGATTCTCAACCTGTGGCCTGCAGGCCAGATGCAACCTGAGGCATCATTTCATGTGCCCCCACCACCACCTACACCACACCAGGAAGTGCCATGTAGTGGAGGAAGGGCAAAATGGCCACCTGGCCCCGAAAGCTATCTGAGGACTGAGGTAGCGTGACCCAGCCCTTGGCTTTAAAAGGTTGAGAACTCCTGGTGTAAGTTAATAGAAAAGAGCTCACACAATTCATTGATGATTGTTGAAGCTGCTACCATAAAGACAAGGATCACAAGGACCTTACAAGAGATTAGTCAGCAGTAAATGGCATCTAAGCTGTCAGGACAACTCGAAGTTAAGCATCTGGCTGTGGAACCAACAGTTGGAAGTTTGATTCCCTGCTATGCATCCCAGAAAAGCTAAACTGTGTGGCTTTAAGCAAGCTGAACAATCCCAGGATTTCTCCAGAAGAAGGGAATGGTAAACTATGAAGTACTCTCTGCCTAGAAAACCCAGAAAACAATCACTATAAGTAAGACCAGTGGAGGCAACTTCCCATGGTGGATTGTGCCCTTGTTGCTGATTTGTTCCATATCCTTCCAACTCTACACATTAATTTTGTTTCTTTTCATTTCTTAATAATAAAGTTGAACAAGATTGTATCATTCCACCAGTATTCACTACAGTGGCATTACAGGCACAGCACACCATGTAACTTAACTGTTTCAAAGCCAGCTTTTTAAGAGGCAACTCTATATACAAAGAGAATTAATTTGCCACAGGGTTTGCGCTTACCTCCTTGTAATATATAACTACATAGATATTCAGCAACCTGACTTGAAATATACTAACGCAGTTCCCGGCTTCCACCATGTATGAAATTGGCTTTTGGGGGTGGGGAGGAAACATATACACAAACAAACTTTAGATTAAGTAGCATATGGAGACTGTGCATTATTAACTTGCCCGGGGGCTGGCATGGCATTTAGCTGTTACGAAATCTAACATGCATGCATACAGGGTTTTTTTAAAAATTATTATTATTATTAAAATGGGAAGGGAGAATGACATCGCTCGACGCATGCAAAGCAAGCTAATCTTTGTAATCCTAACTGGAACAGAATGACGCTGTCTTCTCTCCTACCACCCACCTCCTCGGCTGCCACCTGCCAAAACAGATCTCTTTTCCCTTCCACATCATCCTCATTCTCGCCCCCATTTTGGAGCATAAGGAGCATCAGGGAACAGAAACACACTGGAGCAATCTCAAGCATCCACAACGAGTGAGCATATCCTGTTGCTCATAGTAACAGACCTGCAGTCTGTGGATAAACTAATTCTGAAATTAAACATAAAATTACGTAGATTTTTAACTTGATGAGTATTTGGAGGGTAATACAGAGGAGGTGCTTTCAAGGCAGTTACCTAGACTATTATAAAATAAACTGTAGCCTAAGCAATAGATTTTATTGACTTCTTCCTTCAACTTCAATACAAGGTGTGGAGGCAACCACAAGCAGAAATGGTCATTTTGAGAACTGGATAAAGAAAGAAAGCAAAGTAGAACACCCGCAAGATGGTGAAATGAAGTTTCAGAAATGATGCTCCCACAGACATGCCGATTTCTTAAAATTTAAAGTTATCACTTGGCCCAGAAGATTTCAGTTGCCATCACCATTCTTCAAACCTTCTTTATGTCAGCAGGATACCTGGAAAGAGCTTTGGGAAGTAGGGTTTGGACTTTAATTCCCATCATCACCAGGTGGATGAATTCCATAATTTGTAGTCCAAAGGGGGGTGACGGCGGAATATAGCAAGGTACTATCAGCTACCCGACATGTTGCTTTACCAAAAGGACTGGTGTATGGAGTAAATCAAACAAAACTGAAGCCAGGTGATCCTTTTTGTTATACACAATCAATTGCTGTAACTCACTAATTTACTTCCCACTCTCCTCTCTATGCAAGCTCTAGGCTAGAGGCTTTTCAAAACACTCGTACATCTGTCCCCTTGGGGCTCAGAGTGTGTATTTCTTATTGCTGACGTTCTGCCCAGCTGCCAAATAAAGAGCTCACCTTAGTTCCTTTTTCCTTTCAGCAACTAATTCCCCAAACTTCAAAGGACCCAAAACATGCAAATTACTTTTCAAGGTCAACATGGCATGTTTGTTTTTTAAACAAACCTTATATCTAACTCCAGGGCTCTTTCATGTGCATAATTATGGCTAAATTAGAACAGCAACCATTGAAAGGGTCAGGTGAGTTGAGCAGCATTCAGTAGGCTCTGACACACAAAAAGTGAAACCTCAGATAGAGTCACAGTTGCAATGCTCCACAGGAAGTGGACCTGATCCATGAAAGCTAACATTAAAATATAACACTTAGTCTTCAAAGTGCTACAACATTTTTGTTTTGATTTGTTTATTCTCTGATATGCTTGAAACACAGACTAACACAGCTACTGTTCAAAAAAAAAATCAGTTGTGAAGCTGGTAGTAATATTTCTATGACTGGGCTGCTTTTGTTACTCAACTCCCATATACAAAACCCACATTTCCATAGCGCCTATAGTGTAGGAGAAGACAACACACATATGTAGAAAGAAATAAACTGAGGGGAAAGAAATTCTCTCACAGAAAAATGAAAGTTAGCAATCAGCAAGGGGAGTTGATAGGTGGAAGGAAGACAAGTGGAACCCTCAAGAAAAGTTACAATTCCACCTGCTTATGGTAGAATGACTTCCAGAAGGTTCTCTTCTCTTCTTCCTAATGCCAATGTATTACTGCCCTAAGGTCCTCCACCCTACTTAAAAATATATATAAACTTCACACCCACCATCTCTTGCAGTATTTGAGGTTCCCCAAGCCTATTGGTACCTCCCTTTTGTGTAAAAATTATGGCCATTTTCCAGTTGTAATTGATACAACAGCATTCTCTAAGACACATCAGTGTTATTATTCACAGTCTACAGATAAGATGACTAAGATAAGCAGAGAGTGGCTGACATAAGAACCAACAGTGAGTTCATGATAAAAGAGTGGGGGTGTTCACTGTAAATTAATGAAAGACTGAATTCTATTCCTAAACCCAAGGACTGGGGAAAATTACTCTCTTCTTCTTCTTCTTCTTCTTCTTCCTCTTCCTCTTCCTCTTCCTCTTCCTCTTCCTCTTCCTCTTCTTCTTCTTCTTCTTCTTCACCACAGTTTCCAGAATCCCCCAACATACATTCCACTTGTTTCTGAGACTATTTTTCTCTTTCTCTGTGGGACATACTGTAGAATGCTGCCCCTCTTCCATGTTTCAGCATGTAACCCTCTCCCCACAAGCTATGTTGATTTCACTTCTCTGTCCCTTGAAACTAAGTGTCATTTGAAACTCAATCACATATTACATGCCTTCAGGGAAACAGGTTTTGCCCCAAAAAAGTGTTGCAGTGTACGTGCTGGGATGTGGTTTGCAGCAAAATAGAAAAACAACAACTGGATTTTTATCCAGACAGTGCAACCAGTTACTGCACTTGGAAGACGAAGTGATACTCAAACTCTTGTGCATCGCTATGGGGAAGAGACTGAGCTGCATATTGAGTAATCTCTGATTCACACCACACCTTTGTCTTGAGCATGTCATACAGCCTTAGACCTGTGCTCTTCATGTTTCTTCTAGATACAAAGAGATCTGTCCATTTTGCTTTCTGATGCATTCAGATTTTCTAAGCCTTGTGTTCATTCTCTCTTGCGTAGGAACAACTGTCTGAATTTTAGTCCTTTCTTCAAAAAGAAAATTAAAGAAAGCAGGGGTACCCAAACTACAGCCTGGCCTCATCACTCCCAGAAGCGTACATGAAGATATACGGGCATGTTTTACTTCCACTTCTGGGAGCGACAAGGGCTTTGTGGGAGTGAATTGGCATCGAGGGCCAGATCCAACCCCCAGGTCATAGTGACTGGCCCCCTGAACTATGTGAGCAGCCCGTGGCTTGAAAAGTTTGGGCACCCCTGCCCTAAAGGAAACAAAATCCTTTCACACATCTCCCCTCTATACTTTAACTCCTGCTGACCTTGACTATGGAAGGCCTTCCACCAAGCTTTTCCTTTCCCTGGAGAATGTGTTTGCCTGCCTGTACAGAGGACCCTCTGGTCTTGCAATCTTTGCTGCTCCTCTGTTCTGCTCTCCTGTTTTTTCTCTCCTGCTGATTTGGCCTTACAGAACCAATAATAGCTTTGTGTTGCTTTGCTTCATTTTTGCTATACATGCCAAAACAGACTAAGGTGGCAACCTTGTTAAAAATCTAGAGCCAATACTGGTACTGTTGAAGGTGGAGAAGTCATCCCACCCCCAGACCCAAATAACTACAGTTTCCAGGGCTGATTCTCTGTTTCCAATTTGCAGCTGGAAGTGTGTGCACCAGGGGTAGGATGGGGAGGGCTATTCAGTGTGGAGTCAATTAACCCAGATGATACACTAATAAAAAGGTTGCTCAAACACACAAAACAGTAGCTATAAAAAAGAAGCCCCAGGCTATTTTGCCGACATGGCGTAGCATTCAATAATTAACTATTCCTAGTCTAATTAACTAAAACTTCACTGATGCTGAGAACTATTAACCAATTAACAATTCCAGAGCCAAGGCTGACTCAATCTATGCATATATGTAAAAGAGGTAGTGATAAGAAGCATCCGCTAAGTGCGGCTGGAACAGATTGAAGTATTAATGAACATATGGAGCTGTGTTACATAAAATAAGTTAAATCACAGGCTTAGCTTAATCCTGTCTATACTGACTAAGGGGGGGATGACTCTTCAGATTAGGAATCAGGAGTCTTTGCCAGCCCTACCTGCTAAAGCTAGCAAATGGACCTGAGAGCTTGTATATCAAGTGCTTTGCTGGACCACTAAGCTTGGCTCCCTCCTCCAAATGGCTTGTTTTTCAAATCATGCAGCATTGGATGCCTGGTTTCTTCTCTTAAGAGGGAGAAGCAAATGCCATCAAAGTTACTTTATCTCTTTTTTAAAAAAAATTTACTGTAACACTCAGAATACCACAGCCTGCATGTTCATTACAGAGCCCAGTTCTCTAGTACACTTTGGCTTCAGTCATATAAGTCATCCAGAATCATTTCCCACACTTTTTGATGAATCATCATTATTCCAGGCACTGTAACATCAAAAAGTGTAGCATTTTAATAAGTAATATAAGCTCTGCTCCAGAAATTCTAAATCAAACTCCAAGATCAGAAAGGGGAAAAAGGGAAGGGAGGGAACTGTGTAACCAGCAGGTCTTTCTCTTACCACATTGTAGTAGCACAAGATAAATTCACACATGCACTTTGATATCTTGACACTGTCACACGAAGTGGCAATGTGCATGTGCGAAATGCAACGTCTTTGACATCACTTCCCAGACACAATGATGCTCTGGAGCATAGCCATTTTGTACTTTTGGCAGAGACAACCCAGCTTTGAGAACTATAGCAACGATGCATCAAGCAAGGGATGAGAAAATACCCAGCATGTTGGGGACAAAATGCTAGTTAACTTGTGAGGGCACTAAGCTCTATGGGGTGGAATATAAGTGTGATTGCTTTGCTTTGTATTATCCAATGGCCTTCTGAACATAGTGCCATAATTTCTTCAACTGAGAGAGAGCTCTTCTGGACACAGATACCTTTCGCTCTTGTGAACACTACAGCTTCTGCTCCTACATTCCACTAGAGGGCAATACGTTTAAGCTTCCAGGCTCTCAGGTGAGCTGAACCTCTTGCCCTTGCATAACATTTCAAAATGGAACAATACCAAGTCGGATCCTTAGCAGAGCCTTTTCAACTACAAAGGATGCCATTTGCTCTCTACCACCTTGATACAAAAATCCCTTCCTCCCAAAAAACAGTGCCAATGGAAAGCAGTTCAAGTCATCTCATCCCTTGGCATTAGATCAGTTTGTTTGTCTGTTTGTTTAGATAAATAAATTGTTGTGCCTCTTACCACAACTCCTGTAGCGTGAAATCTTCATAGTCAACTCTTCACAAATTGATCTTTAACTGTTTTATGTCAGCCTGACAAATTAAATTAGTAATTGTGAGGCACTCCAGTTTGCTTATAGCTTCCTCCTCCTCCTACTCTTCCTCCTCCTCCTTCAGTATCTAGGGCAGACGTGAAACTGCCAAAATGAAGACACCTTTTAGTGAGTTCATTTTTCAATCCACTTCAATCACACCTCCATTATAACATATACTGAAGGGCAAAGAAAACATAAAGATTTAGGTGTTTTTTGTGTTCTATGCTAAATTATGGATGGGAGCTAGGCCACCTCTCAGACTCTCCTGTGTCTGCCCTCAGAAAATATGGGGGTCAAAAATATGAATTTTGCTCCTCAAGATTAGCAAGTCTAACTTATCTTGTCATAGCAAAATATCTCATTTTTTAAAAAAAGCAAAAGCTTGTTGCGGCGGTGCCCTGTTGACACCATGGTTAAACTCCTGTATTGCAGCCAAAACACTGTGAGTTTGATCCTTGCAGGGATCAAGGTTGACTCAGTCTTCCGAGGCCAGTTAAATGAGCACCCAGAATATTGGGGGCAATATCCTAATTACCTTGTGAACTGCCCAGAGAGTGCACTAAGCGCTATGGGGCGGTATAGAAGTGCTATTGCTATTACTCTTTTTCTTTAGCCCCTCCCCTCTCTCTTCAGAAGACTCAGATCCACAATTATGCTCCCCTACAAGAGATCCCATGACAGCATCTTCTTCCTCCGATCACCAAACACTCATAATGCTTCTCGGCTATACATTCTAAACTTAAAGGCACAACATTTTATAATACGTTGCAATTGTATAAAAATAGACTTAGAGCTTCTGATACAAACAATATAAGATAGATCTATATATCTGTCTATAATATGAGCAATGCAAGCCATGCATGTCACTTGGATAAATGAGTAAGGGCCAAATGCTTACCTTTAAGCAAAGTTGTAGAAAATGCCTCTTGTAAGTAAGTAGTGAAAATGCATTCGCTCACTTCTGAAGAGCAGCTAATTACAATAAATAGTTTCCAAATGTATCGCCTGCATTTTATTTGCAATGCTCATAGCAAACAGAACTATTGAATTGTTTTAATTTGCATAAAAATATTACAAATGAGATATCAAATATTCTTTCAAAATGTGAGTTATTTTTATTTTAGTATTATCATGATCAATGTTGATTCCCTGCGTGCAAATTACCAAACACAGAATTTACACTATCTTCTGGAAAGAGAGAAAGCTGACTATGAGCCTGTCTCGTTTTCTCCCAGTTCTTCCTAGGACCAGGATGCTATTCTGCTTCTTCTCTGAGCAAACCCAGCAAGGGCAGGGTGGGATGCCTTAGCACTTTTCCCAAACACTTTGTTTAATAACAGCAATACCATTTGCATTTATAGACCTCCTCATAGCACTTAAGAGTACTCTCTGGTCAGTTTACAAGATAATTAGCATGTTGACTCAAACAAGCTGTACTCATTTTCCAACCTCAGAAGAATGGAAGGCTGAGTCAACCATGAGTTCGCCAGCATTGAAATCAGATCATGAGCAGAATTTTGGCTGCAGTACTGCAGCTTAACCCTCATAAAACAATTCACAATCTTAAACGAACAATCTGAATTCATATATACCAATCCAAAAGATGCTGAATTTGAAGTCTTCCACCACTGTGTCATTAACCTATGAAGTTTAGGATTTAGTATGGTGTGATGTGATGGGAATCTCAGATCTAACAGATCTCAAGTAGAAACTATATGTTGAAGTATCGCTTTAAAGCAGTGTTTCCCAGCCTTTGGTTTTTGGTCTTCAATTCCCAGAAGCCTACGTCAAGCCCCAAAGTGCTGATCAGCCAATGTACTGACTTAGGCTTCTGGGAATTGAAATCTGCATATGGCCCACCTTGGGAAACACTGCTTTAAGCAAAATTTCGTTCATTCTGAAAGACAACGGACAACGTACCGGTACCTATAAAGGTTTTTTCTTCACCGATAAGCTTCCAGAGAATATTTGTGTGTTTTTTAAATATATTTCTTCATAATTTCATAATGGAAATGTATCATCTATATATTCCTCCAGTCTCTTTACCTTATCTACTCATATCACCTCTCTTCCATCGGCTTCTGACACTCATAAAGGTTTTTAGAAATTTATTTATTTATTTATTATTCAAATTTATTATCCTGCCTCAATCGGGCGAACCGGACTTTAGGCGGCTTACAACAATGCAAAATCCCACAAAAGAAACTAGACAACCCCACTATACCCCCACAAATTTGGTTTGAATTAATCAACAGATTCGACTGTAATTAGCACAATATTAAAAACGATTTAAAAGTTAAAAGTTAAAAGATTAAAAATTTAAAATAGCGAGAAATACTTTTTTCACAATCACTGCCATCAGGATTTCCCATCCAAGTTGGAAAAAATCTCAGTTTACAGAAGATCCCCTCTGTATTCTGATCTTAGTGATGCATAACTCTGGTTTCCTTCCTAATAGTTAGCCAAAAAAAATTAATTAATTACTGGATTAGGAAAATGTATTACATTTGAAGCTTTATTTCCACCACTAAAAACATGTAACATCACTGGCTGAAGACATCAACATTGTGCTGCCTTTATTTATTGAAAGAGTGCCCCAACCTGTGAAATCTAGGTGTAAGGAATATTTTAAGCTTGAAACCATATTGAAGAAGTGTGATTACTTTATTTTTACCAACCAGCACAGTATATAGATAGCAGAATGTTATTATTTTGCACAAGCCTCACCCTGCACTTCCAACTAGGTTTTTTATTACTTTCTGGATTCATTATCAATTCTTCCTGTGATCACTATCCTCCCTCTGCTTGTTTTCACTGCTATGGTTGCATATTGCATGGAGAGCTTTATGGATTGTTCAGCAATTACTCCAAATCTCTTTCTCAGTGAAGAAATCTGAATATTTTTTTAATGTGGCAGATTACTTCCTTTTTAAAAAAAGGGGTGGGGTGGGAAGAAAGTTCTCTTCCACATGGCTTTCTTTATTACACAACTACATAACTCAAAACTACCATGCACTGCCTCAAAGGTTTAGAAACATTTGTTCTTATGTGGTAACATGACAATCTTCTAAATAAGTATGTTCTGAGAACACTTAACATTCACATTCCTTGATAATTTCATACATTGGCCAGCTGAGTTATGAACATATTGTTGATCACCTGCAACAGTCACTAATTTTTATCTTTATTTTTGCACACATTTTGACAATAAGCACTTCATGTTATTCTGACATTTGGGACCTGAGCATAATCAGACAATTTAGCTGAAAACTGAACAATTTTCAACAGTTATATTGTTTCTTCATATTCCAAAACTTCAGAGCTATTTTAAGAAAGTAACTAAACAGAGCTGTAGTCCAAATCCTTCCCATTGTTTATTAACGTTGCAGTTATACCTTTTTTTTTTGTTAAAAAAAGTAAATATTTTCTATTATCTTTCAAGAGTACAGTACTTAAAATAGGTCCTCTTAGTTACTTTTCCACACACAAAAATCAGAATGGTACAAACCACTGGATTGTGGCACAAAATACACTCTCCTCCCCACTGTATTGCCTCCAAACCAATAATGACAGCAGCATCAGACACAACACAGTCCAGCCCTTAAACCACCCCCACTGTTTCTTGAGACCACATCCCCATCAATAACAAGTAAGAAATTAGAAAGAAGACAAAGGCCACCATGTTAACTATAAAATAAATCCTAATAGCCATAACTGGGTGATACTTTTACTAGGCCAACTGAAAATGCACCAAAAAGGGTGCAAACTTTCAAGATCATTGATCTGTTCATCAGGCAATACGTTGCTAAAGTAAACAATGAGGGATAAGATAGCAGGAGCTTGTTATTAAGCCTTTGACGTCTACATGGAGTCTTTAAATATAGAGGAGAAGGAAGAGTATCCTGAGAAGCAAATGGGGCCCATGAGGTGGCCCAGTAGAATTGGATTTTACAGCCATCTCAAAAGTTAGAAAAGTTTGATTCTCTGTCTTAAAAGATACTGTACAGCAAAAACTCAGAGCTGTTTCCACTGCAAGCCTACAGGCTCTTAGCCAGTGGAAAATAATGTGTTACACTGCAAAACAGGTGAAATTATCACACACTGAAATGCTGTGGCACCAAAGCATCATGTCTCTCTACTACGTAGGCCAATGGCCAATGTCTCACAGTATCTGACAATCCATATATCATAGCTATCTTCTAGGTCCAAATCAAGTATCTCCTCTTATTGAACAAAAAAAGGTTTTCCCTCTCATCCTTCACATCTACAACACAAACTTTGGATTGCTTCTAGGTTCCAAGCCCACCTTAGAGAGTCGTCAAACAAGGATATACATACAAGGATTTGAAGGAAACAAAGCAAAACAACAACAAATTAAAGGCAATGTTGATATAATAAACACAAACTAAGAGCACAGGATATTCTTCAACCCAAGACATACTGTATATGCTGTATTCCAGTGATGGGATATAACAGGTTCACACCAGTTTGCCAGAACTGGTAATAACTTTTCCCAGTGTCCCGGAGAACCGGCAGCAGCTTTTGGGGGGAACCACCTTCGGGGCTTACCTTTTCACTGGTTCCCCCACTGCGCTTGCGCACCAAGCTCTTGGTCTGCATGAACGCCTACAGTGCTTGGTGCGTATGCACAGCTTCCTTGCTATCCTCCCAAGCAGGGAGGAGGAAGAGAAGCTGCTAGCCTGAAGCTCCCTATAGCCTGCTCCCCAGGGTAAGTGACTCACCTTTGGATGTGGTGTGTCTGTGTGTATTTTAATGTGTATTTAATACCTTTGCCTATATTGACGTACTACCACAGTTCCTAAAAAGGTCTGGCAGCTGGCAGGCCTGGTGGCCTGGCTTGGGGTTTTTAAGCAAAGTCTTGGAGTTACCTCATCAATAAGCTACACCTGTGCTGTTCCAATTGCTGTTCCAATTGGAGAACCCTTAAGGAGGTACAGCTGTTTTACATTTATATTAAGGCATATTATCCTAGAGAACTGGTTAGGCAAAGACTTAGTACCTAACTTCTTTAACTGTTGAAAAGTGCCAAAATGAAGCCATCTTGTGGTGAGTTCATTCTGTAGTTCCTTCCATCTGACCTAGTGTGAGAAAGATTAGCCAAAATAAGCTTTAAGCTCTGGTTTAAAAGCTCTGTTTGATTTGTGTTTGGGGCAGGTGGGTGGGTGTTTGGGTGGGTGGGTGTATTTTAATGTATTTTTATTTGTTTATTAATTTAATTAATTTATTTATGGGTTTGTGTTGTGGGTGGGTGGGTGGGTTGAGGTGTGTGAGTGTGCTTATTTTGATTGTATTTCTTATTATTTTTTCTTTGGCTCGGCCCACAACATCATGATGTCATGACATCATGATGTTAGCTCTGCCCACACTGTGATGACATCATGGTGGGGTAGTAAAAAAAATTGACATCCCACCACTGCTGTATTCTATGCATTTGGACACAATGCCAGGTGTTGATTCCAGCCAATCTGCCAAAGTGGTTTTCTAGGTATACATCAACAATATATTTTCAGGACCTATAGCAGAGGTGGACACATTTGATGGGCTTGTGGGCCAGTTCCAACAAGATGCAGAATCAGCTGAAAATAGCCATTTTTAAACCTAAAGTTTTAAGTTGAACTTGGGGTACACAGAAAGAGCCTCCTCAAAGATAGTGTTATTTTTGAACCATAATCGGGCATACCCTGGTAATGGCAACCTTGTGTTGCCCGCTAATCTTTCTCACACTAGGTCAGCTGAAAGGAACTGCAGAATGAATTCACCAAAAGGTGCTTTCATTTTGGCAGTTTGACATCTGGCCTAGACATGGAAGAAGAAGACTTTGAGGAGTTCCTAGTATGGAATCTACTGTTCCTAGAGCCCTCCAGAAATTGGTTTTTTAAAAAAAAGGCCTTAAGGGCTGCAAATAGGCCCTAAGGGGCCACTTTACCCACCTGACCTATAGTATGCAAACCCCATGACATAGAGGGCACAGGCTGTTTGATTTAATATATGTGCAATTGCTCACAGACATGATGGCTTAGAGATAATTTCTCTTGTATCACTGCAAGAGTACAAAAATGGTGGAAGGCTGGGTGAGATAATGCCTCCGTTCAGGAGATGAACCACCTCAGATAATTATACAATCAGGTAACAATACCTAGCAACAGCAAAACAAAGAAAGAAGTATTGTGACATTTTTAAGTCTAAGAAATTTATTTCAGAGGAAGTTTGAGGGATTGCAATCCATTTCTTCAGACACAGAAGTGGATGGCAATCCCAAAAAAGCTTACAGTGAGGTGGTTTTTTCCAGTTCTAAAGGTACCACTGTACCATTTCTTTTGGTTTTTCCACATTGATTTGATTTCTGCTGAAGCAGTATAATATGGCTACCTGTCTGAAAAAGGCTGCAGCTTAAAGAAGACTGTGCATGGAAGATAGATGCTGACCCTAGTTACCAGCCTGAATTTAAATTTTTTGCTTAATTTTATGACATTAGAGGTGGCAATCATATGCTGTGTGGGCCACATGTGGTCCCCTAAGGCCACACTGAGCATTTGCACATAAAGAGAAGGGAAAGCCAAAAGAAGAGAATCTCTACCTTAGAAATCCCCCAAACAGTGACTGTTCCTCCAAAATAAACAGCAAAGTCTTCTTCTGGTTAGATGTTAGATCATTTCAGATGGTTTCCCCAAAAAACAGCATTGAACCTCTAGTTACTCCCAGTTTCAGAGAGAAAGATACGTTATGTTAAAGTATTAACACAAAATGTTGTTTTTCCTCATGGATCACACAGCTGGTTTTGTCTGCTGCTGCTGCTGCTGCTGCCGCCACTGCTGTATACCACTGATCCAGTTCCGCAAGTCACTTTCTGGTCCTGAGCCCTTTTGGCATGCAAAGTCCTCCTCAGCCCCAGGTTAGTATTGATGAGTCTGCTGCCCTCCATGAAGATGGATTCAAATGGGATTTAATCCACTTGGGACCATCACCCTTCCTTATGTACTTCACCAAAGCCACTAGTCCTCAGGATTGTCAGGTTAGTTAACCACTGCCTGACACTTGACATTGAGCTGCAGCCCGTATGGTCTACTCTATTACCAAATTAAGGTAAAGTGCAGAGTGATCTAAAATACTAATAGATGTGTGCTTTCTTCAGATAATTGTGCAAAAATAGACTGAAGTGAGGTGTCTATGAAATTCTGGAGAAACCCCAGGGCATAAAAAGAAGCCACTTTTTACTTCCGGGTGAAGCAACTTCATAACAGATTCTTACTACTCCATTCAGGAATTTCTGGGTTAAAAAGTCATTCAGCTCTTTGAGCTGAGGAAAACAGCTAACAACTAACACAGCTGATATTTAGTACTTTTAATGTTAGATAACTCACCCCAAATACAAAAACTTTGTTCTGAAATACCATTTTATCTCAATGTTGCAAAAATGAAAGTTTTTAAAAGTTGTAATGAAAATATTAATCAATGATACATAACTAGGTTTATATTGAAACAAGTATTGTTGATTTCCACCTTTTTCCAATTGTGCTTGCTTAGAACTGCAGTTAATGAGGACAATAGTTTGTCCACAAAATCCTAACGGCATTTTCTAGTAGGAAATCAGAGAGAACAGAAAGGAGTCGGTTTTCGCTGAGTAGGGCAGCATATAAGTTTAATAATAATAATAATAATAATAATAATAATAATAATAATAATAATAATAATAATAATAATAATAATAATAATAATAATAATAATAATAATATTCAGATTTTTACTATCATCCAAAAAGTCTACATTACCCTGCCTTGATTTCCATGCCAAGTATCTCATGGCTCCATAATTCAATACAATGCAAGCACTTGTGTCAATGCTGTTATTCGGTGTATACAATAGTAGCAATGTGTCTTGAAACAGCTGTTCTTCCAGATATGCCATGTACATTATTCATAGTAGCTCAGTAAGACTTCATATTGAAGAAAGGCCTAAACAGAATGTATGGGTCAACAGAACCTGCTAGGGAAAAGTAAGCCCTTGATACCATCTCCTTTCTTAAAGGGAAAGAACCCTATTTTCAACACTATACATATTAAACAAGAACTATTACTGAATCTTGCACAATAATAAAACAAATCATCATAGACTAACACATTTTCAGCATCCAGAGGCCAGTATTATTTTGCAGGTTGCTTGAAACTGACAGGCTTTCTGATTGATGGGTGACATGACAACTTAAACTCAGCAAACTAGGAAGAATGGCATTTATTTAGAATGACAGTGAGTGACTGTCATTCTTGTTCAACGATGTCCTTCCATCCAAGTTACATTGCCAGCATATATTTGCTGCAATAGAGCAAAAGTTAACATGACCCAGTCTGATCAGCACCATGGACAGCAGTTAAACTAAACAGCAAGACTTTATCCACACATTTCCAACAATAAACACACTTTGTTCTGAATCCACACATGACGTGGGGGGGGGGGGAGGCTGTGCTTCTCTTTGCTCAGATATCACATTTTCAAAAAAAAAATGCAATATGCACATTTGTTGTGCAAATTAAATTGTGACCCTACGAGTTTAACCTAAGCCTCCTAGATTTTTAAGTGGTTACATCCAGATAGATTGTACCCTTGCTAATTTCCCTTATGCCCTCCACATACAGGGGGGAAAGTGAAATTAAGTAGTAAATTCATTAATCAAGAAGTTTTGACCCTTTGTTTTTTCTGCACTGTAATTGTTCTCCCTTTTCTTCATTTTGATACCTGAGGTAAACACTCTGAAATGCTCTACTCAAATTATATTTTTAAAGGCCCTAAATAAATAACACATACATGCCCAGATCTGCCACATCAGCTTCCCAATGGTTGGTCCTTCCCATGAAATTGTTTATAATTTTTTAGCATCAAGGATTCTAGGGACTAATACAGGCATCCTCAACCTGTGGACCAGACCCGGCCCCTGAAGCCATTTCATCAGGCCCACGATGCCCTTGCCAAACCCAGAAGTGGGGAAAAACCACTGCGTGTGCACAGAATGCCACTAAATGCATTCTGCGCATGCACTGCATGCATTTAACTTCCACTTCTAGGTGGGCGGAACCATATGACCAGCCCAATCAGCTGCCGAGGAGGCATGGTCGGGCCCGCAACCCAAAAGCGTTTAGAAAGCCTGGACTAATATGTTTTACTCGGTATACATTTTATAGATTGTACCTCCCTTTTTCTGATGCAACCACATATATCTGAAGATGTTAACAATCTTCTTAAGACAAATAACATGTGCTATTCTTTAAGGTGCCAGAAAACTCGATGTTGCTTTGCTGTACCAGACTAACACCAGTAGCCCTCCTCCCTCTCTGGATTTTTTTACCATTTGAAAACATTTCTTTAGAGGTTGTGTGTACCACCTTGCCATTGACAAGACAGAATCCCAGGCACATGTCTCTACTTTTTAAGTAGACTCCTATATCTGGATTTAACCAAAACCAAACCATTTCTGATGTTTCCCATCAGGCGCATAACTGGTCCAATACCTCTGCTACTAAAAATGTTCTCGTTTTTCATGGCTACTTAGACAAAGGAATACAAGAAGAAACGGACATTCACTGCACTGTTGTCACTATACGGCTGCATACTACAGCATGGTCCTTTACCTCACTGAAGCAGGTAAGGAAAATGAACTATGTGGAGCCACATACAGCAGTCCCTATTCAGTATCTCCAGATAGCCTTTTGTCTCCAGGAATTCCAGAACTGAGGGTAATCACGTAAGCTTCATAAAATGTTCTCACTTAAAGTGTGGGGGGCGGAGGGGTGGGAGACAGCCTATCATTAAGATTAGTTGTTCTGCACCTGTCATCCCACAACTTTGGAAGGAATTAATATGATTTAAGCTCTGTTAAAGCTTCCAAACTTAATCAAGGAGCCATCAGGTGCTTAATCCCAGGGGTCAAATTGCAAATGTCTCAAGGAGTGTCTAATTAGAGTTACCTGGGCAGCCAAGTCCTAGTTGGATATGACAGGCCACCAATCACATTTTTTATTCCACCACCACCACCCCAATCGTATTGCTCTTTGGGAATCAAAACAGGAGGCACGTGCAACTAACCCCACAGACACACAGCTACGGAAATCCACTGCTGCCTAGAATGGCATCAGCTGGTTCAGATTCTTTGTGCAGCAACTTGAAACAATTCCCTGAGAGGAAATTTTTCTCTCTCTTTTTTTCTTTTAAGGGAAATTACTTTGCTGACAATGGCTAAAATCCAATGGGCTATTTAAAGTGAAGCAAAGACTCACCAAAATATGGGGTCTTTTAGAAGCTTTTAAAAAAACTACTGTATTTTTAAAACTCACTTCAAAAACCTCAGGTGTCTTTTTAAATCTCACATTTCAGAACTACACCTGGCTGAAACCCCAAAATAGTTTCACTTCAAAAGTAATTCTGCCAAGTTCTTTATGAATCGCACTGAATGTGCAGGAGTACAGGGTCAATGAACACTCCAAGGGTCTCAAAGTTAAACCCCTGGCCAAGCTTTTACCCAAACTGCAAATTTGCTTTTATTCTTTTTCATCAGTTGTTTGGTGTTTACATGTTCTTAAAGAATTTCATGAAATATTGCACACTTTGTTGCTGTGGGCCTGGTCTATACCCAGGATGTGCCCTCCAGATAATAAGGGGTTTGGTTTCTGGAAATGCCAACCAGCCAAGCCAAAGATAAGGAGACTTGTGAACAATGTAGTCCAAAGTACCAAGAGGGCCAGAGGTTCCAAACCTGATCCAGACAAATTTATGACTGTTTCGGTCACACTGAATGTTTTGGAATAGTAGCCGTGTTAGTCTGTAGTTCAGGTATATCAGGAACCAAAAACAAACTAATACAAAATAAAAACACTGCAACACTTTAAAGACTAACTGCTATATTTTTACTCTGAGCTTTCTTGGATCAAGTCCACTTCTTCAGACAAAGAAGTAAAATTTCTTTATTGGTATTCTGTATTGATATTCATGCTTGTCTGTCATTCTGCTTGATTACTCTTTACCTCATTCCTTTGTGATCCATTTGCCTTGTGACATCTTGACCCCCTACATCTGGCATATGGAAACCATGCCTGGAAGTTTTAATCTTTTGTCTGAAGAAGTGGACTTGATCCATGAAAGCTCACAGTAAAAATATAGCAGTTAGTCTTTAAAGTTGATTTTTTTGGAATAGAAGCTGTGTAAGTCTGTGGTTCAGGCATCTCAGAAAACAAAAACAAATAATAATAATAAAACAAAAACACTGCAGCACTATAAAGACTAACTGCTATATTTTTACTGTGAGCTTTCATGGATCACACCAGCTCAGTAATTGCTCTCTCGCAGTGAAATCAATGGGTCTTCTGAGTCCTCAACATTTGGTGGGACTACATTCTAATAAATGTGCAATTCTATTAATCCATTCTGAATATGAAATCACAATATGGAGACTTTGATGGGAAGGAAAAAGCTGTATCCTTAAACTAAAACATACACACCGAGACAATTTTGGTGATGGGGAATTTGCCTGATATGCCATGAGAAATTGCATATCACAGAGTTTGTTAAATTGACATATTTAGATAGGCTGGTCGGTGTTCTACAAGATCAGGACCCATATAAGAATGTGAGTTTCAGGATAATAATTGTAATCTAAAATTCCACTCAATCTGCATGGTCTCTTTCAGCAAATCACCATATGCCACAGGTTATCTTTCTGGTGACACAATTTCAGCCACCATTTATCTAATCAGTCACATTTGGTCTTTTGCATTATCCTGTGCATGTAGCTCTGAACATCTGTGCTTCTCAGATTAGCTCCTCTTTTTACATTTTGATTATGCCTAAGCAAAGACAAAATGCTACTTGCAAATGGTTATCTTACTCAAGAGATAGCAATAGCAATTACACTTCTATACTGCCCCATAGTACTTAGTACACTCTCTGGGCAGGTCACAAGGTAATTAGCATTTTTCCCCAACATGCTGGGTACTCGTTTTACTGACCTCGGAACAATGGAAGGCTGAGTCAACCTTGAAACCCTATCAGGATTGAACGCACAACGTTTTGGCTGCTTTATAGCAGTTTAACTACTGCACCACCAGGGGTCTTCAGATTACTTCTCCTTCTGTATTAGTGAAAAAGGAAGGCAGTGTCAGCCCTAATGTTGGGCAAAGTGAGACATCCATCTCAAGGAGCAGATGCTGGATTGAATGCAGCTGACTAGTCATTTTTTTTTCTGAATAATACATCCCAGCCATCCCCCTTTGATGGAGGACACCACTGTATATGGCACATAACTTGAATGATGCCTGCAAAGTTAGTCAGCTACCATGGATATGGCAGAAGGAACTGCCACATCATCATTGCCCAAGTAAGCACCAACTAACAATCTGATCAACTTCTAAGTCAGGGATTCTCAACCTTTTCAAGCCGGGGGTCAGGTCACACTCTCCCAGTCAGCTTTGAGGGCCAGACAGCCATTTTGCCCTACCTGCATGATAGGGGTGGCCATTTTGTCCCAACAGCTTCAAAGGGGTGGCCATTTTGTTTCTCAAATTTCCTTGGAGGGGTGGGGGGCCACCTAGAATGGTGCCACAGGGCAAGACCCCACCCACAGACCTTGGGTTGGGAGCCCCTGTTCTAAGCCTTTCCTTCAAGTTGCAAAATGTCCTGAGCTTGCCTGGGGGAGAGATGGCAAATGGGTGTTGTGCCAAACTGGTTGGCATCCAAGATGCAGCTCTAGACAGGGACCCTTGTTTACAAGCAGGGAACATAAATTTAGAATGTGGTTTTGAAATCTATCTCTGTCTGTCTCTGTCTCTGTCTCTCTCTCGCATGATCTTTTGGTACAGAAGTAGAAGCACCTCTGTGCAAATGATCCCTATGGATACATATAAACCAATGCTTCCACACCATTGGAATTGAGATGGCACACTAGTTTGCTGGTCAACTCAGCTCCCAATTCTAGGCTATCAGAAGCTCATGACCTGAAACTTTAATAAACCGGCTTAGCCTAAATCTAATATCAGTTTCAATAAAGTAAACTTACAAAATCAGTGGGAACTTAGTAAGTCAGTACTTAGGCAAGTTATCCTGATTCATTAGGATTATTCAGATCTAACAACTGGTTTTAGACCCTTGTGTCTAAGCAGAAAGCAAAGGCCTACCAAAAGGTAACTTTGCATTAATGTGCTCAGAATCCATATATGTATTACATACAAAGGAATTGGATACAGAGGTTGTGATAGAGGGTGTGGAAAGCAACATGTAGCCACATGAGTCTAACAAAGATGACCACACTTTGATAAGCAAGTAGCTGCAAAGAGTGTGTTAAAATGACAATTAAACAGGGACACATCTTTAACTTTCTGATTTACTTTTCAGGTTGCTTTGGTGACACTCTGCCTGTTTTCTAAAGGACAATCAAGTGCTGAGGCACACCAATTTCTTTCAGAACAACCCATCGTTTTTCATGATCCACACAGTCAAATATTTTGATCAACATCAATTGATCTTCTTCTGAAATTCTTTGGTGTGCTACAGTAGCCAGTGTAGATTTGCAATATGATCCTTAGTGTCTCTTCCTTTTCATAACCTAGTTTGAACATCAGGCATTTCCTGCCCTGTATAAGGTAAACGTTTTTGTTGCAACACCTTTAGCCTCACTTTGCTTGCATGAGAAATTAAAGCAATGGTCCTATAGTTACTGCATTCCTTGACATCTTCTTTCTTGGGCACTGGAATATATATTGAATGTTTCCAGGCTGTGAGCCATTGTTTTGATTTCCAGGTTTATTCACATATTCTTCCTAGGATTTTGCAGGTTCAGTCTCTGTGGCTTGAAATAGTTCTATAGGTATTCCACCTACTCCTGGTAATTTATTTCTTCCTACTGAGTTCAGAGCAGTTTTCACTCCAGCTTTCTGGCACCGCAGGTTCCTCATACAACTCCTCTTCAAAGAAGGCAGTCATCCTTTTATCTTTTCTGTATAGGTCTTCAGTATAGTGTTTCAATTTCTCCTTATTTTTTTTTCTGTTCAGATAATGTGCTTCCCTGGCAGTCATTAGCACTTCTAATGCACGTTTAAATTTCCGTTTGATTTCTCAGATATTTTGGAAGAGATATCTTGTGTTTTCCCCCCTTTTATTGTTTTAGATTTTGTTTGCACTGGTTTCATAGTTCTTTTTGTCTCTATAGGACAGCTGTTGAAAATTGCACCCTGACAATATTTTTGTCACCTTTAACTTTTGCTTTGTACTTTTGCATTACAAAATTAAATGTTTCTTCTATCGTCCATCTTGGTTTTTATTTTCTTTTTATTACAGGAATTGTAAAGGTCACCCTTGCTTGAAAGCCAGTCGTATCTGACTCTAGGGTTCAGTGTTCATCTCTGTTTATAGCCAAAGAGCCAGCACTGTCTGCGTCTGCAGATGTTTCCGTGGACATGTGGCAGGCATACCTAGACACCAAAGTGCACAGAACGCTGTTTACCTTCCCACCAAAGTGGTACCAAAATGGTAACTACACCAAAAGAGAAAGCTACACCATTGAGCCCTCAGGAAAATAAGATAAAACCAAGTTCTCCAGTTCTTTGTGCTGTTTCCCAATTAAGAGGCTGTTGCCTAACTGTAGAGAACCATGTGCATTTGTTGTTGCTATGTGCCATCATGTTACTCCCAGTTTATGGCACTTGTTTGAATGAGAAATCTCCAAAATGCTTTATGTATGGTCTTAATATTATATCAGCTCATCCTAAATGAAACGAATTGGTAAGTAACATGAATGGATGACCGCCCCACACCCGGACTCCCATCTGCCAGGGGCTTCAAAAGGCACGCTGGCTCGGGCAGCAGAGGAGGGTCCCGTCCGGAGGCTGAGGACGCCTGCCACCCGCCCCCGCCCCCAGAGTTTGTTATTTGTTGGGGAACTTTTCTTAACTGGTTGTGACTTTATCATTATAATATTGAATTCTGTATACTGTATTGTATTATTCTGTATTTACTGTGTATATTATCACGTGAGCCGCCCTGAGCCGGGTTTCCTGACTGGGAGGCATACAAGTGCCAAAATTAAATTAAATTAAAATTAAATTAAATTAAATGGAACCATAACAAAATAATAATAGTAATAATAAAATAGCCAGAAAAATAAGGAGCACTAGTTGATGATATCTTTGCTAGACCATTAAAATAAAATCGCCAACATTAACTACCTTTACAGGTCTTCATCAGGCACCACGGAATTGTGGATGGTATTAAAAAAAAAGACAGAAAAGTTTCCAAATACATGGTCTGATGTGCTTGCCAGGTTCTTCTGCTGAAAGTCAGTTTCAAAAGGAGAACTTTAGATTTGTGTCAGAGGGATAGGTTTCAAACTCCACCCCCAGGGCTGTTGATGAGTCTTTTTTGTAGACTAAATTTTATCCCAACTTCTGTAATATGGAGTTTGCCACAGATCTGTGGCCCCAGCCAAAAAGGAACAGTGTGTTTCAATACAGTGCAGTGGCAGGAAAAATGTTGAATGACTGGCAACCATTTGTCTAAGACGACTTGGCCATAATTCTAGTAAATGTGGTGATTTTTCTGCATCATCCAGAGTTCTATGGAGCCCAGCCTGATAAAGATCTTACAGTGCCAAAATCTAGCAAATGCTTTTGGGGTTTTTTAGTAGTCTAATTAGGGAGTCACCCACCTTCACCTTCAGATTGTGTACAAGGACCACACAGCTTGCTTGCTTCCTTTAGCTAAGAAATGAATTGTATTATAAAAAGAAAAAAGAGACAAAGACATATTTTTAAATTTATGTGAAATAATTAAAACAAAGGGAGGAAATTAACTGAAGAACTTATTTTAGAGCACAGTAGAGTCACTTAAAGCGACTGATCTGCAGCTTTTGTCTGAGAGTCAAACTCAGCAGAGGGTCGCAGAAGCAGGCAAGAGATATTTCTGAATCCGTTTGAAGAAATCTCATCCATGAAAAAACCAAATTACCATGGTAATTATCATCTTACTTATAATTGCAAGTATATCCTTACATGGTTCATACAGCTCTCTTATTCTGAGAGCCTTAATCCTCCCTGGAAAGAGATTATCTTTTATGGAGCATCTGAATTAAGCATGTTCTTTCAACCAGCTAACTATGGTGTATTTGCACTCTGTATAATACAAAGCTATTTAAAGCATAGGTTCTTTTTTGAATTTCTGTACAATGGGACATAAGAAAGGTGTGTCCACACAATCAGCTTAAGAAGAGTCTCTTTGTCCCATTTTTGGCTTTAGTATATTAACAGAATTCATTTACACTGGTTAGCTGTTCGCTCTGGTGCGATGGATCTCAGAATTTTTGACCTGGATAGCTTAAGGTAGAAATGGACAGATGGAATGGATCTAGGGCAGTGATGGTGAACCTTGGCACTCCAGGTGTTCTGGAACTTCAATTCCCTGAAGCCCTGATCAGCAGGAGTGCTGACTTGGACTTCTGATAAAGTCCAAGAATACCTGGAGTGCCAAGGTTCACCATCACTCTAGGTTTGAAGCTGATTAACAGCACCCAGTTATTTATCTGAGAGACCCTCTGTTGCATTTATCTTGGTGAAATGAGCAACAGTGGAGAGGAGTTCTGTGTGGAAGAGGTAGTTCTTTTTGGTTCTCAGATGTGTATTAGAAAATACATTTAATTGTTGTTGTTGTTATTTGCCATCAAGTTGCCCTCAGCTTATGGCAATCTTCAAAATGTTCTATTCTCAATAAATGAGAATAGCACTTGTATACTAAAGTCTGTGGCTTCCATTAGGGAGTCAATCTATCTAAAATTGTATCTTCCACTTTTCATGATGCTTTCAAACTTTTCCTACATTATTGGTTTTTCCAGAGTCTGAAGCAGGACAGCCTTGGTTTCATCATCAACTCTGCTTCCTAGTTCAAGGCTTGATTTGCTCTAGGACCCATTTGTCTAATTTCCAGCCAGTCCAGAAATAGTATAAAAAGGATATCACCCGCCTTTGCCTTCAGATTGTGTACAAGGACCATACAGCTTTCCTTTTTTCTTCATGCTAATAAATGAACTATGTTATAAAAAGAATGGATGGTAGCCAGTATAATTATCCTTATTTTCTGTATAGAGTTTGGTACTGCAAACAGATGCTCAAAAAAAATATTATTGCTTATGTCATGCTGTGATGCAAAAGGCAGATGAAAGGCCACTGCATTATATTCTCAGGACAGTCTTCATGGCTGATCACCATGGTGATCGCCAATATTCAGATTCGGATATGGTAGAAGAAGAAGAATGTCTTTTCCACCAAGCTGCAGTGTTTCCCAAATGCTGGTGTTTGGACTTCAATTCCCAGAAGCCTAAGTCATTTCCCCAAAGCACTGATCAGCCAATGTACTGACTGAGGCTTCTGGGAATTGAAGTCCACTAGTGTGCTGTGTACCCCTTGTTGGGAACCACTGCACCAAGGTAATGGCCTTTGTGGTTCTGGGCAGGACCATAGCTAGGAGCTGGCCAGGATGGGCCTAACCCACCCTGAGCTAGCAGTTTGCCCACCCTGGCAAAGTGTGGTTTCCCATAGAATGCATTGAAAAGAGATTTTTGTTGCCCACTCTGAAAAAAATATTTGCCCACCCACATCTAGAATCCTGGCTATGGCCCTGGTTCTGACAAAAAGCCAAAGTGGTTTTCACAAACCCCAAATCTATTCATATTTCCCTTGAGGAGTTCCTTCTCTCCCATGACCTCTGTTAAGCATCCAGTGCTTTGCCTCATATCCACAGTCAGCTGAAGTGTGAGTGACCTCAACCAACAAAGCTCTTGGAACACTGCATGGCATTTGAACTGTGGGATCTCCTCCCCAGAAAAATCTACCAGGTGCCAACATTGCTGGCTGTCAACAAACTGGGAAAGTAGAGGATAACCAACTTGATTGCCTTTTGAAACTCGGGCCTGTTAGCTGGTGCCTGGGGTGTGTGGGCAGGGAGAAGGGGGAGAAATGGTGAATTAATTGGTAGAGCATACCAGCTGTGTCTTATCACTGCGAGCAAGAGAGGAATCTTCAAGGTCATAACTCACTCCTTTGGTTCTGAGCTAATTAGGCAGGGAACATTTCAGCTGAAGAGAAAGGAAGGAGGTAAAGAAGTTACTTTTGAGAAGTTACTGTCTCATTTCAGTTGGTTTAGGATAATTCAATGATTGATTGGTGCATCACCTCAAAGGGTCAACAAAGCAAGATGATGGATATAAAAATGCAGAGGAAATTCATTTAGTTTAGGCTAATACCTCTTAAAAGAATGCTATGTTCACCTACTACTTAACCGGTACTCTTCGTATGGTCTGGAACCATGCTGAAGTTCTGCTGAATAGTTAGTATTAGCTTAGGGTAGTTAGCCTTATCTCTTATTTTCTATAGCAAATTTACAGGAACTGTGTGCCTCAAAAACCTTTCTGAATATTATTATGTTCTAAATCTTTTTGATGTTTCTATAATTTTTTGAAGTTGTTTAAAACTTTGTTCTTTTTTTAAAAAAAAATCCACTACTATCAATATAAGATTTTACAACTGGGTGATCATTTTGGAAAGAAGAGGATTGTGGGTGCTAAATCAAACCTAACCTCAGCCACTCATCAGGAACTTTTAGGGGCATTTCAGTATTCCTTCCTTTTATGACTTAGCTTTGTGAAACTAAGCCTTACAAGGAAGGTACACTGAAAAGTCAGAAGATATGTATATAAACATGTTTTTAAAAAACAGAGCTAAAACATTGCAGGGAGTCCTTCATGGATGCAGTGCACATTTAGCCAACTCATTTAACACTTTTCTCCCATAAGAAAATTTTGTTCTGAGTAGCATCAAAGACGGAATATTATTTTGTAATATCAGTGTACAATTTGTTATGTTCAATTCAATTCAATTATTCAACTTGAATGCCGCCCTACTCACAATGTGACTACAGTATTTATTTATTTATTTATTTATTTATTTGTTCGATTTGTATAGCTGCCCCAATCGACATGCGACTCTGGGCAGGAAACAATAAAAATCCCCAACATTTAAAATTATAGAGACCCTTAAAATTCCTAAAAATGCTGAAAAAAATTACCTCCCACCTGCACCAATTAAAAATCTAGTTAAAAACTTTTAAAAGCATGTGTGATCTTCCACTAAATGAGCCAGTGGGGAGAGGGGTTGTTCCCTCTCCGCCTCCCCACATTTGCCCCACCAATCAGGTTTTCAGCTCTTTCCTGAAGGGCAGCAGCTCTGTCTGGAGATGCAGTTCAACTGACAGGAGGTTCCATAGGGCTGGAGCAGATACCAAAAAGACTCTTCTTCTAGTGCTAAAAAGGGGGAGGTTGGATACCGGCTAATAGTTGGCCATTATTGCTGGGTCAAGCAGTGGCTTCTTAAGGAGGGGGCACACCAAAGCATGTTTTAATGGTGCAGGAAACACCCCCTCCCACAAAGATGCATTGACAATTGCTCCAACCCAACTGCCTGTCACTGTCTTGGACACCTTGACCAACCAGGCGGAACATGGATCTAATGGGCAAGCAGTGGCACGAACAGATCCAAGGAGCCTTTCCACTCCCTCAGAGACAACTGGATCAAACCGATCCCAAATAACATGGCAAGACTGCGATCCAGTCAATTCCAGACCCATAGTGTTATAAATATAAAGTTCAGTGTTTATGACATAATGTATTGTGCTATACATCAGTTGCTGTTTTGTTAAGCCTTCAAGCTGAAACCAGAGGCGTAGCTACCGCCGTATCAGCCGTATCAATTATACGGGGGGGCCGGGCCACGGGGGCCCCCAACGGTAGGGCGGCCAACCAGCCTGCACTCTGCAGGAAATTTCTTTTTTAAAAAACTGGAGCAAAAATTTACTGCGCATGCGCAGAAACTCAATCTGACGCATTGCGCATGCATCAGATTGAGTTTCTGCGCATGCGCACTTTATTGGGGCCATTTTTGGCTCCAATTTTAAAAAATAAAATTTCCGAGTCGGAACCGCAGCTTTTCATAGCGGCTCCGATGGTGGCCCTCAGAGGAGGGCACCTCCCCTGGGGCCGCCCAGCTCCCACAGGCAGGTTGAGGCCTGCCCGGGCTGTCCACTGCTGCCGAACCCCCATGGCCTGGGGACGCCTGGCAGAGTGTGCCACCGCCTCCTCCGGGTCCAGCAGTGGTGACAGTGGCGGCGACAGCAGCAGAAGAGGAGGAGGAGGCTGCAGTCGGGGGCAGCGCGCCTTGCCATGCGGCCCCGGGCCATGGGGGCTCATCGGCCCCAGGAGGGTAAGTAAGGATTTTGTGTTTCAGGTGGATGGGTGGTTTTATGTGTGTGTTGGGTGGGTGGGTGTATTTTTATTAAATTTTTATTTTATTTCTTTATTTATTTTAATTATTTAAGTTATTTACGGGTTTGTGTTGTGGTTGTTTGGGTGGGTGGGTGGGTAGAGGTGTGTGTGTGTTTGTTTATTTTAATTCTATTCTATTTTATTTATTTAGTTATTTATTTTTGGCCCCGCCCATGGCGTCATGATGTCATGACATTGGCTCCCCCCACGACGTCATGATGTCATGACGTTAGCGCCACCCCTCTGTCCCGCATATAAAGGGCCCCCAAACAAATTTTTATATGGGGCCCCGCCAAGGTAAGCTACGCTTCTGGCTGAAACAGTCATACAGTAACCCTGATGGGCTTTCAAAGTGAGATATTTAAGGAGTGTTTTTAATCAGTTCCACACCCTCAGTGACTGTCCAGGGCTGGGTGGGGATTTGAATCCTGGTCCCCAGAGTATGTCACTCTATCTCCTGGTCTGTTATTCTATCTGTACAAGGATCAAGCTTAGATGATGTAGCTGGAAAACATACTGGAGCATTTGAAGAATTAAGACATTATTATACCATCAACAATTTGAAGCCTAACCTAAGGCTCAAGCAGTGTTGTTCATCACTGAAATACCTTGATGTAATGCTTGACAGGGCATTCTCTTTTAAGCAGCACTGCCTGAACACAAAAGCTACAGTTAGTACAGTTATACCTTGGTTAAAGAGCATAATGCGTTCCGCAGGATTGCTCTTTAAGCGAGCTTGCTCTTTAAGCGAAACACCATTGTAAGTGACCAATTGTGGGGGTGATTGCAAACCCTGATTTATTTGTTAAGTGAGTTTTTGGTTGGTTTTATTTGTTAAGTGAAGCAAACATTCAGAGAAAATTCTGCTCTTTAAGTGAGTTACTCTTTAAGTGAAACACTCTTTATGCGAGGTTTGACTGTATGTGGAACAATATCATCAGGAAACTGACAAACTATACATGGGAAGTCATCCACATTGTATCCATCAGCTTTGGCCCTGAATGTGTCTCTGTGCAGCAGAATACAGTATGGTGCTCCAGTATGGAATGCATCTGCACACACAAAACAAGTTGATATCACTGTTAATGAAACAATGTGCATAGTGACAGGATGCCTCAAATCTACACCAGTTGAAAAAATACCGTATATGGCGGCGTATAAGACGACTGGGCGTATAAGACGACCCCCCAACATTTCCACTCAAAATATAGAGTTTGTTATATACTCACCGTATAAGACTACCCCCTCTTCCACACACCTTCCACACACCAAATAAAACATAAAAGAACATCAGATTTGATTTCAACATCTCCCTGTGGCCTGCACTAGTGCGGAAGTGCGCATGTGCGAGCTTTGCGTAGACAAGGGGTGGGGCGGAGCACCGCTGCTTCCCGCCGAGCAGAACGGGCCGGTCACGCTGAAAAGGCTGGCACACCTGTCTCGCTGCTGATGCTCGTCGCAGCCACGCTGGATACCGCGCAATACTGGATGGTATGTAGAATAAGGTGGGTGGGCATCGGGAGGCCACTATGGGCACCGGGAGGGCATCAGGAGGCCACTATGGGCAGCTATGTCTATCCCAACTGAAGTGCACCCAGCGTATAAGACGACACCCCCCCCCCACTTGGAGGCATGTTTTTCAGGGGGGGGAAGTAGTCTTATATGCCAGCATATACAGTTTATCCTCTTGCTGGTATCAGAGAAGTAGTAGTGGTCACTGAGAGAACTAAGCAAGAGAATGACCTTTGACACACTCTGAACATATATTGCAATGCTGTCTACATGGGGCTGGCCTTGATGACCATTCAGAGGCTGCAATTGGTCCAGAATGTGGCTGCCCAGGTGGTGATGGGGTGTGGGCGGTGTGCCAAAGCAGAACTTCATTTCCTCCTCCTTTGGAAGTGGCAGAGGTAGGGGGAAATGCCTGGAAATGTGGTGCAAATTCACACACTGCTGCCACCTTTGGGAGAAACCATGTGAGCGGCCCACTCAGCTGTTTGAAGGGGCATGGTCAGGCCCCTGGCAGGAAAAGTTTGGGCACCCCGAACTAGGGTGATAAACAAACTTGAGCAAATATGCCAGCTAGCCTAGGCTAATACCTTGTCTATAATTCTTAATACATCAGGGTTACTTTTAAAACAATGGAAGACATCTGAGCAACCCTGAATACATTTGAGAATGCACACAGGAAAAATTTAAGTTTCTACATGATTCAAATTGGATTATGTCCCTCTTGGCAATTTTCTGCTACAAGAAAATCACAAATGGCAAGTCACAAATGGAAATTGAATGGACATGTACCATTCAAAAGGCAGGTTACATACTCAAATAAGACACTTTCTACATACCTCAGAGTTCTAGTTCTGTACACCACACAATCCCCTAAGTAGGCAAGGCATGTGCTTCAGCTACTGCTGTTTCTTCATTTTGAATTCATATTTAGAAACTATGTTCATGTTAAATATAGATCACCTGAATCACAAATTGCATCTACTTAAGCAATCAACATACTGCATTGAGAAGCAAATAAACAAATGATTCAACATAACTTCCAAAGTAACAAATAATCCCACGACCTCAATTAAAACTATTAACTTATGCTTTACAGTACTATCCCACCCACATCTGCTCAGAAGTAGCTACAGTATATGGAAAGGATACAAAACCAGGTCAAGAATTATACAGGGGTTTTTTTTTTTTTAATAAGAGGTGAGTTGTTAAAAAAGATAGCTATGAGGAATTTTTTTGGTGGGAGGGGAGCAATCTAGAATGTCCTTAGGTGATGAATGCACATCTATAATTGTATTTTATTATAATTTGTAAATCATATATTTTATTGTATTTTTTTAGTAGTATGTTAAAATAAAATTTTAAAAAAGAAGAAGTAGCTATACGGAATTCAAAGGAATATTCTACCCCATAATTGTTTGTAAGAATGCAGCCTACCAATTAAATGTACTATATATTTTTCTTACAGCACCTATTGCAAATATTTAATTAAATGTCCTCTACATTTGTGGAATCTTCTCCTTCAAGATTGATTCCTGATCTTATCCCACACAGAAAGCTTCATGTCCAGTTGAGTTATGCTGTGATATGTGGGTCCATCCACTGAACGTTTCCTACCAACCTCTTCCTTATATATGAATCTAGCATGCAGAAGAAGTAAGGGGAAAGACAGTTGTGAGAATCTTGTTGGCGACTTACACATGTGTAAGTTAAATGATGTAACTTGCAGTGGCAAACTGTCATAAATCAACCAAACACTGTTTGTGTTCCAAGGTGCACTTCATTGCACAAAAGACACATAACAGTGGTACTTCAGTTTACAAATTTAATGAGTTCTCTGGAACGTTTCATATTGCAAAAAAAATGTAAACTGAAATGTGGTTTCCCATAAAAATGCATTGAAAACCTTTTTTCTGACCTCCAGAATGGATTAATTGGTTTCAATGCAGTCCTATGGAAACTGTGTTTCAGTTTACAAATTTATTGCAATTAAATTCATAAACCAAGGCATTCTTTTCAATGAATTTTCATTCGTAAACCAAAACTTACGTTAACCAAGGCATTTGTAAACCGAGGTACCACTGTACCTAGTAATGCAACTGATGCTTTGATAGTGGCAATTTACTGTGGTGAATTCTTCTTCTTTCATGTCTAGGCCAGACATGAAACTCCCAAAATGAAGGCACGTTTTGGTGTGTTCATTCTGAAGTTCCTTTCACCTGACCTAATGTGAGAAAGATTAGCCACCAACACAAGGTTGCTGTTACCAGGGTAAGCCTGATTGTGGTTCAAAAATACCACAACCTTTGAGGAGGCTCTTTCTGTGTACCACACTGTGGTGAATCATTCAATTCAACTAAAAATCCCCCATATAATTCTGACCTTTGGGGGGGGGACTGTGGCATGGAAAGAGTAGCCAGTGACTGCACATAAATGAAGGGAAACTATCTGCAATAAGGGTGCAGCTTAATTTTTAAAATATATATATATAGCAAACCTTTGGGTACTTTTTAAAAACTCTGTTTCTATTCCTAGACCAAACCCAGTCTCTAATTAGTATTCTCTCTCAGAGTTAAATCCTCTAGCCTCACTCAAGTCAATGGGAGTTTCATCTGAATAAGAGCTGATTGACTTTAGCCCTCCAGGATCTATTATTTTCCATTAAAAACACCTAGCGAGCGATGTGGCGCTTGTGAGAATTCAGTGCGCCCTGTGCCGGCACAGTCAGCACGCTGCTTTCTAGCCAGCCTTATTCATGGCCTCTAATACCTTCACATATCATAATCATTTTGAAAGCTTCAACACATGTCTTCTAATGGTGTCACTCTATATAATGAGATATGCAAATTAGAGTGTTATAGAGAGTCTTAATTGCATTATATCATTCAGAGTTGTAAATGTTCAGCTAGTTACTGTCCAGGTAGAGCAATGAAGCTGGGGAGGAGAGGTTAGATTGAGAAGAAAAAGAAGAAGAAATATTCTCTGTCTCTCTTTCTTCCCACATCTGACCCCCCCCCCCCAAATTAAATAGGCTTTCTTTACTAATAGGCATGTTAATATGCTCCTCATACACAGTTGCAACAGTAGGTAAATACAGAGGGGCCGCAGGACATAAAGCCGCTTTGCCTTCAAAATGCTTTCTGAACCCTGGCTTCGGTGTTTTGGGCTCCTCAGGCCCCATTTTGTACATGGCTTTTTAAACTTGATTGCAGACCCCCGAGGAAGGAAACTTAGATCAAATACAGTTTGGCAGGTAAAGGGCATGCTAGATACTATATAAGCAAACTCACTAGAGGAGGGGGTAGATGGAGGAGTTCACAGTGAAAGTAACCCTTTCCTTGCCATGCAGGTAGACCGTTTCCACTAGAGCTCTTTCTAGCAACACACAAACACACACACACAACTCATAGGAGTTACAGGAACTACCTTTCTTTCTAAAAATAAATGAAGAATCCTAGCAACATGGTAAAAGAGAACAGGTGGGGAGGATTTACATAAGGTTTGGCAGCAGCACGTGAGTACCACTGCAAACTACAGCCTCATAAAACTCGAAAATCTCAACTGGGAGCCCAGAAGCCAATCAGGATTGGTCGGGACAGTGCTTGGAATTTAGACATAGCTAGAGAGGGTTAGGATCTCAGGTCTTTACAGGATCATATCACCTGCCCCATTAGGGATCACTTAGTGTAAGCTTAGGAGTTCATTTCTTTTATTATATAATGATATATAAATATAGTGATGCCTCGCTCAAAGGGCATAATGCGTTCCACAGGATTACTCTTTAAGCGAGTTTGCTCTTTAAGCGAAACGCCATTGTAAGTGACCAACTGTGGGGGGTACTGCAAACCCCAATTTATTTGTTAAGCGAGTTTTTGGTTGGTTTTATTTGTTAAGCGAAGCGAACATTCAGAGAAAATTCTGCTCTTTAAGCGAGTTACTCTTTAAGCGAAACACTCTTTATGTGAGGTTTGACTGTACTATCATTACAAAAGACACAACTGGTATGTGAATACAGATAGAGTTAAAACAGGCTGGCTAAAGGAGGTACAAGATAAAAACCCACAACATCTACATGTCATTCTTTACACATTTTTACTACTTCTCATAGAATTAGACCAAATAACAAACAACAGTCATTCCAATGTATACTATAAGGCACTCTGGTATTATCTAAGATCACTGGCCCTAGGTTGTCAACAACCCTGTTTATATTTCTATTGACAGTTAAAGAGGGGGGGAAATGTAGGATCTACAAATGAAAAGGAAAGAAAATCCCAACCTGCATGGGGGTCTGAGACTCCTGCCAGCTTCTGTTCTGTATTGCTTGTGGCAACAAGATAGACTCAGCTTAGCAAACTATATTATGGGATCCACATAGTTGTTTAGCAACTATATATAGAGCTATTTTTCCTCCTCACTATACCCAAATCAGTAGGCCAAAGGACCAACAAGGATAGGATAGAACAAGGCCAACATGAAGTATTTAAATCCTCTTTTCTCTCCTCACATCAGGACATAATTATCCTATACACACATAAGAGAAATAAACACAGAATAACTTAAGTTTGCTCAAAATGTCTCAGAACGGGCATTCTTCTTCTGAAAATATTAAAAACCAACTTGCACAATCCAGGGTTGTAGGCAATGAATGACAAAACAACAAAATCATACATAAGGCACCTACTTTGAAATGAAAAACTCAGCACAACTGAGACAAGAATGAATTATGATTAGAGAGTAAGGATACACATTGCCTCTCAAGGTTGAAAACCTACTGCAGTTAAAAGGGTCAACTCTTTTCTTCCATTATTCACTCCAAGACGGTAATAGATCAAGAAGTTTGCAGCTGAGTCTCTTTAATAATTATGCTTTGTTTGCATATTTTTAACTGACCTCAACTGCCAATTGTGAATCTCAGCCTGGATCCTAAAATAAGGTAATTTAAAGAAATTCATGGAATAACCATTTCACCTCCTTTACTTTCACTGCCATCTGTGGCCTATAAATACCCTTTATGGAGCATTGGGGGACCCTCGTGCATAACAGTGGATGGAACTTCAGCAAGTGGAGTTGAGAGGATGAATGAACCAGAAACTCTTATTGCACGAACTATTTTGAGTTATCTCATCTAGGAATCCAACCAGCAGTGGGCATCAGCAGGTTCGCAGCAGTTCGCCAGAACCGGTAGCAGAAATTCTGGCTGGCCCTGCCCATCCAAGTTTTGAAATAAAGTAGTCCTAATTCAGGTGCAACACAGTGCTTTCCCCCCCTGGCCACACCCACCATACCACTCCCACAGTGTGGTAGTAAAAAATTTTGGAGCCCACCACTGAATCCAACCCTTCCTTTCTCATTTTTTGTCCTTTGAACAAGCTATGTCTTGCTCCTGCCCATGACTTATTCCCCACTGCTAGGATACTTGACATGAGCACAGATTGCAAACAAGCCAGTCTCTGATATCTGTCACTTCCTCTGAGCAACTCAGCAAAGATCCCACATCATCATTAAACTTTGTGCAACATTTGTACTATAGCTTTACAAATATTGGCTAGTGACAGAACTGCATGTGTGATTTTCTTAAAGTGCAATCTCACTTTTAAAAAATTAAAAGCAAAAATTTCACTGTTTAATCACTGACAATACCTTTACAAAGGATCTGGTAGTAATTAATGATGGAAGAAATCCTTCTCTGCCCAAATCATGAAGCACCGCTACTCTCAAAATAGAAGGAAAGACTGATGAACCACTTCTGAGAACTTTATATCTGGAAAACCCTGGAAAGAGTCATCATCTGTCAAAACCAATTTGAAAGCAGATAACTATCACTCAGGCATTATAAACACCAGCATTATGAACTTACTTCAAGGGTCAGAAAGTAAAGAAAACAAAATAAAGAGGGAGAGGGAGAGAAAACATTGTGGCACCTTAAAGACTAACTGTTGTATGTTAATGTTAGCTTTCATGGATCAAGTCCACTTCATCAGGCATAGGAATGAGATTGCATGGCATCAATTTATACACATCAGTTACACAGTTACTTCAAGGGGAGCATCTAGCCAGTGATGGGATTTTATCGGTTTGGACTGGTTCGCCCGAACTGCTAGCACCCATTACGAGGGGAGCATCGGGGGGTGGTAAACCCCCGGGTGACCAGGTTCGGTCGCCTCTCTGAGCCCCCTCCAGAAGCATACTTCTGGGTAGCCAAAATTGCTGCCCGGAACTGCACATGCATCAAAACTCTATTTGATGCATGCGCAGTAAAAAAATAGAACTGTGCAGGCGTCAAATAGAGGTTTGACACATGTGCAGTTCCCAGCAGCCATTTTGGCTGCTGGGAAAGGAAAGGCACAGGGAGCGCCTGAAGAGGCAGTGGCAGTGGCAGCGGTGGCCATTCCGTGCCTGGTCCCGCCACCCCACCAGGATGCCATGCCGTTGCGACGGTTTGCCACAGCAGCGGTTTGCCACCGCGCTACTGTTCCGCCATGCCGCTGCGCCACCGCTTCCAAGCAGGGTAAGTGAGGGGTTTGTGTTTGGGGTGGGTGGGTTTATTTGTGTTTGGGGTGGGTAGGTTTATTTGTGTTTGCGGTGGGTGAGTGGGTGGGTGGGTGTATTTTTATTTTATTTTTATTTTATTTATTTATTTATTTATTTTATTTACGGGTTTGTGTTCTGGTTGTTTGGGTGGGTGGGTGGGTGGGTTGAGGGGTGTGTGTGTGTGTGTGTGTGTTTTAATTTAATTTAATTTATTTTAATTTTAAAAAAATATTTTTTTACTTTTTTGGCCCCACCCATAATGTGATGGTGTCATGATGTTGGCTCCACCAATGACATCATGCCATCATGATGTTAGCTCTGCCCCCACTGTGATAACATCACGGTGGGGTAGTAAAATTTTTGTCATCCCATCTCTGCATCTAGCCCTGTTTCCCTCAGGGCTATATTAAGCTATATTTTCAGTTATTGCACTAAATCTGAAGAGGGTACATTTCCTAGTTGTATGTAGGCTTCCTATGCAAGTCAGAACCCATTTTCCCACACTTCTTGCCCCTGTGTAAAGACTCTACAAGGCCAATAAGACCTATTTTTAAGACCTGGCAAGGAAACAATGAAGAATGTGACAACAGACATGTGCATGGGTAGATGCTCCTTTATAAGCATGTTCACACTGCCAACATTTATAACACCCAAACAGAGCCACTGTTCTATTACAATTCATTTTAAAATGGCTTTCTCATATTAGTTTTCCCCACAATCTTATCTGATCTCAATATAACTTGAAACATGCTATTGAACTAAAGCCCTCACCAAACGCAGAAGTCTACTCATTCCTACAGGACATAAGATGCTGAAGAAGACTCAAGACAAAAAAATCATGTGCAGCCTTCATCAAAATATACCAACTCAGAATGATATAATTGAAATTAAGTAGCCAGAGAGTTTATTTTCTAGCACTGCTATACTCTTGACATACAAAATTATCTAGTAACCATTGAATTGTAGTTGTTTCCCTAAAATTACAAATTTTAGCCAGAACCAAAACAGAGGTAATAATTTCACAACTATGCTGTGCATGCTTGTGACCATGGCAGTTCCCTTCCACCCAGAACTCCTTATGACAGAGTAGATGTCCACCTACCCCCACCATGTTAATTTTGAAGGTCCTCCTCAACATCAGTTCAGACCTCTGATGAGAATCTTTTGGCCATCTCACAACAGAAAGAAAGGCCCAAAACATTACTACCCGAGCCAAAACACAAAATAGTATCCCCTTCCCAGTCAACATTGTTGACTCTCACTTGGAAACTGGAAATGGTTTGCTGCCTTCTACTACCCCTGAGACAACAGGCTGGTCTAGGGCATGGCATTCAGAGCTCTGCTGTTGTCCTTCAACAGAGGGAAGGAACTGGAGAGTTCAAGAAGAAAAGGCACAAGGATGCCCCACTGTACAAAGTGAGCATGGGGATTGGGTATCACATGACCATCCTCACTGTATGCACAACTTATCCCACACTAAGGGGCTCCCACACAGATGGCTCCTAGCATCACCAGTGAGAAGAGATAGTGGAACTACTCCCTCTTTTTCTCTCTTTAATTGCTTTTTTATAGCTAGGGGAAAGGTAGAAATTAGGGGGAGGGGAAGAAAGAGTTGCAAATGCGAGATAATGCCATCTGCACCTCCATAAAATCCCAAATTTGGAAGCACTCCTAGAAAACATCTTTAGATTGCCCTCAATTGAGAGACTATTCCCAGTAGTAATGTACAGAAGAATAGATTCCTTTGAACTGTGGTGCTAGAGGAGACTTTTGAGAGTCCCTTGGACTGTGAGGAGAACAAATCAGTCAATCCTGAAGGAAATCAACCCTGAGTGCTCATTAGAGGGGCAAATAATGAGGATGAAGCTCAAGTATTTTGGCCACCAAATGATAAGAGAGGACACACTAGAGAAGGCATTGATGTTGGGAAAGATCGAAGGGAAAAGGAGAAGGGGACACCAGAAGATGAAGTGGATAGATGACATTGTAGATGCAATGGGCGTAAATTTGAGTGGGCTGAGGAAGATGGTAGAAGACAGAGGAGCCTGGCACACAATGGTCCATGGGGTCGCAAAGGGTCGGACTCGACTGTGTGACTGAACAACAAAAGAGTAGTGTTGATCTCAAGAAAGCATCTTCTAAAATCACAGCATAGAAGGATTGGTTTGCAAAGCAACAGATGACCTTATTTAGTCTGCAGAAGACATAGGCAACATATTTCTTCAAAAACTGCGGGTGGACGTATGATCCTAGAGACCTCAGGCCAGTAAAGCTAACCCTTTCACAGTGATGATGTGTTCAGACTCCAGGGAGGAATGGCAGACAAAACTGCTTGTCCAGCGTTCATTCTCAGTAATTCTGTGAAGCAAAGTAATCTTGACGTCCTTGCCAAAGAAAGCGACTCACCTGCCCTTCCACCTGGAGGTAAGGAGCTGTCGTGGCAGCTGACAACAAGTACAGAGAGATAAGAACAGGAGAAAGATCTGGGACAAAGTAATGTCAACCCTTACAAAGTCAGGGACATTTCTTCAAGAGAATAACATTTAAAAATTGACCCTGGAGAATTCACAACACCAGGGTTAAAGGAAACAAATATAACAGAGGCACAGCAGCAACCAAATTACAGTGCTTGGGCGGACTTGTTGCCAAGATCAAGTGGGGAGATTCAGCAACCAGAGAGGTAGCACAGCATATTTATTTTCCACTGAAGTCTCTGGACAGCTTCCCCTCCTCCCCAGATAAGGCTATTCCAGTAAAACCAGAGGTAGACAACTTATAGCCCTCTGAATATTGTGAATACATTGGGGTTGTAATCCAATATTACATCTGACAGGCCGTGAGTTACCTTCCTCTCTACTATAGACCTCTAATCGCAGGGAATATAGAGGTCTTTCCTCCACATTATGCCTGTGTTGCCAAAGTCAGATTCACTTGTGACATATGGATCGTATTATTACCACCTACGGTAACTCCACTGTGACTGAAGCTATTGGACATACTTGATTAAAGTGGCCATTATAGGCACCTACTTCTAGTGCCCATGACATCAATGAAGACAGAGCTCTGTTTATTTTATTTATTTTAATCAAAGAGGCATGGCCATGTTCTCACTCTCAAAATAGAGCACACTCTCTGTTTGGTGTTTTACTTGGATATTTTAAGGGGCAAAAGATTGTTGACCTTCAAGATGAGCCTAAGATATTCTGCCATCTGAGACAGAAAACAGGATGGAAGTTGAGAGGTTTTCTTGTTGAAGACTGATAGTGGACTAAGTCCCTTTGCCACTGCTGAGAGCAGCAGGCCAGTTTAGTGGAATAGGATAAAGCCTACAATCTGTATAGTTCAGTCTTCAAAAAATAAAATGAAAAGGAAAGTTTGTTTGTTACATTTATTTTCCTCCAGTGAGCTCAAGATGGCTAGTTATGCACATCCCTGCTTTCTCTTCACAGCTCTGTGAAGTAGGTCAGGCTAGGAACGTGATTGGCCCAAAGTCTCAAAATGAGTTTCATGGCTGGATTGAGATTTTAACCTAGGTCACCTATGTGCTGGTACAACCATCTAACTCCACCCACCACACCAGCTCCCAGTTGTGCTTAGGAATACCATGGCTGCCATGCCGTTGCTATCCCTGCAACCTGCTGCCTTGGAGCAGTTGCCTCAGAGTGAAAAAATGCTTGGGCTGGCCCTGTTGTTCTTCCCTAGACAGAGAGAGATAAAGAAACCGCACACAAACTGTCAGGAAATGAACCTATTTCCTAAGGCTTGAAATTGCCAATTTTCAAATAGGCCTCAGAAAAATCCATTTTTCTCTCTCTGAGCCTCAAGCCTGTGTAACAGCATGTTTTTCAACCATGTTTTCCAGTATTTCTTATCTTTCGTAAGCTAGCAGAGCAATGTTATGACTAGCCCCAGTGCATCCTGTGTGCACGTGTGTAAACAATGTACTGTTGTTTTGAGAAAGTTTTCTCTTTTGCTTGCTGATACCTGATTGGCTGAAGCAGTCCCATCTGACTGCAAATTCTCCATTTTGGAGAGAAGAAAGAGTTCGTCTCTGTTTCTTCATGGATTAAGACCTGTTTTTGATTAGAGAGCTTTTGTTTCTAGTTCTCAATGGGCTAGCAATCTTTAGCCTAGGAGCTATGGATTTTTGCTCCTTAAAAATGGTTACCTAGATTTGCCTGTGGACTTTATTGGACTGACCTGTGCTACTGACTTTTATGCTTTATGAACCTGATCAATAAATCTTCATCATTTTTCTGAACAACGTGTCTTCATTGGACTAAAAAGGGTAAGAGCTGCCTTTCACACACACAAATCTTTGAACACGCTACCAAATTAAAAACCCCTTAAGAGCTGATAAGCAGTTGAGAGTTCTATCTCTGTTCTAATTAGCCGTCCAGCCCGCCCTGTGTAGGTTTGTTTTGGTTTCCAGGGGTTTACCAGAAGGGAGGGGGCCGGCTGGATCGTGACATGGAGGCAGCGGTGGCACGTCGCGCCTCTTGAAGAAGTTTTTTTGTGTGTGTGTGCATGCTCTGAGTCTCTGCCTGGCAAGAAGCAGCAGCCTTTGTTTGTTTGGCTGAAAGCCTGCAGCAGAAGCTGAGAAAGTGCCTCCTTGGACTATTGTTTTCCTGAGATAAGGTGCTGAAAGGAAAGCAACTGATTGCTGTTTTGAGTTTTGAGTCGGATTCTCAAACTCCCAGGGCCGTGGGCCGAGGGCCGGTTCCACAGAGGGACTGAGACGTCTTCCAAGCCTACAAGATGGAAGGTAAGCCAGTGGCTGATGAATGTACCCCCTCACCACAGTTAGCACCCCAAGACAGACTCCATTCCAGATGGGATCTTGGAGAAGGTGCCCAGATGATGTTTAGCCAAAAGGAAGGGCCCAGGGTGGGTGAAGCTTGTCCAGGTGACTTCTGAGACTTCCCCAGACGCCCAGCAAGCCCCAAGCCCTAAATAAGACTCTTTTGTGTTGAATTGGAGTCAAAACTCCACAGAGTGCCTATTTTCACTCAGAAGCAGTTCCTTGAAGTTAATTTCCCCCAAAGCCAAGAAGAAGGAGTGGAACCCTTCAGATAAGATTTATTTTCCTGCATTGAAGTTCCTAGTTGCTGATTACATGTGCTGTTTGGTCTTTGAAGACCTGGAGAAGTTGCTGATTGCCTCATTGTGTTTGAGATACCAGCGTAAAGGTGGAAGAGCTCCAACGGACTCCTCCACGTGTCCAAGGAAGAAGTTTGCTAGAGTGGGTGGGCCAGAGCCACCACTCTGAAAAGTGTTATCTACAGGCTGTTACACTACGCTGTTTTGGTCAGCTAGTGGGAAGTGGGAAATAATTGCCGGATGCAGTGTTTCCCTGAGTTTTACTACCCTTCGAGAAAGCTAAGAGCTGAAGAGGGGAGTAGTCCATAAAGATGGCTGTGGGAAGCCCAACTAGCGGTTTCAGCAATAGCAGAGGCCAGATCCAGATCCAGATTCCCGACGTACTGAGGAGAGTGAATGGAATTCTGCGCGCTCTTGAGTTGAGACGTTAGTCAAGCCATCAATTCTGTTGCCTGTTTAGTTCCCAAACCTCACAGGGATGAGGGTGATGGGTTGTTTGATTAATTCCTTTGGACTGTGTTCTGATAAATACCTTAAAGGTTGTTTCTTGAGTTTGTTTTCTAGGAGATGCACATGTTCCTGACGTCTGAAAGAAGAGCTGATAACGGAACTCTGAGTGGACTTTGTTCAACTGGTTGTTTAATTGTTTGCAGGTGCAACATCGAAGAAGATGAAGAAGGGGGGAAATGTTATTGTTTCTTGCTAATCATCTGTTTATTTTTCCAGAGGCTCGTACAAGCGGCCTCTGTGACATGTGTGGTGTTACCGACCTGTTTTCTGATTTAAAGGTTGTTCTGTTTGGGCAAAATGTGTTTTGGAATGGGGAAACCTTTGGTACCTGAAAATGCCCAAGTCTTTTGTTCCAGCAAGGTTTTATACCTGAGTTTGCTTGCAATGCAGAAGGCAACCTATTTAACGTGTACCTCCAGTAACTAAAACTGGAAGAAGCTTTAACGCTTGGTATCCTATACATATATAAGGGATAGCTTGTTTGCTCAATTGCTTTGCTCACATTAGTAAATAATGCCTTTTGGTAAAGTCAAACCCCCGGTTTGCCTTTCCAGAAAGGAGGGCGTGTCAGGAAATGAACCTATTTCCTAAGGCTTGAAATTGCCAATTTTCAAATAGGCCTCAGAAAAATCCATTTTTCTCTCTCTGAGCCTCAAGCCTGTGTAACAGCATGTTTTTCAACCATGTTTTCCAGTATTTCTTATCTTTCGTAAGCTAGCAGAGCAATGTTATGACTAGCCCCAGTGCATCCTGTGTGCACGTGTGTAAACAATGTACTGTTGTTTTGAGAAAGTTTTCTCTTTTGCTTGCTGATACCTGATTGGCTGAAGCAGTCCCATCTGACTGCAAATTCTCCATTTTGGAGAGAAGAAAGAGTTCGTCTCTGTTTCTTCATGGATTAAGACCTGTTTTTGATTAGAGAGCTTTTGTTTCTAGTTCTCAATGGGCTAGCAATCTTTAGCCTAGGAGCTATGGATTTTTGCTCCTTAAAAATGGTTACCTAGATTTGCCTGTGGACTTTATTGGACTGACCTGTGCTACTGACTTTTATGCTTTATGAACCTGATCAATAAATCTTCATCATTTTTCTGAACAACGTGTCTTCATTGGACTAAAAAGGGTAAGAGCTGCCTTTCACACACACAAATCTTTGAACACGCTACCAAATTAAAAACCCCTTAAGAGCTGATAAGCAGTTGAGAGTTCTATCTCTGTTCTAATTAGCCGTCCAGCCCGCCCTGTGTAGGTTTGTTTTGGTTTCCAGGGGTTTACCAGAAGGGAGGGGGCCGGCTGGATCGTGACACAAACCTTACTTTCTTCACTGTGTTTGCTATATGAAGCTTCTGTTCCACAATAGTGGCTGAGAGTCGGACATTAACTTTTAAAAAACGATTGTCAGGAGCAGACACGTAAAGTTTGCTGTTGACCACAAAAGCACTGCCTGGTAAACTCACATTGTCCCTTGACTTTTGTTGGGGCAGCTCACTGTATTTCCACAGCAGACATGCAGGACTGGAATTCAGTGGAACACCATTTTCTGGTCCAGAATACTCTGACATTATTAACCTTTAAGGCACAGCACAAGATTTATCTGTTATTTCCAAACAGTGGGTGAATAGGAAGAAGTGGGAGGAATATTTTCCTCATAGCCAGAGTCACCAAGATTATCCAGAAAATGGACTATTGAAATGTATCCTGTGTAATTTGTTTTTTAGGCTTCACAGGTCACATGAATTTTATTTTGCAGGTTTGGTGCTTTATTTAGAAAAAAGCTGAAACTACATAGTTAATGGATATATTTAGAATCTGGGTCCATCCACAGATTCTTGGAAACAGGATAGGTCTCACTGAATTTATGTAATCAGCCATATTATGTTTTCAGTGTGCTTTTGGATTGTGACAGAACATGATGTAATTCAGAGAAAGGACACCTGCCAACTCACACTTGAGAATTCTGAAGGCACTTCAGCATGAAAAGGTATGTGAGTTTTGAAAGGAAAGGTTCCTTCTTCCATCTAAGGTTCTAGCAGAGCACATGGCATTGTTCCCATGCAATTCTCACAACAGCCCAATAATGTAGACCAACCTGAGAAAGACTGGCCCAAAGTAATGACTGACCCATCTTTAGGAATCCAGATATCTCGGTCTAATCTTAACAAACTCTCTTCTCAAATGCATTATATAGGATATATGGCAAACACCAGAAACATGACACTAGACTAGATCAAAGTCTTGTGTGTATTTTAAAACATCCTCTTTTTTTAATTTGCTGTACCCTTTTCAGAGACTCCGGGCCAATTTTGATGAAACAATTTGCTCTTTTACCAGTGAGGCATTGAGGCTACTTTTTTAAGGAAGCAAGTTTCATATTCTCTCTCATCATTCCCTGAGAATGAAAAGTGATTCTGATCATGAAACATAAAAGTATCTTTGTCCAAAGATTTGGCTTCCTTCAAGCTTGCTCAGGGAGAACTTAAATTTTAAATTAAAAAGTCATGCTTTAACCTTCTCTAATCAGGTGCTCACCAGACATTTTGAACAACAGTCCTACTCACACACCACTATGATAGGAAATGACAGTAACTGCAACCCAAAATCTCTGGAGACTATCACGGCACCCCCTTTATTTCATGAATAAAGATGTGTATATAAGAAGTGCTGGTGGCTTAATGCAATGGTGATGAACCTACGGCATGCGTGCCAGAAGTGACACTTGGAGCCCTCTCTGTGGGCACCCGTGCAGTCACCCCAACACAGAGTTTGCCCCACCCCTCTGCCCACCAGCCTAATGGGAGCGCTTCCTTCATCCCCCAGCACAGCATTCACCCCACCCCTCTGCCCAGCAGCCCAATGGGAACACTTCCTCCCTCCCTCCAGCACTGAGTTCACCCCGCCCCTCTGTCCAGCAGCCCAATGGGAACATTTCCTTCCTCCCCTGGTGCTGTGTTGGCACTTTGCGATAAATAAGTGGGTTTTTGGGTTGCAGTTTGAGCACTCGGTCTCTAAAAGGTTTGCCATCACTGGCTTGGTGGTTAAAACTGCTGTACTGCAACAAAAAGGTTGTGAGTTCAATCCTGACCAGGGCTCAAGGTTGACTCAGCCTTCCATCCTTTCGAAGTCAGTAAAATAAGTATCCAGCGTGTTAGGGGCAAAATGCTAATTAACTTGGGAACCACCCAGAGAGTGTGCTAAGTGGTATGGGGTAGCATATAAGTGTGATTGCTTTGCTTTGCTTTAAATCCTCTTTGAAAGAAGTTCTTCCAACATTTTATCCTGTTTTTTAAATAAACCATTACCCTTATTGGTCAATAATTCCTTCATTCTTTAGAAAAGATGTATTCCATGCTGCAGCATTAGCCTGAGAGGAGCTTCAGACACAGTCACTGAAAGGAAACAGACAGCAGATACTGTACTTAACTTAGGCTCCAACTCTACATGCCAGAGTCAGCCAATATGTGGCTCTCCAGATTTTGATGAACTACAACTCTCGTCATCCATCCCTTCTTGCCTAGTGTCATGGGCAGATGGGAAATGGAGACCAAAAACACTAGGCAAACCAGGTTCTCCAATGCTGTTTTCCATTCCATTCCATTGTGACATAAAACACAATGAAACTTAACAGAATAAAAATGTACAGGATAGTGCTCCAAAAGAAACTCGTATTTGCAAACACTTTGCATTCAGTTGACTGTATGAGCAACCTCTTGAGCAATGCAACATTCAAAGAAAAGAACATGTCTTTGCATAGTATAAAATGTGAAATAATGTCGTCACCAAATCAAGAAGAGCCATCCTCGCTTCTTGATCAATAGTATGGAAATATTATATTCTAAATGTATACACATGCCTACACTGTGAGGCTGGAAATACAATATCAGTTCTCCCTCCTCAAATGCAAGTCCAGTGTTTATAACCCTCTCTACGCCAACTTGGCAAGAGTCACCTTTTATTTAGAATAAAAAGGGGCGGGAGGAAGAAGTCAAAACCCAGGGAAGCACACCATACATAAAATGTCAAACCTGTCAAAACCTTCTTGAATACCATCATCTCTCACTGCACCCATAACTTGCTACAAAGGTTACTTAGAGCTAACACTTTGCTATGTGCTGATTTTGCAGCACCTCCTCCTATATTAATATACGCCATGGCTGAGCCTGTCAATTGGTCTATGAAAGATGTTTCTGTGTATATACAGATTCCCCCAGCTGAGAAGAACAATAAAGGATTGCACAGGGAGATGGGGGGTTTGCTGTCTTTGGTAGTCCAAATTCAGAGGCCAATGAGATGATTTATAAGTCAAGCATGTCCATCTGACTAACCGGTAGTTTAAAAGAAAAAGAAAAGCTAGGAAGTTCCTCAAACCAGACATATTATACAATATACATACAAACACACAGGTATGTTAAAAGATATAAACAGATCTCTTAATGTATGTGTTAAGAGGGATAGAAATGGTGATCACTCTTCTCAAGCAATCTTTTTGCCACTAATTTAGACTCCTAGCCATCAAATATGTGGAACGACCTTGCAAAACTGATGTGCTCACATGCACTTCTAAACTCCTGAAATACCTAAAATAATCCAACACTTATTCATTTTTATAAGCAGACTTAGAAGAGGAAGTTTCACTAGATATGCCAACACACACACCCCTCCATTCATTGGTTATGAATTGTGTGAGAACTATAGACAAGTGCTGACTTGAGGTGTGTGAATAATTTGTGTTGTTTAATAGAAAACCACAAATAATCACACAAAATGTAAGTTAGGACTACACCGTTCCTCAAACAATCTTAAATTAAAGGTAAAAGAAACACAAAAGCTGATGATGAAGGCTACACCATGCACACCACATTTTGCTGGGGGTATCAGTTCAAATTAGTTTTACAAAATGATGGCTAGAACCCTGTCTCGCAATTTAGTATGCAACATTTACTGGTAGTCACTACAGAGTCTTTTAACTGATGACAACTTGGTCCCAAAAGTTGCGCCTTTTGCATAGCTGTGCAATATGATGACAGGCAGCACCTTTGGTTGACCCTTTCATGCGAGATAGAAAAAATACGGCAGCTCAAAAAGGAAACAGAACACTTTGAAACACCTTATTTGTCATTTATTTCATTTTGGTTTTTGGTTTTATTTTGCAGCTGTTGTTTGAGTTGAAACTGGAACTGATCCTAAGACACACATGCCAGTGCATAGGTTGTGTTATGACACCATTTGTCCATATAGACAATTGTAAACATACAGGACGGCACACATTTTCCAACTTTTCTTTCATGACAAAAATATTATACCTCAGAAAGAGATAAAGCTTGGGAGAAGAAAAATGAAACCTTCTCCATCAATATGTCTTTGCATCAGTATAGGAGGAAGCCAATTGTGAAGATATTTATATTCTCTAGGCTCTTTTTCTTTGGGATGACCTCAGATTAAAGTGCAATTAAATTAGACCCTACTTAATCAATTACATTAATTAGAATAAATTAGATCAAAGTTTCTCTACCCTAGGTAAAGGCAGGACAATTAACAAAAACAACATCTAATAATGCTCTCAAGTTATCTATGGCAACCTTAGGAACAAGAAATCTACAAAATGTCCTCTCTTTGATAGCCCTGTTGAGCTCTTGTAAACTTGAGCCTGTGGCTTCCCTCATGGAGTCAATCTATCTTGTATTTGGTCTACTCTTTTCCTGCTGCCTTTAATCTGTCCCAACATTACTATCTTTTCAAGAGAATATTGCCTTCTTGTGATAGGACAGTCTCATTTTCATCACTTTTGCTTCCAGAGATACTTAACCATGTAACTCTTGTAATGATTTGTTATTTTTCACTAAGAATGAGGATTTTTAGAAAAGAGCCTGAAGACATATTATTATCAACATTAATACTATGTACAGTAGTTCTTTTAGAGACTCTATAGAGTCTGGCCAGGTTTTTATGCTATGGTAATAGAGTAGACCATATTGCCAGTGAGTCAACATGATGGTTAACTAACCTGACAATGGGCTTGAGTGGCAAAGTTCACAGGAAAGGGTGTTGGTCCCCAAGTGGATTAAATCCCACTTGAATCCACCTTGATGGAGGGCAGCAGCTTCATCAGTAGTGGCCTGAGGATGATGAGGACTTTGTGTACCAAAAGGGCTCAGGACCAGAAAGTGACTTGTGGAGCTGGATCAATAGTTTAGGTATCACACTGTGATGTAAAAAAACAAAATGGAAGACTACTGCATTATATTGTTTCCAGGACAATCTTCATGGCTGATCACCATGATGATAGCCAATATTCAGAATTGGATAAGGGAATAGAAGAAGAAATTCTTCTATGGTCACAATTTTTGTCTTCTTAATATTCGGCTACACACATATTTTGGCACTTTCTTCTTTCATTTCCATCAGAACTTATTTCAAGTAATTGCTGTTTAGTGCCAGTAAGATGGTGTCATTTGCATATCTTAATTATTTATGCTTCTTCCACCAATTTTCACTCCTTCATCTAAATCTAAATCTAGTCTAGCTTTCCACATATATTCTGCATACTGATAACAGGTTGAACAGATAAGGAATAAAATGCATCCCTCTCTGACTCCTTTGGCTATACCAAACCATTCTGCCCTAATAATAGCATCTTATCCACAATATAGATCAGGGATTCCCAACCTTTTTACACCATGGGCCTGACCATGCCACACCCAGAAAACTGAGTGGGCTGGACCATGGCTCCTGAAGTGGAAGTAAATGTGCCCACTTCCATGTTTACGACAGCCATGGACGTATTTACAGCTGATGTAACTGTGTTTACACATGCACGGGCACATTTTGCAGCTGTCGTAAATGCACCCGCTTCCACTTCTGGGTGCAGCAGTGGCAGGTCACATAAAATGGTGCCGTGGGCTGGGGTAAGTCCATGGGCTGTAGTTTGGGAACCTGGGTAATAGATTGTGCATCAGGACAATCAAGTGCTGAAGCATATGCACTTCTTTTAGAACAACCAATAGTTTCTCATGATCCACACAGTCAAAGTCTTTGATGTAGGCTATAAAGCACAGGCTGGTCTTCTTCTGAAATTATTTGGTGTGCTCCAGTAGCTAGTGGATATTTTCAATATGATTTTGAGTTCCTTTTCCTTTCAGAATGCAGCACAACATTGGGCACCTCTCACTCCATTTAAGGTCAAAAGCCTTTGTTGCAACACCTTGAGCATCATTTAGAGCAATGGTCCGAAGGTTACTGCTCTCCTTTCCATCTCCTGCCTTGGTGTATATTGAATGTTTCCAGTCTGAGAGCAATTGTTTTGCTTTGCATATTTGTTATCATTTGTTAGGATTTTGACTATTCTTTGTTAGATACTGATTCAGTTTAATTGAACTGAATGCCAGAAGGCATACAATTCACCTGGGACAATTGTCTGAAACAGAATTCATTTATTTAAAGTTTGTTATCCTAAATGGGCCTTATTATCAATGGAAGACAATGCCAATAAAATGCCAACGCTACTGCAACTTTATAGACAGAAATGTTGCCCTGCTGTCTTCTTAATTCCTACATGAGGTACTGCAGCTGTTACAATTCCCTCCTCCAAATTGTGCTTAAAAGTGAAAATAGCTTTGCCCTTAACACCTAAATGCCAGTCACCCGCTGGCATGGCTCATTTCAGTATTGCAGCCACTGTGGGGCTGTGCATTGCTCTTTAGGACCGAAGAAAATTGGGAAATGATGCCCACTACAAAACCAGGGGTTAATGCAAGCTATGGGGAGCAGGATGACACCATATGTCTACTGTCAAGTTTCTCCTTGTAATATCCGAGGCAAATGAAATCGATTGACAAGCAATATGTATAATCTAGAGCAGTGGTTCTCAACTTGCAACCCCACAACCTTTTTTGAACTACCATTCCCAGAATTCTTCACCACTAGCAATTGAATATGGGGCTTCTGGAAGTTGAGTTCCAAATCAATCTGGAGACAAATAGTTAGGAATTCCCATTTTAGAAGTCCACATCCTGTGTTTCATGCAAATGCTAGATGTCCCTTGGGAAGGATGGTCCCTGAAGACTCATCTCCTTCTTCTTGCAACAGAGACACCCCCATCCAGGATAGCCCTTTCCTCTGGCATCACTGCCAGAGAGAGAGATAACAAGGTGAGTGAAGAGGTTCCTCCTTTTCTCCCATAGGGCTAAAGATCTCCCGCCAAGAAGTTACTTTCTAAGCTTTCCCCTTATGAGCTGTCTTAGCCAAAGCTCCCTGGTTGTAGATCCAACTTACTTGCTTTTGAGACTGATCTCTGAGAAATCAGTGGGACACCCACCATCCTATCAGGTTTCATTTAATTAACCACAGTTGGATCCACATATAGAGGAATGAGAGAAAGGGATACAGGGCCAGAAGTTCCAGAGGGAGAGCAGCCCAGAAGTAAAACATGGCTAAAGCTCTCTGGGCATTATTTACACACATTTCTTTCCCCATCTGTACTGACTTATTGTCCCAACGTGGTGTGACTTTCCATAGCCAGCCAAAGAAGTGGTGCTGGAGCAGAATGAGCAACTTTCTGAGCAGTGAATTGCTGAGCCAAGTCTTTCTCTAGAAGCAGGGAAATTAACCAAGACAAAAGCTCTAAAGTGTTAGCCCTCCAGATATGTTATATTACTTTTGATTGTCTTATATGTATGGTTTCTGTAAACCGCCCTGAGTCGGTTGTACCGAGTAGGGCGGTATACAAATCAAATAAATGAAATGAAATGAAATGTTGGATTTCAGCTCTCAGCTTCTAGCTAGTGCTTTTGGGAGCAGAATTCTAAAACACTTGGATGTGCAAAGACCTAGTATCAGCAAACCAGCAGAACATCTCATGCAAGAGTCAGAGAAATCTGTGTTTCCCTGGGAGACCTGCTTTGTCAAAAAGCACCAATTCCAAAGTTCCTTGTGCACAGGAAGGATCCAATTTCTAGTCCCCATTCAAGCATGAAACTCACAAGATAACCTTGGAGCACTTAGTTTTTCTCTTTAAGTCTGACCTACCTAGGAAGACTGTTGTGAAAATAAAGGAAGGGAGGGGAGTCATGTATGCCATCTTGACCTCACTGGAGGAAAGAACGGGGTATAAATGTGGGTAATATCTCACTTCCCTTGAAACCCCTATTAGGGTCATGGTAAATCAGTGCCCATTCAACTGCACATAACTCAATACAACTGATGCCATCAATTCCATTTCCCATAGCTTAGCCCAGGCTCAGAAGGGGGCACCACTTGAACTTGATTCTGCTAATTCTAGCATCTGTCTCCTGGTTCTTCTGCTGAAGAACCCCCTCCCCTTCGTTTATTTTTTATTTTTTGCCATCTCACATGACTGAATGGATAGCTCCCATTTTGCAATACTTCCTACAAGCTTTTACTAGAAGAACGGGAAGTGATTCGGAACCCTCGACTGAGCTTCTCTAGCTTAAATAACTGCGGGAAATGCATAAACCGGCCCCCATTTTCCCCCGCCCGTCCTTCCGTCTGTCTGCCTTTCTGTCTGTCTCGGTTGCTCTCTTTTTCTTTCCTCCTTCTCTCCTCCCCTCTCCTTCCTTATTCATCAGGCAGGAACAGTTGCATCCTTTGATACTCCCCTGCGCTCCCCAACACAGGGCGTTACCCCCCCCTTAAGCCCCCACTCAGCTCAAATGACGGTGGGTCTCCTGAGCATCCCCTGTGGGGCGCCGAGCCAGGAGTCGGACCCGGTGGGGAGTGGGATTCACTCCGGAGTCTGGACCGGATTCTTTGTCAAGCCCAAATAATGCATGGGGGAAAAAATCGAGGCTGCCGGCTCGACGGTGCTTCCTGTTTACTTGGGAGTAAGTTCCTCGTTATTCCTGACGGGACACTGTTACTCCCTGGCAAAATCCTGAATGAAGCCTTCCCCCTCCCTCCTTAGGCCATACTGACTGACTCAGAAGTCTCAAGGGAGAAAGGCTGGACTGCACCAACCTCGGCAGGTGTACCACACAGGCTGTTGTTATTGTTACCTGCTTTCGAGGAAAGGCGTAGTGCTTTGCAGTTCGAAAGCAAGAAATTGCCAGTAGATAAATAGGTACCGCTTAAGCGGGAAAGGTAACAACATTGTCTAGAAGGCAGCGCTGGCTGTTTGGCTGTAAACGGAGATGAGCACCGAATCCTAGAGTCCGACGTGACTGGCTGTTGGCCAAGGGTGACCTTTACCTTTATTAATTTTTTACCGGTCCCCCCTCCCCCCCCAGTTTCCTGGACTGAGCGGAGATTCGAGTCCAGGCCTCCTGAGTTTTGGGACTCCACTGTGTCCGCTACCCCACACCGGAGATCCCTCAATGGCACTGGCGCTAACCGGTGGGATTGGGGGGGGGGGGTCTGTAGGCCTCATTCAGACAAATCCCCTCCGCCAGGGCTCCAGCGCCCTGCAGTGCCAACGCAATCCCTACGATCGCTTTAATTCAGAATAAAATCCCCACGTGTTCAGCTGGGCTCCCCCCCCCACCCCTTTAAGTATAGGGAGGTTTGAGTTGTGAAGATTTAATGTGGGAATACGCCCTACTGGATCTAATTTAGCGACAGTACGCAAACTCTCCACAAATCCCTTGTTCAAACTCGTCCCTTTCCCCGCCTGGCTAAAACTTTGGAAACCAAAAAAGAAAGAAAGAAAGAAAACGGATTGTTATTTTTTATTTGTCTGACAGTAGGAGAGAATGGAGGGGATAAATTGCAAATAAAATTACAAACCGCGGGTGTAGGTCAGCAAATTCTACCAGCAGGATAGACCAATGGCTCTCTCTTTTCCACTGACTTCCGTGGCTGGGGATGATGGGAATTGGAGCTCAATTTATTTGAAGGCTACAGGAAGGTTCCAGAAATGTGGATTAAGCCAACGGGGAAATTGTCTTACTTTCTAAAAACAACTTTTATATTTTCCAACACGAAGGCTATTCCTCAGTAGAACTTATTTCCCACAAACGCGCACAGGATCCTCCTTTCAAACTCGCTTTCCTCCTCTAAAATGGGACTCACCAGCTTCCAGCTGTGACTAACGCATACGAATGGAGGCACTGTGGTGGTCGCTAGAACTGACCCACACCATGGCAGTCTTGAGCCGGTGTGCTTTTCCTTGAAACGCGGTGGCCCTGCGTTCCATAGGATTCTGGGGCTCTGGCCATTTTGACTATCGTAAGCATGCAGTGTGTGTGGGGGGGTTACTTTTCTGAACGACACCTCCCAAAATCCATCAGCCAATGGCCTGTACTGGTCGGGGACATTCTAAGAGCTGTAAGGTGTGTGCTACTATTTCGGTCTGCCGCACTGGTGACTAATACCCCGCAGACCGATCCTATAACTTCAGTGGAGTCACTTTCGCGCAAACTGATCCTATAACTTCAGTGGAGTCACTTTCGCGCAAACGGATCCTATAACTTCAGTGGAGTCACTTCAGTGGAGGTGCGTTCCCGTCGATTCTATGCGTCTTTGCTCAGAAATTAAACGGGGGGAGGGGGTTCGGACGGGGCTGCCGGAACCCAATGTTTGCCATATCTTCTGAATTATTATTTTTTAATTATTTTATTGTAGTGTATTTTAAGTAGGATGCTTGAACATAATTTGGTAATAAATAAATAAATAAACGCAAGAGGGGGACAAATGTTATGGATTCACCTGTCTCCACCCACCAGTTTACAGCTTTGCGCGGAATTGTAGTTTGCAAGAAAAGAAAAGAAGCCAGAAGTCCCCTCAAAAGAAACTCTATCTGGGCCACAAGACAACCAGAGTTGCATTTTGTAAATGCGTGGATCTCGGAGTGGCTCGCCTTCCAGAACCTTATAACACTTCCCTTGCGCCCGCTGTGGATACAAAAGAGGGGCTTGGATCGCGCACTTTGCGCGCCAAGCGGAAGATTGACAGCTGCGACTCTAAGAGAGGTACTGTATCTTGCTTCTGCCCTGAAAGTGGCCAGATAAGTCTGATCTCAAACTGGATTGATTCCGAAGCCCGAACGGAACGCGTTCCCTTACTGATCAAAGCGCTACCTCCCAGCGCGATCCTAAGCTCCACTGGGTTGCTTCCCAGCAAGGACGCTTAGGATCGCAGTCAGAGCCTGCAAGGTGGTAAAAACTGACCAAGGCTTGCGGTCGATTCGCTCCAGTCAATGGAGTGGATGTTTGCATCAACCTGTGTGAATAAAGCCCGCCTTGGGCAGGAAGAGTGGAAGCCAGGCTGTCACAGAATCGAGCCAGGATGGGGCTTCGGCCTTCCAGGGGCAACCCTGGTAATAAAGGCAGAGAGGCGTAAACAGAGCCAGCGACCCCAAACAGTCAATGGGAGGGGAAATATCCCCCGCCAAGGAGAGACGCTCCTGCATCTCACTGGTCTCTTTGGAAAAGTTGGGATCAACATTTCCCAGGGAAATAGGAAGGATTTATAGAAGGGCGAGGGGTACGCAGGTAGTGCCTCCTCGTAGATTGTGGTATTTTTGAACCACAGTCGGGCGTACCCCGAGCAACGGCAACTTTGTGCCAGCTAATCTTCCTCACAGTGGAACTGCGGTGGCTTAGCGGTCAAGACACTGAACTTGACGACTGGAAGGTCAGCAGGTCACCAGTTCGAGTGCTACACGACGGAGTGAGCTCCTGTCGTCTGTCCCATCTCCTGCCAGCCTAGTAGTTCCAAAGCAAGACATTGCAAGTAGATAAATAGGTACCGCTTCAGCGCAAAAGGTAAGAGCATTTCGTGGGCTCCAGTGTCTAGTTATGCCTGCCCACATGACTACAGAAACGTCTGCAGACACAGGCAGTGCCTGGTTCCTTGGCTGTAAATGGAGATGAGCACCGACCCCTAGAGTTGGACACGACTGGCTTTCGCGCAAGGGAGACTTTTATCTTTAATCTTTCTCACACTAGGTCAGGCGAAAGGAACTACGGAAATAATTCTCCAAAGGTGGCTTCATTTTGGCAGTTTCACGTCTGGCCTAGAGACGGAAGAAGAATAGAAAGGAGCAACTCGGACTGGGTCGGACCCCAACCCCAACCCCAACCCCCTCCGTCGCTCCTTCTTGGAAGGAAACCGTCGCTCCTTCTTGAAGGGTCCGAAAGGGGCATGGCTCTTGCCTGGAGGGAGGGGGCGCCGCCCGCGTTACACTACTGGGAGTGGGGCGGGGTTCCAGGCCTGTCTTTCCCACCCGATGCGGGGGGGGGGGCGAGGAGGTTGTTGTGGTTTCCCAGCCTCCTCTTGCCTTCCCTGAAAGAAACATTGCCCCCCTCCCTCGAGGGGAAAAAAGCGAGGATGTGGAGAGCAAAATACCGGTTTGGCTTGGGTCTTCGACGGCGAGCAAGGGAAACAGGCAACGAAGCACAGCCAAGAGCTACACCTCGAGTCTACGAAATGTAAAGTAATTTGGTGGTACATGAGAAGAAACGAGTGTGTTCTCGCATTATACTTCGTAACGTACGCCGGGAAGAACGCGTTTCTTGCCACGAACTGGTGGCCCAAGCCCTTGCGTGTAGTGGACGGGCGGTCGTCAGAATGAAAGAGCCATTAAGGGGTTTAAGTACATTACGCTCCCCATCGCTGAACTGCGCACGGGGAGGTGGGAATGCGGCTAATGGGGAGAGAATAGCACTTGGGGGCAGCGCAATGCAAGACTAGTCTGCCCAGAGGTAATTCCCAGGCAGGGCTGAGTGGAGCTTCCTTCGCAATTTACTGCCACGTCCAGGTGGAGGGGGTGGCGAGGAAGAGGTGGAGGAGGAAGAGGAGACCCTCCCTCTGCTGTCTTTCGCTCTGGCCGCCCTGCACTGCCGTCGGCGCCTAAGTGCAAGGAAGGGCCCGAGGGAGGGAGGCGGTTCTGCCTGCAGAGGTCGCGGAGCGGTCCGTGGGGCTCGACAGCGAGAAAAGCCGGACTCCCGTGACCTTTCTGGCCTCGCGTGCCATTTATTCTTTTAAGAAACCGCCCCGACGTTTGCCTGGAACGAAGGAGGAGCGGAAGACGTCGGAGGAGTCTTTGGCCCTCCCAACCAGCCACATCTCCAAGCGCGAACCCCCTCCATGAGACAGGACAGATCCTGGGCCAGTGGGGCGGGTGGGTTAAAGGGGGGGGGGGACGAGTCACCACAACCCCTCGCCGCCGCCACTCCTTTTCTACGAGGGGCACACGACAGGCACGCGCCTTCCCAACCTCCTCCTCCTCCTCCCGACGTGAGGCCGTTCCAATGCTTGCCTCCCCATCGCTTCTCCCCAGGAGGTTCCACCAAGCAAAGCCTTGCCTTCGGGTTGTTAGGCGCCCATTCGCCCCATGACTTCTCCCAGGCAGACCCTTTCAGGCTCCAGGAAATCCGTGTCCCAGAGCCCTTCCCTCGAGGGAATTTATTTAGGCAAGAGAAGTAAAACCCCTTCGCCTGGTCCCCCCCCCCTGCGATAATCCCTATCCGAATTAAATGATATCCATTCCCGTAATCGCCCCCCTTCCCCCTATGTAGGGGTCTTCCCCCCCCTTCTCTCTTTCTCAGGAGGCGATAAGTGGCAGGTCTCCCACCTTAGCTGCTCGCCCGCCTCTCCTTTCCTTTCTGGTCTCTCGCCTGGCGCGGGCAGAAGGCCACCAGCAGGGAAAGGGGGGGGGGGGCTCCAGTTCTCCGACGTGGCCACTTTGCTTCCAGCGATGGAGAGGGGGGGCGCCCAAGTGGACCCATCCTGCCTTCACTGGCCTTGCAAACCCATTCGCCTATCCCCACTTCTAGGGGTCTCTAGCGTCCAAGAATTGGTCTGCGCGGGTGCGCATGTTCCCGGGTCCCTTCTGTCTTCTCTGTTCAACTCCTCTTCGAGATAGGAAACCTGGAGGCATCTGCGCGCTGATCAGAATTAAGGATTTAAAAAAAAAAAAAAAGAACCAGCGTAGCTCATGGGTCTCTCTCTCACCCTCAGCCATGCCTTAAATGCACCTTTTATATAGGCGTCTTACTTCGACTAGTTAATCTGGGGTAACTGTCCCTCTCTCTTTTCGCACTGACAGCGGCCGGCCATAACTAGAGGGAATCCGCGATTAACCCAAAAACCTGTGTGGACGTAAGAAGGAGGAGGAAATCCGCGCATTACCACGTTTATGGCATTTCCCTTTTTGTTCAGACAGGCTAAGGGGGATTGAGATAAAGGAGCAACTATTCCGCATTAAGCGACGTCTTGACGAGCGTCCTACTGAAGGAAGGAAGGCGCCCAAGGGCTACCTCCGGATTAAGAGCGCAGCGCTCTCAGTCTGGGTGGTTTCTGAGCCCGGAGTGCTTCTGAGAGGAGGAGGAAGAGGAAGAGGAGAAGGAAGTAGTTAATGTCAATGAAGATTATATTTAAACACACACTCCAGGCCTTAACTCTGAAAATATCCAGATCCTAGATAATCCCAGGAGGGTTTGTGGAGTTTTCTAAAATCCGCGCTTGTTTGTTTATTTATTTCGCAGGAGAGAGAGAGGTCCTGTCGAAGGGATCTGTCAGAAGAACATTTTTTTAAAAAAAATTAAATTAAATTAAGACCCGCGATGCCTAAATCCTGCCCAAGGGACGAGGGGGGAGGCACTAAAACAAGAGGGGCCCTTCTGGGACAGGTTCTTTCACGCACTGGGAAGTTCGTGCAATATTAAGTAATCCATTCCTTTCTTCCTCTTTTGACTTCCTTCCTTTAATGGTGGGCGTCGGATGGTGAGACTCTTTACATGACGCTCCTCCGTCCAAATTACACCGGGGGCAGATAAAACCTGGGTCACCCTGGGCCAGGCTTGATCCTTGTCCAAGGTGGACTGAATCAGTGGAGAGGAAGGCGCCTGGCTCGAAGCCTGGCTGCGCCAACAAGAGGGGGAAGAGGGGATTGCGTGGCCCAATTCCGGCTGCGATCCTATACCCCACTCGCCATGGAATAAACCCTGTCGAATCCGAAGCGGCTTGATGGCGCGTGGAGAGACAGCAAGCACGCACCCCTTTGAATCCAGCGTAATTTATTTCCCACAGACGGGTAGAGGTAACACTGTCAAGCTGCGATTTTACGCAGCGTTCCTGAAAAGGCAAACTTGTCCCGGGCAATCCCGGCGCTGAGAGACCCTTTAAAGGCCAGGGATCCGACGGATCCCCCTGATTCGGAACCGGCTTCACTCCCTTTTCCAGAGCGAAGCGGTTCGTTCGTTCTTGGCCTCCGATGCCGCCCTCCTGCCTTGCCAAAGCGGGAGAGAGACCAGCCTTTCCAGGCCGTTACTATTCGGATCCGGGGAAAGGCGCTTCCACCCTTTGCCGTCCGAAAGAGAAATCCCATCTCGAAACGAACCCACTGGGATTTGGGGGCAGGAGGGAAAGATGCTGCTTCCTGTTTAATGGGAGAGGAAAGGAAAAGATATTTCCTCCGGGATCCTGGGCACTCGGTCCGGAGGAGAAGAAGCGCTAAGTCAGTCCTTCTCGCAGAATTGTCAGCATCAAGGACCGGTCCTCTGGCTGACAAGATCCGCTCGGCTGCACTTGGAGGGCCAGGACGAATTCGCCGCTGCATCCCCGAACATGGGTTGGGATGAGCGAGAGATTGATACCGGCAGTCTATTGGGGGGGGGGGCCGAAGGGGCAGCAGCTTTCTTTTAAAATATCCCAAAGTGGGACTGGGTTTTACCCCATCCTCTTTGTCTCAAGGAAAAACTAGTACTTCCAGATTAATCTAAACCCTATAGAAGAAGAATGGGGGTATGGTGGGGGGTTCCCCTTGCAAGGCGGAATAGAACTACTGTATCCTGTTGCTCAAGAGGAATCTGCAGAACTGGCAGCCTCTGAGGATTGGATCCTCGCATCCTCAACGTCCCACTGATTTCAGTTGAATCAACAGACAGATCCTGAACTAGTCTGTTCGGCAACCTCCATTTCCACGGAAGCCAATGGTATTTTTTTTTCCTCCTCCGAAACAAACGCAACTATCCCCCCTGCTTTGACAGTTTAATAATCCGATTACACACACACACACACACACACACACACACACACACACATTTAGGGCGCCCACGCTCTCCCCTAAAAGACCCCCACCCCACCCGAACCCACCCTCACATAAAACCTCATTTCATCAAATGTCATCTGTTTCAATCACAACGTAGGGCATTTTAATACTGCCACGTTTAATCCGTTATTACTTTTCGGCGCAGGTAGCAGCCGGAATGTCACCGAACCTCAACCGAGCGTCGAACAAAACCAGTCCAGGATCGGACTGTAAATCTCACGCGCACACATTCCGTGACAGAGTTCATCCAACTCAGATCCCCACAAGCAACCTGTTTCCCTTTAAAGACGGGCCGTGGGAAATGGCTGTGCATTTTACCCAGAACCTCCGTGAACTTAATGCGAAGGGGTGGAAGCAAATGGCAGGGAATTCGGCTTAAAAATTGGAGCTGGAAAAGGAACTGAGCTTGCTTTACTTCTTCACTCTCCTCCTCCTCCTCCTCCTCCTCCTCCTCCCCCTCCCCCCAAGCGCACGGCCCGCGTCCCTGAACTTTCCCGACAGTCCCTGAGCACCTTTTTGCGCTTGACGCTGAATCCGGATCAACCTCCTAAATAGACACAACCTGCGCCGGCGTGACCGGACTTTCGGGGTGCTGGGACGCTCGCGCCACCAGACAGAGAGAAGACTGGGTTTCGGTTCGTTTCCATGGATTTATTCGCTGTAAACATTAAAAGTGTCTCTCTGAAAGAAAGAGTTTTCAGAGAGGAAATGTCCGCGTCTTATCTTCCATATATATCATAAGGAGGACGTCTGACGGGGCAGGCGAGGAAAGGGGGCATTGAGTTAAAAATGTGCCATACTGGAAATATACATAGGGGGGAAATATATATTATATTTACTACAGAATATGGCATTTAATTAAAAAAAAAAGCTTACTGAAACGTAAAATAATATATTAACCAACAATTGTAGACATTTTTCAAAAAAAAAATAAGGAAAGAAGAGGAAGTACAATTTTTTTTTTTTACCAAAATCAAAATTCAAAGTGCTCAATAATTTCCAGGGAGTTCTCCAGAGAGAACCAACACTCTAGAAACAGTCAAAAAGCTTTTTCTGCATGCAAGACTGATTCTGCTTCAGACAACAAAATAATCAAGATATAAACTGTTTTCTTTTAATCAGCATCAACAATACATACGACACTTACAAACAAGGAATGCCGGACGGTGTTTACAAACACGTGAACGTGGGTCTCTTTCGGAAAGTGGTTTATTTTTCTTGTCCCAGGGAGAAGGGATCAGTTTGGAGTTGTGTTAATACGTGTGCCCATCTATTTACAATTGAGGAAAACGTTAGAGGCTTCTTAGAGAACTACCAATATTTATAAAATCTAACAGACTACATAGTGTCTGAAATAATTATTTATAGAATATAGACATTACTGAAATAGCAAGTGCCTATAATTAACATGGTCCTCCTAGAAACGTTGAGCTTTCTCTAGATCAGAGCTTTTGAATTGTCAACGTCTTGTGTTTCAAACCCCTTTAACTTATTCTTATGATTGTTTTCTTTCTTTTTTTCTGGTTCTCCCTCTCTCTCTCTCTTTCTATCTATCTCTCTCTTAAAATTTTAGAATCTGTTTGAATAGCTTATTCATAAATAGGCACAGAATAGTTTCTTTTTAAAGAAAGAAAAAAGCCCAACTGCATCTGATAAATGTACAATCCTTTGCCTTCAGTCGATTCGTGCCTCTCCCTCCCCCTATTTAACTTTATAGTTTATATATTACAGATTTCCTTTACACCAGAAAACGCTTTTACGTCTTAATAAAGGGGGAGGCGGGGGAGGAGGGGAAAGAGGTGACCTTAATACTTTTGCCTTCACCAGCAGCTCAGACTGAGCGAGGCTCAATTTTCTAACTCACAAATCCTTGTTCATCATCATCATCACCACCACCACCATCACAGTATCAGCAATAAACTCTTGGTTTTGTTGGTTTTCGGGGGAAGGGACGCGAAGGATACTTTGGGTGGTTGTACTTGTTACTTTTTAAGCGAGAATAGAAAAAGCTTGTGTACCAAGGGAGCTGCGCGCAGTCCGAGGATCGGGACCCAGGCGGCCCAGAGAAACTCCCGGGGCCCAGTCTCTGTTGTGCAGGAGAGGCTGAGCGCAGGTTGAAGCGGCCCTGGCAGGGGCTTCTTGCAAGACAGATGTTATGTTCTTTCCTCTTTGTTTCTGTCTCCCTCTCAGCCCCCCACATCTGTCCCTTCCCCCCCTTCGAGGCCTTTAAAAGTTCTTCACTTTGAAAGAGCAGCAGCAGCAGCAGAGTCTCTCTCTCTCTCTCTTTCTTTCTCTCTCTCTCTCAGAGTTTCGTGTTTTAAAAAGGTAACGTGTCCAGGAAGAGTTTGTCGATGATCGCTGGCGGCGGCACCAAGTCTTCGAGCTTCAGGTAGAAGATGCGCTGGAGGCCCTGCGTGCAGAGCGTGCGCAGCTCGGGCAGCTTCCCCAGGAGTTTAGACAGGTAGTTGGGCCGGTTCAGGCCGCCGTTGTTGAACGTCACGTGGTCCTTGAGGCAATTGACGATCTTGTTCTGGAGCTCCTCCACCCGCTTGGGCTCCTTCAGCCCGTGCCGCTCTGCAAAGGCAGGAGGGAGGGAAGCGCGCGTCAAAAGAGCCCCGACGGCTCACCTGGGCGGCCTCACCGGGGGAAGGGGCGGGAGGGGGAGCGAGAGCGAACGAGGGGAGAGTAGGGGGGGAGATTGGCTCTCTCCCGCCCCCCTCCAGGTCCGCTTACACTTGCCTTCCTTTTCCTTTCCACCTCCCAAGCGCTTCCCACCCACAGTTGTCCCGAAGTTTGGAAAAGTTATGCATCTGGACTCTCTCAGCCAAGCCTTAGAAATTAGTGGGAAGGGAGGCTGTTCCCTTGCCCAAAACCACAAAGTGGCTTCTAGCTGCTAAGATGTATATCAAAGAGAATAACAGCAGCAACAACAATCAAAACAGAAATCTTGTGGCACCTTGAAGGCTTTCAGATTTATTCCCACACACATATATACACACACAGTTATATTGCGTTTCTTCAGTTTATTTTGATTGCCATAGAGAAAAGCTAGGGACTATTAGCAAGGATGCTTTTGCTTTAAGGCAAAACACGTTGTAGCACTTTCAAGACTAACTGCTGTATTTTAATGTTAACTTTCATGTACCAAGTCCGCTTCTTCAAACATAGGAATGAGACTTCATGGCGTCAGTTTATACCCATCAGGTACAGAGATACAGAATGGTTGGTTAGTATAGCTGCTATTACCAGGTGTAAAAAGCCATATTGATTTGTATACTTATCTGTTATGCTAACCAACCACTCTGTACCTCTGTATCTGATGTGTATAAATTGATGCCATTAAGTCTTACACCTATGCCTGAAGAAGTGGACTTGATCCATGAAAGCTAAAATTAAAATACAGCAGTTAGTACTTAAAGAGCCACAATGTTTTTTGTCTTATTGTTTTGTTTTATTTACTCTCTTGAAACACTAACTAACATGGCTTCTATCTCAAAAATTTGCTTTTAAGGTTTCCACAAAACTTCCTTGCTTCTTTGCTTTTATTTGTGTCTTACACATGCAGAAACAGACTGACGGGGCTATGTCTCTAAAGCCAGCTAAGGTGGAGATTCTGATTTGCATTTCTAAAAGGTTTAGCACTTCAAAGACTGTCATATTTCTGTTCATGAGAAAAGACCATGGTCGCTGTGGTTCAACTACAGCAGAAGTTATAGAAAGAAAGAAAGAAAGAAAGAAAGAAAGAAAGAAAGAAAGAAAGAAAGAAAGAAAGAAAGAAAGAAAGAAAGAGAAAGAAAGAAAGAGTCTCAGTCTTTTTAGTTTCATGGATAGTTCTCCATTCACCTGGAAAAACCTGGTGATAATAATAATAATACGTACAGCAATTTCATGTCAGAAATTATTCTGGGTTGAAAAGATTTATGCTGGAGAAATTCCCCTCAGGGGATGCTCGAATGAGGCTCCTTTCATGTCCCTCAGATCGTTTCCCACCAAAGTGGCCCCTATTTATCTACTTGCAATTTCTTGCTTTTGAATTGCTAGGTTGGCAGGAGCTGGGACAGAGACAGGCCCTCAATCTGTCATGCAGTACCCGGGTCTTGAACTGCCGACTAACAAGGCAAGCTTCTCAAGCACTGAGCCACCACAGCCCCTCCCTGATGATAAATCTCTTTGAATCTAAGGTGACCTACTTTCTGAAGAAAGACTCACAGAAGAGAACTCTGGCAGACTGAGCTCCTCTGTGCCCTCTTTGAATGCCAGTCCCACCCAAGAAGAAGCTACGTGTCAGGACTGTGGCAAGATCAACCTGTGTCACACTAGCTGAGGCCTGGAATATGCACAAACAGGGAGAGTGAGAGTGATTGGGGACTTGTTATTTTCTATGAAGCCTGGTGAGATGGGGATAGTTTTCCCACATTTAATTCAAGGCCAGCTGGCAAGGGAGGAGAGGATTGGAAATGAGCTTCATAAGGACAAGTGTAGAATGGTTTGCTGGCTGGACAGTTTAGTGCTTTAGGGCAGTGGTCCCCAACCTTTGGGTTTTGGATTTCAATTCCCAGAAGCCTAAGTTGCTACATTGGCTGATCAGTGCTTTGGGGAATTGGCTTAGGCTTCTGGGCATGGAAGTCCGAAATTCAAAGGTTAGGGACCACTGGTTTAGGGAGTCTGATTCTCCAGTCTACCTCCTGGGAGAAAATGCCAGGCTGTGTACCCTTAGGCAAGCTGCACAGTCCCAGGGCACCCCCAGAAAAATGCAATGGCCAACCACTTCTCTGTATTCTCTGCCTAGGAAAAGCCCTAGAAAGGGATGCTTTAAGTCAAAATTGACTTGACAGTATGTAATGGTTATTTTAGGATGGTTTGACTAAATAACCAACCAAGTTTAATTCAGAGTAAAACAGGAATTTATGAGTGGAAGGAGGATGAGGGCTTTACAATCTAGATCAGTAGTACCAGTATCGAATGAATGGGCCAGGTAGTGTGGATATAAATTTTAACCCTGGAGTGCAAAAGGGTCTTTTTCTGGCCTATATGACCTCTCTGCTCAGCATTAAAGGGAGGGGTAGGCAAACTCCCCCCCCCCTGCTGTGATACACCAATAAATACAAACGGCCTATAGGATAAGTTTAATCTGTTTTAGCAACTGTTGAAGATGAAAGGGGCTCGTGCATTCTGTATTTTCAGGGGAAACAAAAGTTGCATGTTTTCTTGGGAGGGGGGAGCGTCGGGGAGCAAAATCAACCGGTGTCCTGGCAAAGAGGAATGGGTAGAGGGGAGAAGAGCGCTGGCTCACCTGTCACCATGGCCAGAGCCGCGATGCAGGAGAAAGCCGAGATGTCGACGTTCATGTTCTGCAAGTTGGAGGAGAACTCCACGATGGAGTCAATCCACTCTCCGAAACCGCGGACGCACTGCAGCCGGTGGAGGACCACCCCGTTGCAAAAGATCAGCTTGCCTTCCACAGGGTTGGATCTGTCCGGAGGGGGAGGGGGGGCAAGAAAGAAGGGCGGATGGACAGACGGACAGATGGAAAGACAGGGAGGGGCGGGGGAGAGAGGGAGAGATGGGGGGAGAGGAAGGCAAACAACTAATTATTCCAAGAGCAATAAACGGAGGGCTTAAGAGGGACCTAATTACCGAGGAGTTAATAAAACGCAGCAGTTCAGCGGACCTTGAACGGACGCGGGTTTCTCCATCGGGAGGTCCCCGAAGCGTCCTCGCCACACAGAGACACACATCCCTCGCCCTCCCTGCGCCCCCTTCCCTCCCACCCTGAATGCACACACACACCTCGCCCTCCCTGCGCCCCCTTCCCTTCCACCCTGAATGCACACACACAACTCGCCCTCCCTGCGCCCCCCTTTCCCTGTCGGAGCTCACCTGTAGGCCAACCGCAGGACGAAGAGCTCCAAGAAAGCGGACTCAAACAGCAGGTCCTGGTCTTGTTTGGGCAGATCGGAGAAGCCGGGAATCTTCTCCGCCCAGCCCCGGATGATCTCCATGGAGCCGGTCAAGAGGTCGTAGAACTGCTGGATGTGCTGCGTGTCGTCGCCGCTCAGCTGGAAGTCCGGGTTGGCCTGGAACTGGGATGCCCGTCGGCCCGGAAGGAGGCGATGGGGTGGGAAAGGGGGGCGGAGGAGGGGGGAGAGAGAGAGACCCCAGCCGTTTAATGAGGGTCTCTGAAATATATCGTCCGTGAAATTGTTCACCCCGTGGGGGGGGGGGGGCGCAAGTTGTTATAACAATTAAACCTTACTCTGACCGGTTAAGAAATTAGACGTGCGGGGGCAATTAATTCAGCCCGGACTGGCCCTAGAGGGAGGGGTCGTCGAGAAGAGGCGCTTTTCCAGGCGCCCTTGAGGGAGAAAGAGATCGGCGCAGATACAGCGCCAGATAAAGCGCGCGTTGCTATCGGAGTGGGTGTTTGCGCTTCTTCCGACGTGCACAGCAGGCCTGCCTCTGGCTACCGCAAAAGGCACGATAGGGCGCCATAGAGGGAAGGGTTCCGCTCGCCCTCTCTTTCCCCCAGTGAACCGGTGGAAAAAGCCCTCTGGCTGCGCTCCTCGAAGTGCTTTCTTTCGAGTAAGCTCACGTGAAACCATGTTGCGGGAGGGGGGGACTTTCGGGGAAAGGAAGGGCCTCGAGGATCGCGGCCTAAAACCAAAGACTTCGGGGGTCACTCTCGGCCCTCCGGGAAAAAAAGAGGGGTGCAAAAATAATACAAATCAGGCGTGCCTTTAACAGCGCGACCCTAGGTATCTACCCAGAAAAGTAGGGCTCACTCTGAACCCTACTTCCTAGGGAAGCCTTAAACGGGTCTCCTTTCATCCATAACGCGTCCCCACCCCGATCCGCATGCAGGTACATTTTCTGGCCAGGATGGGGTCTGAGGTTCTTAAGGATCACCGAACCTCCCCATGTTTTCCTATGGCTTCTGGCCACTCTCTTGCAGCAGAGACCCTCTCCCTCTCCCTTTCTCTTGCTGCTGCCCGAGGCCCACAGGCGGGCCTCGCTAGGGACTAGCCGCGTGCTCGCCCTTTTCCCCGCCAGGAGGGCCCTTCAAGGCGAATACTGTCTCCAGCTTACCCTGGAGTAGTCCAGGCTGGTCATAGCCGGGTTGGAGTCGACATGAGCTCTCACCAGGGCACTGATCAGACTCACCGGGGGCGAAGGGGGCGAGGGATCCTGGGGGCTCTTCGGCTTCGATGGCAAGCGGCCCCTGCGGCCCTTTAAGCTGTCGGTGCGAACCACTGCGGGAGAGAAAGGCCGCTCAGCAAAGCCCGGCCGGGCGAGCAGCCAACGCAGGGGGGGGGGACGAAACGCGCCCGCCACCCTCCCGTGCCCGAGCCGGGCTTCCTTCTTGTCGGCCCCCAGCGCCTGGCCTTCTGCTCCGCCTGGCCAGGCAGTGGTGGGCGGATTTCCCCGGGGGAAGGGTTCTCCCCCTCTCCCACCTTTCCAAAAAACCATTATTTCCCCCGCCTGCCCATCCCATCCCAACTTTCCCCAGCTCGGATGAAAAATCAGGACCACCTCTTGGCCAAGGTTTCAGGGCAGGGGTGGAGAACCGCCTGCGTGAAGAGGGCCACCAACATTGTTTAAGTCTACAGACATTCTCGCTTTCAAATATCAAGCCTGCCTCAACCTTTCTTCCCTAGGTCTTGGAGGTCCCTCATCCGTCAATTTATACTCGAGGAATCCCAGCAGGCCTACTCCCTGCCCCAGCCAAGAACACTGGACAGTGGCTTCAGGACATTATTATTATTATTATTATTATTATTATTATTATTATTATTATTATTATTATTATTATTATTATTATTATTATTATTATTATTATTATTATTATTATTATTATTATTATTATTATTATTATTATTATTATTATTATTATTATTATTATTAATCTTCTCCCTATGTCTAAGGGAGATGACTACTAGCCCCCTTTCCCACCCAGCCTGAACCCCACCGCCACCCCACCCCTTACCCCTTGCAGGCGCGCACCCACCCCGTCCGGCGGCTCTACCTTCTTTGACCATGCCGACCACCAGGCACTTCTGGAAACGACAGTACTGGCACCGGTTCCGGCGACGTTTGTCCACGGGGCAGTTCTTATTCGCTAGACAAACGTACTTGGCGTTTTTCTGGACGGTGCGCTGCGGAGAGAAGAGGAAGTGGGTTGGAAGCCCAAGGACCGACCACGACGGTTCCCTTCCCGGGCTCTTTCCCCGTTGGTCCCGTCCGTTCCGGATCTTTTCTCCCTTCTTAGGAAGCCGCGAAGGACGAGCCGGGCTCGGGTTGCGGTGGTCCCGGCAGGTCCCCGGGCAAGCACACACACATACACACTTCCACCCACCACCCACCACCCGCCTGCGCCGCGCCAGCGTTTCCTGCGCCACGCGGTGGAGCGCGAGAGAGGCTCAGTAAATACAAATCCGTGGGCATCCGTGTTCTTTGCATTCCTCGGAGGCCTTCTCCCTTCCCAGCGATAAGATTATTCAATCAGGATGTGAGGGAAATAAAGAGATCACTTAATGTGACCATAGGGAATTCTGTTCCACTTGGTTAGCTTAGATACGGTTCTCTGTCCTAACCAATTTCCATCCGAAGGCAAACGGGAAGCGCCTGCAAAGAGGCTCGCTCGGTTTCTCCGCAGCCCTGGATATAAGCCTCTCTCTGTGTGTCTCTCTCTCTCCCTCCCTCCCTCCCTCCGCGGTGGGCTTGAGAAGAAGAAGGCCTGGGGTCCGGGGACCCCCTGTAATCTGCCCCACGGGCAGTGGCACTATCCACCAGAAAACAGACGGAGGGGGGAAGAGAAGGCCGTAGGCGGAGGTCTCGGCTCCCAATCCCTTCGCTGCCTCCACAGTTCCTGCGCAAACTGAGAAACCCCAGACCGCGCCTTGCGCATTTCAAGGGACTCTCTCCACAAGCAGGAAAAGAGCTTGTCTAAATCTGAGGCTTGGGTTTTAGGAGAATATTAGGTCCCTGTCGAGGTTGAATTGGGGGGGGGGGGGGGAACCATTCCGACCTGATGGGATTTATTCTCGCCGGATTCTGTGGACGTGTTGTCAGGATTTACATGGGACCCTTCCTTAAACTTTTGTCACTTTTTAAACCATTCTTTCTGGCCTTTCAGGAGTGTGTGTGTGGGGTGTATGTGTGGGTGTGTGCTTGGGTGTGTGTGTGCACTGCTTGCTATTCAGATTGTGGTAATGATTATTGCAGAGTAGAGGGTCTCCTCTCCTCACTTCCATAAAGATCACATTTGCCACTAGGATTATTAGAGACTCCCTCATTCCAGTTAAATGCTGCTGTCCAGCTCAAACACAGGATGGGGAAAGGGTGATAAAAGACTGTCTCGCCGGTTTTCAACGGCAAGGACTGGAAGAAGTGAGGTTTCTGCTATGTGTCACTTAGAGCTAGTCTTCTGAGCATGGTGGGCCAGAATCTAGAAAAAAAATTCAATCGGGAAAGAGGAAAAGAGGGGACAGGTATCTACTGATGCCTACAGTATTCTCACCCAAAGAAAGTCAAGAGTGATTAAGAAGAAGCGGATTTTCCAGCCTTATTGAAATGGGCCAATCCACGCACCCATGGCGCTGAAACGCACGTCTTGGGCGCAGAGACAACCTGACAACCAAGTTTAGCCAAACGACTAGGAACAGTAGTTATTCTGGATTAATCAACACCTTGTCAAAGGGTGAAGTTTTGTGAATGGCACCTACTTTGGCTCAGAGTGGTGCAAAAGCGAAAGGCCAGCCCGTTGCATCTGAGGGCTCGATTCTGGGGTTAATCGGGGGATGGAGGGTGATTATTCTGGGGGAAAGGCAATCAAATGTGAATCCTAATCTACCGTGGGCGGGGCCTCACGGAAGAAAGATCGGAGCAGTGATGGATGAGTGAAAGAATTAATCATTCCTTGGGGGGAAAACAGACGTGTCAATTAGGAAAGTAAAAGATGAAGGAAGGAAGGAAGGAAGGAAGGAAGGAAGGAAGGAAGGAAGGAAGGAAGGAAGGAAGGAAGGAAGGAAGGAAGGAAGGGACAGACAGGGCGATGACTTGCCATCTGCAGAGATCGCCTGCGCAGGAAACCCACAGCCCCCAAAGGGGCGCGTGTTCGTGGACACAAACCCTCGCGGGCACAAACCCTCACGCATACCCTTAGCTTAGCAGCTCACCTTAAAGAAGCCTTTGCACCCTTCACAGGTGCGCACGCCATAGTGCTGGCAGGCGGCGTTGTCCCCGCAGACAGCGCACAGGCCCTCGTTGGAGGGCGAGCCCCGCGAGGGCGGCGAGGGCACCTGGGCGTCGAGGAGTTGCGAAGCGTGCCCAATCTGCAGGCCAGGAAAGCCGACGGCAGTGGCCTGCTTGCGGATGGGGTTGGGCAGGGCAAAGGCTGGCTGCCCGTCGTGGTGGTGGTGATGGTGGTGGTGATGGTGATGGTGGCCGCCGGGCCCGTGAGCAGAAGGCTCGCCGTTGAGCGGCGGCAGGGCGTGGAGGGGCCCGTCGAAGCGCATCTGGCAGCTGCCCACCGGCGTGCCCGGCGGCGATTGCTTGAAGGAGAAGAGCGAAAGGCGCGGCACGGCCGTCGGGGCTGCCTTATGCACCACGCCGCCGCCCGGCGCCCCGCCGTAGGCCTGGTGGTGATGGTGCTGGTGGTGATGGTGGTGGAATCCGTGCAGAGGGCCCGCCTCATCCCAGACGCTTTGCCCGGGCCCGAAGGCGGCGGCCGGGGTGGGTGGCGAGGGGCAGGGCTTGTAGTAGACGGCCAGCTCTTCGGGCTGCGGAGGCCCGCTGCTGGGGGGCGGCGGCGGTGGCGGGGGGTAGCCGTGGCCGTGGAGGGGCAGTTCCTCAACCTTGATGGAAGGCGCGGGCGGCGGGGGTGGAGGCGGCGGCGGCGGGGGTGGCGGGGGCGGCTGCGAGGGCATTTGGTAGAGGCAGGGCGGCTTGACGTCGTAGCCGGCGGCGGCGGCGGCGGCGGCGGCGCCGTAGTTGTCCATAAAGGTACTGAAGCTGGGGAGAGAAGTGGTGGCAGTGATTTCAGTGTTGGTCAGGTCCATGCTAAACTTGACAAACTCGGGCGTTAAGAAGTCCGAGCTGTACTCCCCGGCAGCCGCCGAGTGGTGGTACGCGTAGCTCTGCGTGGCCGGGCTGGCTCCTTGCGGCGAGGACCCGTACTGAGCCTGGACGCAGGGCATGGCTGCAAACGAAACACGGCACAACAACAACAACATGGCTCAGCGTTGGACTGGGCAGCAAGCCTCACACACCCCACAAGCACACCCACAACCACACCCGACCGCCTCCCCCGCCAAGCCCTCTTGCCCCGCCCCGTCGGCGCTCCCACCTCGGATCAAGAGAAAGAAGAGGCTAGAAAGCGTGTGTCAAGAGAAAGAGAGAGAAGTTGCGGAGAGGTGGGTGGGTGGGATACTGGTGGTGAAAATGGGAGAAAAGTGGAGAAGGAGGTGAATAGTGGCCGGGCAGCAAGGGAGGGGACTTAGGTACCAGCAGGGAAGAGGGTGTGGTGTTCCGAGGCAGCGGGGGAGGGGAGTTGTGTGAGAGGAAGATAGTGTGTGAGAGGGAGAAATTGATCGGTGGGGGAGAGGGGCGGCTGCTTTCTCCACCCCACACCACCCGCGTGCTCTGAAACACGGGAGACCACCAGGAGAAAAGCGGGCTGTGTTTGAACGACAGGGCGTATATTGCACCCCCCATCCCCTCCCACCCCTGCCCCACATCTCCCTTCCCAGACCTCATCTTCTTCTCTTTCCCCCAAACTCTACACCAGCCCAACTCTCCAGATGCGCCCAGAGTAGCCCTCCATCCGCCTTCTGGACCCAGGAAAGAGAAGAGAGTTGGCGCTACAGAGGCCCCGACGGGCGGGAAAGAGGGGGGGGGAGAAGAGGGAAAGGACCCCGCCGCGCACCCACCTTCAGCCGCGTGAAAGGCGTGTTGGGGGGAACTAAAGGCGGACAGCGTCGGGACTCAGTGGAGGGACAAGTTGGCGAGACTTGAGCGAAGCGCTGCGGACTCCAGGCTGCCAGGGATGCTCTGTGGAAACATAGACACGGCACGGCGAGGGGGAAAGTAGGTTAGTCCTGGGACGGGCGGGTGGCAAGACAAGACAAGGAAGTCCCGAGGTTATAAAGACTCATGGGCTAATTTTCCCAACAGACAAGAAAGACTGCTTATAAAGCCCCCCCCCCCAAACAGGGGAGGCGGCTAGATTTGGGGGCACCCTTTCCCTCCTGGGTTAAAGTGCACGCATGTATGTGTGCACATCTTCAAAGGTTTATTTTCCCATCTTCATCTCTCCGCCACCCCACTTTTATCTAAAGAAGGTGGAAAGAGATGCTTCTTTTAAAGAAGTGGCATATCACGAAATTATTATTATTTTTCTTTTCCTGTGAGGCAGAATTGTAGTGAAATACAGTTGTATCCTCTCCCACTTTTTGGCAGTGTGTGCATTGTTTGGGCATATATATATATATATACGCGTATAGGTATACATACGCGCGTACCTAAGTACTGTGTGTAAAATATCCCCTTTCGAAGATAAATTAGTCATTTTTGAATCCAGTTGAATGGCACCCTTTCAAACAGTGAATCGCACAGTCCATTTAGTGTCAGATAAAACCAGAGCGGAGGGGGCCAAGACCACCCTCCCTTTCTCTAGATATCCCACAGGACTGTAAGGATTTCAAATGCTAGCTGCACACATGGATTAATTAAACTATAGGCACTCACACAGGCACGCGCAAAGCGGAAGGCAATTAAAGGTCAAAGAAGACCACCCATGAAACCCACCGAACCGCCTACGGAACAAGGAGAGGTTTCCAAAGGATGTGCCGTCCACAGTAACAAATCCGAATTAAACGAGCAAGGGATGCCTCTCCCTCCTCTTCCGGATCCCCTTCGGAACTGACGCAAGACAACTTTTTTTTAACCCGAGGCTTTCCCAGAGATTTACACCCCTTCCACTTCAGCCCCGAGGACGGCTTCTCAACAAATCGGAAAGTCAACCCGGGAAGTTGCCCCGAGTTTATAGCTGCAGGCAGCCCACCTCCGGATGCTGCCCTTTATTCGAACTCCCTGCCTAGCCAAGCTGCCCCTTCGTCCGCCCCTGCCACCCTCCTCACCACCGACGGCGATCATCATCATCCTTCCTCCCCACCCCCCAAAGGGATAAGAAATTTAGAGGAGGGCCCCAGCCTTGACAGCAGCCGGGCAGTCTCTGCGAAGGAAGGAGGCTGGCATGTCCCCCCCACACACACACACACACACTCACTCGCCGCACCCCACCCCGCCCCCTGCCGCTATGGAGCCGCGTTTCACGGGCTAATTCCCCATCCCCACCGCCTGCAGCAATAGACATAAAAGCCACGACGTGATCACGGAGAGGCAACTCGGGGGCCAGCGGCTCAACCTGGCCGCGGTCAACGTCCTTCCCCGCCCAACAACTTTTCTCTTGCCACTGAAACCCGGGGCAAAATCCACACGGAGGACTTCCATTCACACGTGGGCCGAGGGAAAGGACACGACAGCCTCCGGGCAGCTGAAGTCCAACACTTCCCCGCCCCGATGAAAAGAGCTCGGTTGGGGAAGATTGTCCCGGGGACAAGGGGAGGGCGCGGGGCGGGGGGGGGAGGCCCCCTGGATTGGCCGAGCGGGGAGCTTTTCTTTCCGAACTGCAACACTTTCTTGACTTGCCGCCCAGACTTTTCCCCTTTGCCCCGCTCCCGCCGGCCGGGCTCCCGCCTTGCCTTCCGAACACTCCATCCAGATGGCAAACGCGATCGATCCCTCCGTCCCCGAATCCATCGGTCCAGAGGGACGAGGCGCGCGCGCGCGTGCGAGCGATCCACTTACTTGCTAGCCGACGGCTTGTTCATTCATTCGGCTGGGCTGTGGGCAAGCGCCGATTCCCAGGGGCGGGTCGGCCGGGGAAACGGAGGAGGGAGAAAGCGGCGCGCGGGCGTCTTCCTCGCCGCCGATGCTCCTCTTTCTCCTTCTCTAGGCTCGGTGGCTCGGTCTCTCTCTCTCGCTCGCAGGCTCGCTCTCCCTCCCTCCCTCCCTCTCTCTTTTTCCCTCCCTCCCGCTGGCCCACGCGCGAAGGCGCTCCACCAGGAACGTCCGGGCTCGGCGCGAGGCGCGGGGTGAGCGAGCCGGACCGACTGGCCCTTCCCTCCAATGTGCCTTTGTTTATGTGGGCTCCGTAGCATGCCCTGCTCACAGGCACCTCGAGTCTCCAAGCGTCAGTGCACGTCAGTGCCGCACGCCCAATCAGCCAGGCAAGGGGCTGGCTCCCTCCGCACCGTTGGCTGCCGCTGGCTTTGGTAAATTTCCGACGTGACATCACCAAAGAGTGGCGCTTGCAAGGAGGGAGGGAGGGAGGGAGGGAAGGGTAGAGAGACGGCTCGCCCGCCCCGCGGCCCGCCTTCACCTTCGCGCCGCCTCGGCCAAAAGGGGTGGGGAGGTGGAGGACCCCCCCACACACACACACACAAAACACACAAATCCGAGAGACTGGTGCACCCCAATGTTTCGGGGGGGGGGGGAAACAAAAGATACATTCCACAGCTTCCTCCTTCCCAGCCTAACGTTGTACCACACCAAACTGACCATCTCCCTCCCTCCTTCTCTCTGCTATATGTGCTTGCATGTGTGGTCTGTTTTTGTTTGTGTGTGTGTTTCTGTGTGATCTTTCAGCATGCCCACTTTCAGAGCTGAGGTTACATATTCGTGTACACACTTTCCCAAGAAGTCTTTCCTATCAAACTTCCTTCTGAAAGAGACGCACAAAAGTTTGCACAAAAGTCTCCCACGGCTCGGCACAGGACTTCTTCTCTCGCCCTCCTTCCCATCCCATCCCTTCCCTTCTGCCCAATCTGCTCCCCGTCACCCAGGGATTCTTCGAGGCAGCCCGTCCATCCCTGGGAAAGCGGGAGCCACGCGTTCAACAAGTTGCGCAATCGCTCCCAGCTGTCCGGCCGAGCCGCCTCCCCCCCTCTCGGGTGCTCCTCCTCCTCCTCCTCTTCTTCTTCTTCACTCCAGGTGTCATATCTGGGACGAAGAAGGAAAAGGTGCGCAGAGGGAAGGAAACTCATTCGGGACTTGGAGGAAAGTTCCCACTTGTAAGATGGTGCGTGGTGTGTGCGCGTAAGGAGTTCCCTTCCTCTTCATTGCACCTAGTATCCAAACACCGCGGGGTGGAGGTGGGCTAACACGCGATTGAGCCGAAGCCTCCTTGATCGTAGAGGCAGGAAAAGGGATCCTGGGGAGCAGAGAAGCATCGGGGTCAGGATTCCGGAGGGGAGGCGCAATGTCAAATTGCGAGCGATCCCAGCAGGAAAAGGACTCGTCCCCTGGGTAAACGTCCAAAGGATTGGCCCGCAAGGTCTTGTGAATTCAGTGGCAAGTCTAAGTCCCAAGCAAATCTTCGCCCAAGTACAAACGGGATTGGGTGCGGGGGCTTTGGGGCGCTCTCCCAATTCGGTTTCGGAGGCTCTGGATTAGGCTATGCTCTCTCTCCCTGAACCCCGAGCAAAACGTTTCTCCCCGCCTTCCTCCCCTGCGGAACTCGTGTCGCCCCAATGCTTTTCTCGACAGTCGGACATGGACGGATCTGGCCGGACAAGCATGGAGAGGACTAGCTGAATCTCCCTTCCACGTGGAGCCACGTCTACATTTGCGAGTGGGTGGCGGTGGTGGGGGGAAGTGCACACTAATTATGAAGGATCGGTATAGAAACCAGAGCTCACAGCAAAAAAAATCAAAAAGTTTCACTCCTGTAAACCAGTCCCCAGGAGTTCAAACGAGCGTGCTTGCTGCGGGACACGAAACATCTGTCACTTGAGAGTTGGGGGATCGGAGAGTTCCAGCCGCCTCTATTTAGGCTTCACAGTTTGGAGAAGTTACTCCACCACCACCACCACCAGCAGAACCCCCAGACAACGTCTATACTGGGTGAGGGATTCTGGGAGTTGTAGTAAAGCAAAAACCTTTCCCCCTCCCAAACTCTGATAGGAATACGCTGCAAACTTTGGGTTGCCAGAAAAAACAGGTGGGGCCCAATCCGGTGCCTTTTCAAGTGAGAAATCCTACCTAAGTCAGCGGCAATGCCTCCCAAGTCAACCCTGTCCCGCAGGTAATGCTTCAAAACCACAGTGCGCTCCTTTAGTTACCCTGGAGTTAGGAGTAAACTCCCTTTGGTTCCCTTTAAATGCTAATTAACTTGTGAACCGCCCAGAGAGTGCACTGAGCGCCATGGGGCGGTAGAGAAGTCTAATTGCTATTGATCCTTCCCGGAAGACTTTAAGAAGACAAAACCCCAACATGATTTTTAATTTTAAAAAATTAAAGTAAACCCGGAGCTCCCTGGGGGGGGGGGGAGTTTGGCAGGACCTGGGCCAACTACGGACACGGTTCCCTCCCACCGCCTTTTGCTTCTGAAGCGGTGAAGCATCGCAAGGAGCGAAGTCCCCCTCCCAGACAGGCAAAGCTTCTTTCCCCCGCCCGGGCTATTTTGGGGGAGTCTATAAATAGCCACCCAGGGTTTCAGCGTGGGAGAGGGTGGGGCGGGAGATACCCCCCCTCTCTCACACACACCTGAAGCTCCCCTCCCTTCGAAGCCACGGCCTGCCCGGCCGGGTTCCGCGCCGGCGGCTAGGAAGGGAGGGAGGCGGGGAAAGCGCCCAGAGGCTCCCCAGCCGGAGGCGCAGCCGCGTCAGCCGCCAACGAAAGGGAAAAAGTGAGAGCTGGGGGGAGAGGAGGCGGCGGAGGAGGAGGGGCTGAGGCGCGTGACGCAAGAGGACGAGGGCCATTGACGCCACGAGGGACCCGGGGCTGCGCCAAAAATAGGCTCCAGCGCGCGCGCGCCCGCGCCCCCCCTCTCTCGCCTGGCGCCCGGGCCCGCCGGTGGCTTCGCAGGCAAGCGAAGGGGAAACGACAGCCTGCGAGTGGGCCGGCGGCGGCTATTTTTAAGGCTCCCCGCGTCGGAAACTCGAAAGCAGCCGGAGAGGGTGGGGGTGGGGGGGTGGGGTTATTTTTAAAACCTTCCCTCTTGTTGTGTTTTGTGTTTCTCCCTTGCGGGAGGGAGAACTTCCTTTCCCTTCCTTCTTGTCCTTCCTTAGCATTGGAAGTTGCTGTCAAGGCAAGAGAACAGGTGGGGCGCCCGAGAGGGGCGGGCAAATGCCCCCTGGCCCCCTGGGTTCGCGCTTCGATTCCTTTGCATCAAAAGAGAGTCATCGCAATTATTATTATTATTATTATTATTATTATTATTATTATTATTATTATTATTATTATTGGGTGGGGGTGGCCTCTGCCAAGCCCCGAGGGTGCCCCGGGTGGTTTCCCTTGTCCCCCACTTCGTTCCATTCCTTGGAAGCGCTTCCTGAGCCGCCCGGATTGGGCTCTCGCCTTTCTCACTGTGAGCGGCCCCCAGTTTAGCCTAAATCGACAGGGTCCGGTCGGGGCTACAATCAAAGCCCCGTGTTTTCTGACCACTAGGCGTTAACATCCTAAAAGGAGACGCCTTCGCTTTCCAACCCAGGGCTCCGCAGCCACGCGCGGGCGATTCAACGTCGTTTGCAACACGCGCGTGGGTTTCCATTGAGCCCCAGCAGTGACCGTCGGTTCTGCGTGTCTTTATGCAGACAAAGGTGCTTTCTGGGTTGAAAGGGGTTTTTTTTTTTTGCTGGAGGAGCTCCGCTCAGGGGGCGTCCGAATGAAGCTCCTTTCATGTCCCCAAGATCTTTTTTCCGCCGAAGTGGCCCCTATTTATCTACTTGCAATGTCTTGCTTTCGAACTGCTGTTAGCAGGAGTTGGGACAGAGACGGGCACTCATTCCATCATGCAGTACCCGGGTCTTGAACTGCCGAACGTCAACTAACAAGGCGAGCTTCTTAACCCCTGAGCCACCGCTGGTTCCACGCCATCTTTTATCGTTGCGCCCGATTTCTGCTGTGTCCCCCACCCCGCTCCCCTCCCCTGCTGAGATATTTTCACGCAGGGAGCAAGTTGGCTCTTTTTTCACCGCTTCTTGACCAGGCAACCTGGAGTCACCCAAAGGGATTGGGGAAGGGGGTGACTAGGAACCAATTTAAGCGAGGACCGATTTAAGTCCCCGAAGGGTGCCCGGTCAAAATCACTTCCGTAGTGCTTTCAAAGGAGGGCTATTAAAAGCTACTGCATTTCTTCTATCCAGGCAGTAGGGGGCCCGGCTTTACAAGCCAATAGAAGCAAGTACTGTACCTTTGAGTAGCCTAGTAAACTACGAGTGGTCTTTTTCAGGTGCTTCGGTAGAACTCGGAATTTTTCCTTTCAACGACAAACATCCCTCCTAATATTTTGCTAAAGGCACAACCTCAATGTAGCACCTCACATTTTGTTAACCATAGCTGGTGTTTTTTGATCCCCCAAAGTTGCTAATATTTCCATTTATATAAAGGACTTCTGGATTGAATCACTATTTGCATTTAGAGAGCTAGTTATGTCCTGGTAAGTAACAACTTTATGAAAACCTCATTTTGAAATATTGTTCTTAGGAACGGTATCCCCACTATTACAAATGTTTAATGGTGTTGTGTTGTTGTTTTTTAAATAAAGACAAATTCTTGCTTTTTCTGTGTATTATCTTCTCTGTTCCAGAACAAATAGTTTTATGTGACTGAAATCTGGCTTTTAGATAGTAATGCTGGCAAGTCTTTTTGCACTGGTACAAAGCAAGAGCTACAAGACTGGACAATCATGTTTCACAGTATGAAGATGCTGCAGTAGCATTGTTCTAGACACAGCCACTGTTAAACATATCCTAAATAGCACAGCATAGGGTGTAGTTGTTCTAGGTAGCACAGCTAAAGCTTGATTCAAAACAGTAACTCTAAGATACTAAAGGTGAAAGCTGTCCTGAAAAAAATGTTTTTTGCCAATGAGAGTAGATGTCAGTTCACAACCCTTGGAAATATAAGAAATAAACTACAAAAAAGCTACCCAATTTTTTAAACACTGTAAATACATGTTTACGTGATGAACACTCTTGTGTAGATCTTTCTAGAGTACAGTACTGTACAGTATTTGTCTTTTTGATAACACCATTGATAATACTAAATATCCCATCCAATTCTGTGCACATTTCTTGGGTTCTGAGCCTCATTGATTTCTGCTGAATATATTGTCCCTTTGAAACTCTAGACAGACTTTATACCAGACTAACTGGGCCTACACAATTTTAAATAATGGTACAAACTCCCCCTCCAGTGATTCTGTGATTTGTTACCAAAAAAAGTGCATGTGATGATAAAGGAAGCTGCATTTGGAGACCTTCCTCTCAGGGAGTAATTTATGCCTCTAATTTCAGCCTCCCAGCTTTTAATTAATGTTGGTACCAAATTTTATTGTCCAGTTCTTAGTTGTATTGTGGTTGGATTTTGTATTTGTGATTTGTACATGCTGCTCATAATAGTGAATTCATCACTAAATGGGTGGGATATAAGTTTAAATATAAATAAATTTTAAAAATTTGCTTACTTACTCAGGAGTAAGCTCCACTGAGTTCATTTATGCTTTCTTTGCCCATAAGTGTGTACGTATTATACTTTAAAGATATGTGCCTTGTATAATAAAAGTATGGCATAAAAACATGTAACTGGCCATACTCATTGAACACAATCAACTATATTGCTGCATCCTGTGTTCAGAATTTTACCATGTCGTCCTGATAGTAAACACATTTACTTACAGTGCAAAGTATCAAACTAACTTCTTTATTGTTTTGCACACTTATTTGATGCAATGTTGTTTCTTTAATTTCACCAAAACAGAAATGAGTATAGAATTAAGACACTATAAGGATTTTACTTCTAGTATTTAGCATGTCATAATTAGTGCTATGTGAAAATGAACATGACAATTTATTACACTAATTAAAACAATCTGTATGTCAGGTATAAATGAATTAATAGGGAAGATACAATTTCCTACTTATAATACATAATTTGGCATTGAACAATATAAACAAGTTGTACACTCCAGTTAAATATTAATCAACTAATTCCCAGAGAGTTTAAAAACAAAAGGAGAACACTGAAGATTTTTCCTTATGTATTTATTTTGGGTATTGTTGATATTGGTGACCTTATCTGCCTTAGCTTACAGAACTGAGTCTGAAAATAAGTTGCCAAAATATTTTTCATAAATATGTGAGTAGAAAACCTCTGGCTTTTATACTGGACCCAATAAAGCTCCCCCAATATTATAACTGTAATTTAAAAAAAAAAACCTGTTTCTGCCAAAGCCACATTTTAATCTACATTGGATGTCCCTCCTACAATCTCTTCTCTGAAAGTATACTTATGAGAACTGTAAATTCATATACAGAAAGTGTGTGCTTTCAAGAGGAAGCTGGGTAAAAAGATGCAAATTAGGAATAAGCTCCTGCCATTTATTACTATGTTGAAAAGGACGTTTTGGTAGGTGCAGATTTTCTTTTTCTCCTGTCCCCTGCATCTGCCAAAATTTCCTATTTCAACAAAGCTATTTTCCTTTGCATCGGCTCATGTCAACATGAGGTAATTTTGCAGGACCTGACTTTAGGTATTACTAAATTTGATGTTGCTTCAGCTGTTATAAATATCCATGCTAACCACCAACACAGCAGTTGGTAAATGCTCTCACATTTAGAAATTCTATTATTTGTTCAGTAATGCAAACTCTCATCCCAACTAGAAATTTAAGAGTCTTTGGCCAAGGCCTATAATACCCTGGGCATATTTACTCTTAAGTAAACTATTGATTTAAATTGTGCTACTAAATAAGACCTGTGCCTATGTCCTGCTGACTGTTACACTGCTTATCACATACTGTATATATATTACAGAAGTAACTTTCATCTTGGACACTATAGTGGTGCATTACATACCTGATTACCATATATTTAGAATAGATGCAATATAGAATTTCACTGCTCATTTTTAAAGTTCTGAAGTTAATAAAATAAACTTGAAGTTGAGTAATTAAGTAATCCTTATATAGACACTTATTAAAGTATTTATACATATTATCTTAAATCTACATCTATCATTTTGCCAATTAAAATTAGGACTTTAATTGCAATTAAGTAATTTAATTGCCAATTGAACAGCAAAATTGCTAAGTGACTAATTTTAATGCCTATTTTAATTACCAATCATGACTGGGGAGGGAGCTAATCAAGCAGCATCAGAGTAATGATGTGAAAAAAAAGGGAGAACAAACATTCATGGCTCCATGCCTCAAAAAAGAAGCAGCATTAAATAAATGCAAACAATTTTACAGGTTTAGCAAAATTCTGAATTTTTGTAGCTAAATACTTGAACATACAGAGCACAACTGAAAATGTTAACCATCTGTTGAAAGTATTCTCTATGAGGTACAGTTCCACAATTCACATTATGGTTCAGCAGAAACTAAACCCCTGAAAATTATATGTGTGAAGGAGGTTACCCAGGATACTTGTGAACTGACATCTTATACATGGACCAGTGTTTTATAACAGCTTAGCTTTAGAAATAAAAGTAAAAACTACATGCAAATATATTCAGTTCCATTGGAAGGGGGAGGGGGAATTATACAACATTGCAGTTTTTAAAAGATGCTAATTACTTATTAAGATAGCCAATATAGCAACATGAAAAACAGGAATGCTGAAATATTAATATCAGGAAGACAGCAGCTGTGGTGGTAATGAAATCAGAGCAATGCTTGTAAGTAAACTAATGCACTTAGAATTCGCAGTACACGGTGGTTGGAGGCAGTCTCTGCTTCCCTTTGTGATGAAAAGTGTACCCCAATGTGCCATCAGCTTTACTAAGTGTCGACAGTTTAAAAGATAAAAAACAATGAAATGGCCTGGGTCACTGGGAGTTATATTTTACAAGGTCCATATCAAATCTGTAACTATTCATCCTGTTCCTTTCCTGGCTTGCTTGGGCATTTCCAACTCATCATGGTTTTCTGTTTCTTTAAAACAGACAGTTCCACAGTCAAACATTCAATGGTTTCCCATCTCACTTATACAAAATAAGTCTGATGAACAAAAAGCTCTGCCCAGGCTTGGACTGTGAAACATGAACCAGTGCATTATCCAAAAATGGTTAAGTATGTTTTAAGACATGTAATTGTATACTGCTCTGGTACAAAACATTTTTTTCTTAAAAGAAGACAATACATCAGAGTTCTTGAGAAAGCTTTTATTAGTTCTAGTGAAGCTGCAGAAGTTTGCTCAAAATGTTTAATAAATTCAAAGCAGATAAATTTATGGTTGAATAAGCTAACCATGCTTTACACTGACTTAGTTAAACTACACATCACATTGAAGCAATTTGTAATGTTACATCAACAACCTCCACAACAAGCAAGGTTGTGATGAGAGGAATAGGATGCTGCTTCCTGTGAGAACTTTGCAATACAGAAAAGACTATTAAAGCTGACATTACATATGGCTGCACTATAAGCTATACAATAGTGATTGTGAACTTTGGCACTCCAGGTGTTCTTGGACTTCAATTACCAGAAGCTCAAGTCAGCACTCCTGCTGATCAAGGCTTCTGGGAATTGAAGTTCAAGAACACCTAGAGTGCCAAGGTTTGCCATCATTGCTATAGAGTAACCCATGAACTTCAGAGAGGGCAAGAAAGAGATGCTGATTTCAACATACATGCACACATACTATGTGCTTTTAAAGTCAGATCTACACTGGTGTTTTAAGCACCAATGCTTCAGCTTTTTATACCAGTGAATGTTAAATATTTTTTCCACAGTCAATTTTGGAGGCAAGCAAGATGCTGAAGTGATATTACATCCATTTGCTATCAATAGTGTGCTTCTCTCATAACTGAATGTTATAGCATATTGCTTTTCTTGAACAGTTTTCCATATCAGAATCCAGCAACTATGATTCCCCAAACATACTGAAATATCAAGTAGGGATGCGTATGGTACCTAGCAGGATTATCTGGCTTTGGCAAAGTCTAATATCCTGCAAGGTTAGAAAAAATTGACGCCTTTCTTTAAAATAAATTACCAGGTTGTTTTTGTGAAAAGTGTGCATAGTATATTATTACAGCCATGTTTTGGGGAAGCGGGAACTGTGTGTTTTCAAAATATAAATGGAAGTGAATGTGCAACAGCATAAAAAAGGCAAATGCCTTTATTCTTATACTATTTGCCATCTTTATCTTTCTAGACGAAATGCCAGAAATTACTAGGAACTGCAGCTCTTAACAGGTAACTCTGTTATAAGCTCCATTAATGTGATTGAGCAAAGCAATAGGAAAAATGCTTTTGATGGATTTTGAGTTCTGCCAAACATTCCTTTCATAATGAGTGGTATTTTTCTCCTCACTTTATTTCAGTGAACAAAAACTGTGACAAACATCGACAACTGAAACAAACACTTTAGAGATGCTATTCTAACAAATACATTTCTTAGGAATGCTATGGGAAATCTACGGATAGCAAAGGTTTTGGATTAAGATTCAGACATTTCATATTCAGATACATTTGCCAGTGAACAAATTTGGCTTGCTGAATTATACATACCTTGCAGACGTCTAAGAGTTAGCTCTTTTTCGTAAGCTTGGATCAATATTGATTAGATCAATTATTTAAGTGTTTGTATATCACTTTTTTGCCCACCAGAGCAGATAAATCACTTTATCACATTCTGAAAGAAAAGATAAATGTATTTTTAATATATATATAGAGAGAGAGAGAAAGAGAGAGAGAGAAAACACATGGATTGTGGCTCTTGCTGGGAGAACAGCAGAGCTATTTGCTAACATCTGTTCCGTTTTCTAAATTCTGTGCTACTGTTTTTTATCCTATCCCCAAAATGTGTAGGGTCCATACACACACAGAATGGAATATCAATAATGTTTTAATAAGATGTTTCCAGATACAGGTACATTTAATGTAATTATTCTTCACACTGTCAGATCCTATTAGGAGGGAGTAGGCCATGTGACATATCTGACAGTTCCTAGAATCCCAGCTGACAAATAGATGTTTGAAACATTTGAAGTCTTTCTGCATTTGAGCTCACATCCTTAGCAGGCAGACTGCAAGATCTGCTTACTGTCTTACAGAGTCTCAGGTCAAGGAACAGAAAATGTTACCAAGCAATTCATCTTCTTGTTCAGAGTCATTAAATCTCCACACACACACACACAAAGAATATATTTGATTGATATTCTTGGAGGTGAAAGGCTAAAAGGGACCATATGGCAACATGTTGCATTCCATATGTTATCTGCCCATCCGTGCTTAAGCTGCCATTAGCAACATCTGCACCCAACGGTAGTCCAGCTGTGCAGAAAACTATTGCCAGGGTCGAACTAAATAAACGTTTGTAACGAAATAGACTTAACCAGCTGTCCATTCGGCAGCAGGGAGGGGAGGGATTGTTGAATTGACAATTAATAAATGGGGGGGGGGGAGCAGATTGGACAGCCACAAACATTTGAAGGTACATGTTTGGGAAGCGACTAGGGCAGAAAGCAGGTTCGGCTTCTGCACGGCAGAGGCATTGGATCCCACCCAAGGATGCGTCTCAGTGAGGCCACCGCCAGGTTACACGAAGTCCCTCCTTTCCGCACCAGGGCTTCCTCGGGGTAAAAACGGTGGGCTTTGTTTGGGGGTGGAGAGAGGAGGGAAGCCCCTCCCCCAAATAGCAGCCCTCGCAGAAGTTTCTTAGAAGAGAAGGCTTGCCGAACCCCCCCTCCCCGCAAACTTCCCCCTCCTCCTACCAGCCCCCCAAACCAAATCTATTCGCCTCCCCCCCTACCTGTTTCTGTGCTCCAGCAGTGACCGCCATGGGACGCCCGTCCCGCTCGCCTCCTCCTTCTGGTCAATCGAAGTCCGTGCCTGGCCTTCGCTCCGGAGAGGGCACGACCCCCCCCCACCCGGGGCCAGGTGGTCCCCAACCCTACTCCCCCCCCGGGGGGGCAGCGGTTGCCTCTCTCCGGCCCCACGTCCGAGGCGCATCGAGGTGGCGCCCAAAGGTGGTGGTGGTGGCTGCAGCCGCTGCCTTTCTTCTTCTGCCTCCTCTTCCTCCCTCTCGCCGCGCTCCTTAGATAGAAGCTCCATTGTCCCTGCCCGCCAGCCAGGCAGGCTCCCCCGCCAGCCCAGGCGCGCTCCGTGACTGCAGCGCCGGGCGGGTATAAATAGGCCGGCCCCACCCGCGCAGCCGAAGGGAAGGAGGGGGCTGAGTTTCCATTGACTCCGCCGGGAAAGGGAAACAATGGCTTTGGTTGGGGCCGGAGGGACGAGAGCCATGCGCTCCCGGCTGCCTGCCTCCCTCCCTCCCTTGCGCCCAGGGATGCGAGCCATGCGCTCTCTCTCTTGGGACGGCTCCGGGCTCCACGCCAGGCACGGCGCCCCAGGGCTTTTCCGCCACAAACACTCCGGGAAGCACCGTCCGGCCTTGGATAACAACAATAAGCGAGATGGGGAAGCCGCCCGCCTTCCTTTGGCAATTCATTGTGTCTCACGTTCTCCTGGTAGCAAGAGAGACTCCTCCCAATAATAATAATAATAATAATAATAATAATAATAATAATAATAATAATAATAATAATAATAATAATAATAATAATAATAATAAAAGTTTTGCCTCGGAACACCAGAGCGCAAAAACTTTTTCCAAAGGAGGTCCATCTGCTTGCTTGTGGTTGGTTGTGACCGGTTATTACACTGCTGAGTGGCCCAGAAAGAGTATAAAACACTAAAAGTTACTGGGAGATGCCATCTAAATGAAAAGATGCAGGAAACAGGTGATACATTTATTGAATCGCTAAGAAAAACAAAACTGTCATATGAGCTTTCGTGGTTCAAAACCAATTCTTCAGGCATGTATTAAAGTGTTCATGGCATAGGTGTCTGCCAGGCTCTCATCTTAAAGGTAAAGGTCACCCTTGCTTAAAAGCTAGTTGTATCCAACTCTAGGGTTCAGTGCTCATCTCTATTTCATAGCCGAAGAGTCAGCGCTGTCTGCTTCTGCAGACATTTCCATGGTCATGTGGCAGGCAGAACGCTGTTTACCTTCCCACTGAAGTGGTCTCTATTTATCTACATGCAATTTCTTGCTTTCAAACTGCTAGGTTGGCAGGAGCTGAGGCAAAGACGGAAGCTCATTCCATCTTGCAGTACAGTTGTACCTCGCTTAAAGAGCATAATGCGTTCCACAGGATTGGACTTTAAGCGAGTTTGCTCTTTAAGCGAAACACCATTGTAAATGACCAATGGGGGGGGGGGATTGCGAACCCCGATGTATTTGTTAAGCAAGTTTTTGGTTGGTTTTATTTGTTAAGCAAAGCGAACATTCAGAGAAAATTCGGCTCGTTAAGCGAGGCACTCTTTAAGCGAGGCACTCTTTATGTGCAGTTTGACTATACTTCGGAATCGAACTGCTGACCTGCTGCCTTCCAGTCAGCATCTTAGCCACTTGAGCCATCTTAAGGACAGCAAAATATTTCATGGAGATAGGATGCCACTCCTACAGGAAGCAGGTTATTTGAACCACAAAAACTCTTGCAATGTTTCATTTTTCTTAGTGATCCAATAAAGGTACATCTTGCCTGTTTTCTGCATCTTTTGCATCTTTACAGTTTGAATATGGATCACACAGCTAATCTTCCTTGTTTGTCCATCTAAATGGGCTTTAAAGTCTCTTTGGAATTTGTTGTTTAAAAGATTTGTTTGTTTGATTCGCTTCATGATGCCATCCCACTGATTCCAGGCCATTTACATTTTGAGATAAAATCCTTAATTCTGTCATTTTGGTTTATACAATCAGTTCTTGCTGTGATGATATTCAATGTCTCAAATGTCCTCAAAGAGGCTCATCTAGTATGTAAGTTATGGTCTTTTTGGTAGCAGGTGGTCTTTCTATTTTCCCAGGCCTTTTGAGCAGCCCTTTATACTCTAATTTTTGGGATTTTATACAAATAGCTGAAGAAAGGGAAGTAAAAAGCAAAGGTAAAAGAGAAAGATTCACTCAACTGAATGCAGATTTCCAGATAACAGCAAGGAGAGAAAAGGAGGCCTTAAATGAACTGTGTAAAGGAATAGCAGAAAAAAGTGAAGGGGAAGGACTAGAGAGCTCTTCAAGGAAATTGTGGAAATTAAGGGAATATATCAAATAAAAATGGCATGATAAAAGACAAAAATGGTAGGGCCATAACAGAAGCAGAAGAGATTAGGAAAAGATGGAAAGAATACACAGATGAACTGTACAAAAAAGACCGTAATGTTCCTGATAACCACAATGGTGTGATCACTGACCTCAAGCCAGACATCCTGGAGTGTGAAGTCAAGTGGGCCCTAGAAAGTATTACTGACGACAAAGGTAGTGGAGAGATGATCGTATTCCAGTTGAGCTATTTAAAGCCCTACAAGATGATGCTGCTAAGGTGTAGCACCCAAAATGCCAGCAAATTTGGGGAATGCAGCAGTGGCCACATGTCACGATCCAGCCGGCCCCCACTCGTCTGGAATAAACCCCTGGAAACCAAAACAAACCTACACAGGGCGAGCTGGACGGCTAATTAGAACAGAGATCCAACTCTCAGCTGCTTATCAGCTCTTAAGGGGTTTTTATTTGGTAGCGTGTTCAGTGATTTGTGTGTGTGAAAGGCAGCTCTTACCCTTTTTTAGTCCAATGAAGACACGTTGTTCAGAAAAATGATGAAGATTTATTGATCAGGTTCATAAAGCATAAAAGTCAGTAGCACAGGTTAGTCCAATAAAGTCCACAGGCAAATCTAGGTAACCATTTTTAAGGAGCAAAAATGCTTAGCTCCTAGGCTAAAGATTTCTAGCCCATTGAGATGCAGAAACAAAAGCTCTCTAATCAAAAACAGGTCTTAATCCATGAAGAATCAGAGACGAACTCCTTCTTCTCTCCAAAATGGAGAATCTGCAGTCCGGTGGGACTGCTTAGCCAATCAAGTATCCGCAAGCAAGAGAGAATAACTTTCTCAAAACAATAGTTGTTTACACACGTGCATGCAGAGTTTTCTGGGACTAGTCATAACATGGCTCTGCTAAAGAGATAAGACGGGTACACTGACACTAAAAACATGATTGAAAAACATGCAGTTACACAGCCTTGAGGCTCAGAGAGAGAAAAATGGATTTTTCTGAGGCCTATTTGAAAATTGGCAATTTCAAGCCTTAGGAAATAGGTTCATTTCCTGACACGCCCTCCTTTCTGGAAAGGCAAACCGGGGGTTTGACTTTACCAAAAGGCATTGTTTACTAATGTGAGCAAAGCAATTGAGCAAACAAGCTATCCCTTATATATGTAGGATATCAAGCGTTAAAGCTTCTTCCAGTTTTAGTTACTGGAGGTACACGTTACATAAGTTACATTCTGCATTGCAAGCAAACTCAGGTATAAAACCTTGCTGGAACAAAAGACTTGGGCATTTTTAGGTACCAAAGGTTTTCCCTTTCCAAAACACATTTTGCCCAAACAGAACAACCTTTAAATCAGAAAACAGGTCAGTAACACCACACATGTCACAGAGGCCGCTTGTACGAGCCTCTGGAAAAATAAACAGATGATTAGCAAGAAACAATAACATTTCCCCCCCTTTCTTTGTCTTCTTCGATGTTGCACCTGCAAACAATTAAACAACCAGTTGAACAAAGTCCATTTAGAGTTCCGTTATCAGCTTTTCTTTCAGACGACAGTAACACGTGCATCTCCTAGTAAAACAAACTCAAGAAACAACCTTTAAGGCATTAATCAGAACACAGTCCAAAGGAATTAATCAAACAACCCATCACTCTCATCCCTGTGAGGTTTGGGAACTAAACAGGCAACAGAATTGATGGCTTGACTAGCTTCTCAACTCAAGAGCGCGCAGAATTCCATTCACTCTCCTCAGTACGTCGGGAATCTGGATCTGGATCTGGCCTCTGCTATTGCTGAAACCGCTAGTTGGGCTCTCCCATAGCCATCTTTACGTACTCCCCCCTCTTCAGCTCTTGGCTTTCTCGAAGGGTAGTAAAACTCAGGGAAACACTGCATCCGGCAATTATTTCCCACTTCCCACTAGCTGACCAAAACAGCGTAGTGTAACAGCCTGTAGATAACACGTTTCAGAGTGGTGGATCTGGCCCACCCACTCTAGCAAACTTCTTCCTTGGACACGTGGAGGAGTCCGTTGGAGCTCTTCCACCTTTACGCTGGTATCTCAAACACAATGAGGCAATTTGCAACTTCTCCAGGTCTTCAAAGACCAAACAGCACATGTAATCAGCAACTAGGAACTTCAATGCAGGAAAATAAATCTTATCTGAAGGGTTCCACTCCCTCTTCTTGGCTTTGGGGGAAAATTACTTCAGGGAACTGCTTCTGAGTGAAAATAGGCACTCTGTGGAGTTTTGACTCCAATTCAACACAAAAGAGTCTTATTTAGGGCTTGGGGCTTGCTGGGCGTCTGGGGAAGTCTCAGAAGTCATCTGGACAAGCTTCACCCACCCTGGGCCCTTCCTTCTGGCTAAACATCATCTGGGCACCTTCTCCAAGATCCCATCTGGAATGGAGTCTGTCTTGGGGTGCTAACTGTGGTGAGGGGGTACATTCATCAGGCTTACCTTCCATCTTGTAGGCTTGGAAGACGTCTCAGTCCCTCTGGAACTGCCAACAATGGATCGGCCCTCGGGTCTGGGAGTTTGAGAATCCGACTCAAAACTCAAAACGAAGAAGCAAACAGCTGCGATCCTGCTTTCCTTTCAGCACCCTTATCTCAGGAAAACGCAAGCAGTCCAAGGAGGCACTTTCTCAGCTTCTGCTGCAGGCTTTCAGCCAAAAACAAACAAAGGCTGCTGCTTCTTGCCGGGCAGAAACTTAGAGCATGCACACACACACACAAAAAAGTTCTTCAGGACTCGTAGATCCCACCGCTGCCACCATGTCACGATCCAGCCGGCCCCCACTCGTCTGGAATAAACCCCTGGAAACCAAAACAAACCTACACAGGGCGAGCTGGACGGCTAATTAGAACAGAGATCCAACTCTCAGCTGCTTATCAGCTCTTAAGGGGTTTTTATTTGGTAGCGTGTTCAGTGATTTGTGTGTGTGAAAGGCAGCTCTTACCCTTTTTTAGTCCAATGAAGACACGTTGTTCAGAAAAATGATGAAGATTTATTGATCAGGTTCATAAAGCATAAAAGTCAGTAGCACAGGTTAGTCCAATAAAGTCCACAGGCAAATCTAGGTAACCATTTTTAAGGAGCAAAAATGCTTAGCTCCTAGGCTAAAGATTTCTAGCCCATTGAGATGCAGAAACAAAAGCTCTCTAATCAAAAACAGGTCTTAATCCATGAAGAATCAGAGACGAACTCCTTCTTCTCTCCAAAATGGAGAATCTGCAGTCCGGTGGGACTGCTTAGCCAATCAAGTATCCGCAAGCAAGAGAGAATAACTTTCTCAAAACAATAGTTGTTTACACACGTGCATGCAGAGTTTTCTGGGACTAGTCATAACATGGCTCTGCTAAAGAGATAAGACGGGTACACTGACACTAAAAACATGATTGAAAAACATGCAGTTACACAGCCTTGAGGCTCAGAGAGAGAAAAATGGATTTTTCTGAGGCCTATTTGAAAATTGGCAATTTCAAGCCTTAGGAAATAGGTTCATTTCCTGACACCACATGATTGGAAGAAGTCAGTTTACATTCCAGTTCCAAAGAATGTTCAAACTACAGTATCATACAATTGCATTCATCTCACAAACTACCAAGGTCATGCTCAAGATCCTACAAGCTAGGTTTCAGCAGTACATGGATTGAAAACTTCCAGAAGTATAAATGGTTCCAAAGAGACAGGGGAACCAGACCCCAAATTACCAACATTTGCTGGATCATGGAGAAAGTAAGGGAATACCAGAAAAAAGTTTTACTTCTGTTTCATTGACTACACCAAAGCCTTTGATTGTATGAGTGACAACAAGCTGGGGCAAGTTCTTTATGATGGGTGTACTAGACCACCTCACCTGTCTACTGAGAAACCTGTATGGAGGTCAAGAAGTGACAATTAGGACTGGATACAGAGCAACTGCTTGGTTTAGAACAGGAAAAGGAGTACAACAGGGCTGTATATTGTCACAATACTTATTTAACTTATGTGCAGAGTATGTCATACATAATGCAGGGCTGGATGAAGCACAAGCTGAAATTAAGTTTGCTGGGAGAAATATTGTCAACCTAAGCTATGCAGAGGACACTACCCTAATGACAGAAAGTGAAGACAATATAAAACAGTGTTTTCCAACCTTTGTTTTTTTAGACTTCAATTCCTAAAAGCCTAAGTCAGTTCCCCAAAACACTGATCAGCCAATGTACTGACTTAGGCTTCTGGGAACTGAAGTCCAAAAAACAAAGGTTGGGAAACACTAATCTAAAGAGACTCTTGATGAGGGTCAAAGGAGATAACAAAAGCTGGCTTGAAACTCAACATAATAAATACCAAGATCATGGCATCCTGACCCATCACTCCATGACAAATAGAAGGGGAAGAAATGGAAGCAGTAACCAAATTTATTTTCTTTATTTTCTTGGGAACTAAGATCACTGCAGACGATGACTGCAGCCATTAAATAAAAATATTATTACTCCTTGTGAGGAAAGCTATAGCAAACCTAGGCAGTAGAGACATTGCCCTGCCAACAAAAGTCCACATATTTAATGCAATGGTCTTCCCAGTATTAATGTATGTCTGTGAGATCAGGACTAGAAGGAAGACTGCACACAGAAGAATAGACACCTTTGAACTGTGGTGCTGGAGAAGCTTTTTGGGAGTTCCCTGAACTACAAGGCCAAATCAGAAAATCCGAAAGGAAATCAACTCTGGCTGCTCCTTGGAAGGACAAATATTGAAGCTGAAGCTCAAGTACTTTGGCCACTACACGAGAAGAGATGTACCTGATGCTAGGAAAGATCAAATGCAAAAGGAGAAGGGGGCAACAGAGGTTGAGATGGTTAGATAGAATTGTTGATGCACTGGACATGGATCTGGGCAGACTCCAGAAGATGGAGAATGACAGAGGAGCCTGGTGTGCCAAAGGGGTCACAAAGGATCAGACTTGACTGTGTGATGGAACAAAAACCATTTTCAGTATTTTAGATTTCATGTTTGTGTTTTATTTTTAAATTAACTTTTGTTTGTGAAATTTTCATGCAAATTCTTCCCAACAGGTGGTATAGAAGAGCTGCAGACATACAAATACCATATTTCACAATTAATGATAGCCCAAGTTTTTAAAAAAGGACATCATAGTCCATTTGAGGAAGACCTAAAGAAGCTGCTGCTTAGGTTGAAAGAATAGAGTGCAAAAGCTGGCCTGAAACTCAATATCAAGAAAACCAAGATAATGGCAACAGGCCTTATCAATCCCTGGAGAACAGATGGGGAAGAAGTAGAAGCAGTGACAGATTTTACTTTCCTAGGATCTAAGATCACTGCGGACGGTGATTGCAGCCATGAAATAAAAAGGTGACTGATTCTTGGGAGGCAAGCTATGAGAAACCTGAGGAACATAGTGAAAAGTAGAAACATCACATTGAAAACAAAGATTCGTATAGTCAAAGTAATGGTATTTCCAGTGGCAATATATGGTTGTGAGAGCTGGACCATTAGGAAAGCGGAGCACAGAAGAATAGATGCCTTTGAGATATGGTGTTGGAGGAGAGTTTTGAGAGTTTCCTGGACAGCGAGGAGAATAAATAGGTCAGTCTTAGAAGAAATCAACCCTGACTGCTTCCTAGATGGTCAAATAGTAAATATGAAGATGAAGTACTTTGGACATCAAATGAGAAGAGAGGATTCTCTTGAGAAGGCCTTGATGCTGGGAAAGGTGGAGGGCAAAAGAAGAAGGGGGAGGCCAAAATGAGATGGCTAGATGGTATTGTGGATGCAGTGGGCACAGAACTAGGCGGACTGAGGAGGATGGTGGAGGACAGAGGTGACTGGAGGACAATGGTCCATAGGGTTGCAAAGGGTCGGAATCGACTGTGCGACTAAACAACAACAAAGTCCATTTGAACAGAGTCCCTGCTGACCAACGTCAATTTAATTGCACTTTGCAAAATGCTTTGTTTAGGCTTTGATGAACTCCAAATAGAAGGTAAAACTACAGTCTGAGCAACTGCTAAAACACTTTTTCAAGGTTTTTTTTATAGTTTCCTCATGATTTTATTGGAACATAAGGAAACAATAACAGACCAAAAAGATACAAGATAGTCTCTAAAATGTTTAAGGTTCTTTCGGTTCTGAGCTAAAATCTTTTAGAGTTTCAAATACAATAAATATATAGAAGTTATATATAAATAAATATAAAGAAGTTAGAGATGGTCACTATGACTGCAGGATTAGAGCCATGACGTGAATATCGTGGAGGGCTTAAAATTTAACAAATCTATAGTCTGGTACAAAATGAGTAGTAACTGATTTTGCTTTAGAAAAGAACAGTTTAAAGATGATGACATCTTCAAATCTGTCAGATCAGTACAGTACTCTGTTGTATATGATGTAGCTAGTATTACTGGTGGCATATGAATGAGGGCAGGCACTTTGTCCTACAATCTGCAGGCAGTGTGTTGAAATAGTTTACAAACTATTTATGGTTGTTTGGGTCTAGCCTAGAGAGAATGGAAGCTATTATATTTCAAGATTCCACTGGCTTGTATACTTCGTTTTATGTTCTAGGGCTGTTTTCCATCTTATTTCTTCTCATCATCACCACTGATAACATAAAAATGCCAATAGATTTTTTTTCTTCTTGCCTCAGTAGATGGGAAGCAATTCAAACAGCAAATGGGTACTTCAGATTTCTGTAAATGGTTAACAAGTCAGCTGTAATATATCTGAAAGGAGATATGTTCATGCTGGAAAGAAAAAGAAAAACTCACTATAAGCTACCAACAGTCACTGTTTTTTCTTACTTGTTTAGAAGTGGAGTGGAGTGAAAGATTGGGAGCTATTCCAAAGATGACTAACATTCCAACTGTAAAACAAGTCCTGTGTTCAACGAAGAGAAATTAATATTGCTGATTTTTTAAAAAAACTTAACTTCTCAACAACCCATCCAATCATACTTGAGTAATATTTACACAATATTAAAATGATGAATGATAGCTTGGAATTATGTTTAGTTCTCCATTAACCTCTGCCTCAAAGAGCCTTCAGTCTCTTTGTCTTCCTTAAAGACTTAAGATTTTGCTTATCAATAAACAATATTGCTACCCCTCTCTGTAATAAATTACCAATGGGTGACTGACTTAAATCTACATGGCAAGATGCTTATGTACTGAATGTTACAGTATTTGACACACATTTAGGAATGCCACATCAGCATCTTTTTGAATATATTTCTTTCTGGATGTCACTGGTTCTGTAGGTTATTTATTTGTGAATCACATTTCATAGTAAAAAAGCTGCATGCTTATTACAGTATCTGATTATATTTGGTATCTTTAGAACCTTGTTTTCATGTTGACTGATATTTTTATTGCTCTGTTCTCATATGAAGAAGAAAAAATCCACATGCCAGTACAACCATTCATTTTGGAAAGAAACTAAGACAGAGTGGAACGAGAAGCTAGAATTGTACCTATAGCCCGCTGTATCTAAACCTCCATATGTTTTCAAACCATCCCATCAGTCTGCAGCAGTTAGGATGAAGGAAGCTGGAGTTACCACCAGATCTTCTGAATGTCAGCCTCATCAAGTTTTTCAGTTCATCAGTGGCTACTTGGCAACACAAAAATGGTCTCTCTCTCTCTCTCTTTGTGTTGTGTATATCTTTCTGCATGTACAGATGGCTAGTGCCTATTGTCAGATTCTTCAACTGTTTGAGAAGACCTAGGCAGATTCCAGTTCATACCATTTGGTTATGTCTACTTTCTAACACGAAAGAAACTGAAAGCTGTGTATGTTTAGCTTGGTTCAGGTGACTTAGGGAGACTGGATGCCTTGTTTTCAGTGAATTCCCAAGTAGAGATAATGTAAATGGTATGATTTGTTTCAACAGCAAATATTGCCATCAACAGGACGTTCTGGTGGCTGTTTAGATTTTAAAATGTATGCAGAATTAAGCAAGAATTTCATTTCACATCTGTTATACTTCAGTGGAATGAGTTCTGGCTATTCAATATGAAAAAACAGATGAATGATGATATGAAAATTGATTCCTATTTAATATTATTAGTGAAAACAAACATATTGCTCTTCAGACCAAAGAACATTAATAAATGAAAAACATGTATGACACTAAATCAAAGCTGCTTGTTATATTCATCAGATAATTCAATAGATGAGCCAACAAAATTAGACTCTATTGATACAATAAGCAAATGTGAATACATTCATTTTCTTATCATAAAATTTCAATACTCAAGATCATTAGAAAGCAAAATCAAATCTGTTGTTATTTTTAATGTAGCCAATTATATTTCACTGATATTATTCAAGCTAAGGCCATATTAGTCTTAATTAGGCTTCTATTAACATATTGGAATTTAAACTCAAACATGCTTGCTTTTTAAATCATAGACACTAAAACAAGAAACAGTATTAATTCCAAAGAAGTATTATTCATGTTTTGATAGTTGATCAAAATAACATTTATGTTATCCAGAACACATTCCAGAATTCTCTTCACAGAAGATACAGGGCTCCGTTATCCATTTTTATTTGATAAAAAGAATTCAACCAGGACAAAAGCATCACACTAAAAATGTGTTTGAAAGAATATGCCATGCTTCATGTCTCCTCCAAACAGACATAAACAGTGAGTGGGAAGTAATTGCTAAAGATTGGGTTCTGATGGGAACTACCCTGAAAATATTTTTCTTCTTGCTTGTATGCTCCAGTCTTAGTTTGTCTTTCTATCAAATGTTCTGACTCGTTTTGGATGATAAAGACTGGTCAATGACTTATAGTATGATTGGTTCTGTCCTTCCCTCAAGTGGATTTCTGTGGTCAATGACTTATAGTCTGATTGGTTCTGTCCTTCCCTCAAGTGGATTTCTGTGGTATCCTTTGCATTTTGGCTTGATAAACCAAAATCAAAATTAACATAAAAGCCAATAAATTAAAAACATATTGATAAAACATAAAACAAAAATAAGCCCAAGCTGCTGAAACATCTTCAGCAACAAACCAGCTTACATGCTATAAAGGCTGAACTGAATGAAAGTATAATTTGCATGCAAATTTAATTTAAATTAACTGGTTAATTTGTTATTTTACAGTGCAATCATGTGAGCCAAAAATAACTACTGAAGGGCAATAGCAAATGTTGAAAATTCACTTCTGAGGCAGTTCTGTGGCCCTATTTTTTTTTTGGGGGGGGCAATCCCTCCATCTATCATAATGTTATATATCCTTGTTATCTGGATTAGATTTCTTATTATTCACCTTCCCATTTCTTATCTAGCATTCTAGCTATTGTATATCAACCCACAAATATAAAGTAGAGAAATTAGCAAAATAGTAAATAATTTGGGATCGGGGGCTTTGAATTGGTTGGCTGAATGGTGAAAGAAAGATTAAATCCTAATAATAATTAACTGCATATATATTTAATATGTATTACCTTCTACCGTGGTGAACCTTGGGACTCCAGCTGTTCTTGGACATCAATTCCCAGAAGCCCTGATCAGCCGGTGTACTGACTTGGGGTTCTTGTATTAGAAGTCCAAGAACAGCTGGAGCACCAAGGTCCACCACCATTGAATGTTGTTCCTTTTGTGCAGATTTGTTTTTAAACAAAAAATTTAGTATGACTTTAAAATATTCCTCCTCGTGTTATTGTGTTTGTTGTTGGAGATAAATACTTTAAGAATACCAATGAAATGAACTTGTGGTTTAAAAAAAGATATATGCACATTGTGAACAATTATATATATTTTCTCCTAGCATTTGTGTAAAATGTACTGCACAGTATTTTAACTAGACATTCTCCAATCAAATATGAAGTGCCCTATTTAATGATCTGCCATAATAGGAAAACTATTCTGAGATCTAAGCAAGTCTTTGTTTTTCTGTTTTAGCATGTGGGATTATAAATTAAAGGCCTGTAAGAAAGCATGCAAACTTCTGCTTTACAATCTGTATAAATCTGTGTAATTATCCCTGTCTTCTTACACATGACTTTTACAGCAGCATTTTTATCAACAGCAAAGCCTTCTGTAGAATCATATAGGAATATAATTGTGTGTGTGTGTGCGCGCGCACACACACACGCACACCATTGGCTGCTCTGCCTCATGCCTTGGATTGGCTTTAGTTTGGGAATCACCCTTCGGAACGTCCCTTCATGGTCCTGACCCCTTCTTTCTATTCCAATCAGTATATGGGCAGGGGTACACAGGAAGATCCTTCTTGAGGATTGTGGTATTTTTGAACCACAATCAGGCATACCCGTGCAATGGCCACCTTCTGTAAGCTAATCTTTCTCACACTAGGTTGGGCAAGAGGAACAGCAGAATGAACTCACCAAAAGATGGCTTCAATTTGGCAATTTCACATCCGCCCTAGACATGGAAGAAGAAGAAGTACTGTATATGGACAATGATCTTATCCCAGGGGATTAAGAATGATTTCCAGATACAGCCATGTGGTAGATACGACGCAATCCTTCAAGTATCAATATGTCTGAACACTACAAGCAATCTCATTCTGGATCAGTGTTTCCCAGCGTGGGGCCCAGTCCCCACAGAGGAATTCCAATTCCCAGAAGCCCAAGTCAGTACATTGGCTGATCAGTGCTTTGGAGAATTGACTTTGGCTTCTGGGAATTGAAGTCGAAAAACCAAAGGTTGAGAAACACAGATACAGACTTTGGACTTGCTGCCTTGGGCTGCCTCTGCCAATGCAATCAGAGGCTGCCTTTACCAAGGAGAGAAGGAGCCTTGCTGCCACCTTAACCAAGGTGATGCTCGGAGGGAACTGTTGCCTTGCCTTTGTCTTGCATTCCATTAACATTAATTCAATATTTTCAGTTCATTAAAATTTTCAACAACTATTTCAAAAGTCTTATGTTTTATTTAAAATAGCTATTTTACTTTAATCGCTGAATACCAGTGATTAATGCTGTTTTAAAGCAATTGTTAATAATTTCTATCATTTCATCATAGTAATGTTCCAGGTTACTTTATTTCTGCAGATTATTAGTAAATTTAATTATTTGTTAAATGAATTAATGAATATTACTTCTTCTTTCTTGTGTAGGCCAGACATGAAACTGCTAAAATAAAGGGACCTTTTGGTGAGTTCATTCCACAGTTCCTTTCACCTGACCTAGTGTGAAAAAGATTAGCTGACACAAGGTGGCCATAAAAAATACCACAATCTTCAAGGAGCCTCTTTCTGTGTACCCTAATGAATATTAGTGATGTTTTAATATTACTAAATATTTTTTGACCAGAAGTTCTCAACCTTTTAAAGCTGGGGGCCGGGTCATGCTCCCTCAGACAGCTTTGGGGGCCGGGCAGCCATTTTGTCCTTCCTCCACCACATGGCACCTCCTGGTGTGGTGGAGGCAGTGGGGGCTCACATGAAATGGTGCAGCGGGCCACATTTGGCCTGTGGGCCGCAGGTTGAGAATCCCTGGTTTGAAGTTTAGGAGTTTGTTTGTTTGTTTGTTTTATTCAATTTCGCCCGCTCACCAAAGCAACTCCGGGTGGCTTACAATCAACCATAAAAAACACTCAAGTACAAAAACATCCCTACAGCAATTAAAATCATAAAAACATTTAACATTTAAAAGTTTATTTATTTATTTTTATTTATTTATATTTCATACTTGCTAACCCGCCCCAATCGGGCAAGCCCGACTCTGGGCGGCTTACAACCCAAGTTAAAACACATCAATAAAAAATTTAAAAATTCATAGACTAAAACAGTATCTGGGGGTGTCGTCAGAAGGGTAAAATCCTTAGACTAACCACCCCACATGGGATCCCACATCCCTGGAACCCCACACATGTCCTGCCAACCAGGTCTTTAAGCTCTTCCGGAAGGACAGGAGCTCTGTCTGCAGGCGCAGCTCAGTTGGGAGGAGGTTCCAGAGGGCCGGGGCGAACACGGAGAAGGCCCTCTTCCTGGTGCTAGCGAGGTGAGCCTCCCTAGCCGATGGTACAACGAGAGAGCCCCTCCGATCCGCCCTGGTGGGACGGACAGATGTTCTTAGGGTGACGCGGTCTCTTAGGTATCCTGGCCCACTACCATATAGGGCTTTAAAGGTAATGACCAGCACCTTGAATTGCACCCGGAGACAAACTGGCAACCAATGCAGCTCCCTAAGCAGTGGAGAGGCCCGAGCATAACGCCCGCGCCCCATCACTACCCGGGCTGCCGCATTTTGGACCAGCTGCAGTCTCCGAATGGTCACCAAGGGCAGCCCCATGTAGAGCGCATTACAGTAGTCAAGTCTGGAGGTGACCAAAGCGTGCGTGACCATAAGCAAGGCGTCCCGGTCGAGGAGCGGGCGTAACTGGCGTATTACACGAAGTTGTGCAAAAGCCCTCCTGGCCACGGCTGCCACCTGCTCATTGAACAGTAGCCGTGAGTCCAGGAGGACCCCCAGATTACGCACCGGGTCTGTTTGGGGCAGAACTGCCTCATCCAGAACCAAAGCTGGTAACTCCCGTGTCAACGCGGGGCCCCTTACCCATAGCCACTCAGTCTTACCGGGATTCAGCTGTAGCCCGTTTTCCCCCATCCAGACCTCAACAGCCTCCAGGCACCTGGAAAGGACTTCCACTGCACCGCTTGGGTCCCCACGGGCTGAGATGTACAACTGGGTATCATCAGCATACTGATGATACCGTACCCCGTGGGAACAGATGATCTCACCCAGCGGCTTCATGTAGATGTTAAATAGGAGAGGAGAGAGTACCGAGCCCTGAGGCACCCCATACTGCAGGGGCCTAGGGCTGGACTCCTCCTTCTCCAGGCACACCGACTGGGTCCTGTCCCTCAGGAATGAGGAAAACCAGGACAACAGGACAAGTTGTTAAAATGCCCCCCTAACATTCACAATAAGTTAAAACTAAAACCCAGCGGCCTTTCATATAAGCTGGGGGAAGGGCTGCTCCACCGACTGTATCCCACACCTGCTTGACCAGCCAAATTTTAAGGCCTTTCCTGGAGGTGCCTGGAGGTGTAGTTCCATTGGCAGGAGGTTCCACAGGGCCAGAGCAGATACCGAAATGGCCCTCCTTCTAGTGCTAGAGAGGTGAGCCTCTCTAGCCAATTGAACCAATTGAACCATTAGGGAGCCCTTCCGGTCTGCTCTGGTGGAATGGGCACATGTCTTTGGGGTAATGCGGTCTCTTAAGTAACATGGTCCACTACCATGTAAGGCTTTAAAGGTAATCACCAGCACCTTGAATTGCACCCGGAGGCACACTGGTAGCCAATGCACCTCCCGCACCTCTTGAAAGATTGCAACTCAAGGTAGAAGGAGGGAGGAGAGCAGTGTCCGGAGTCCAGAACTAATTCCCAGAAATCCCAGTTAACTTGCGAAAGAGAGGGTTTGAATGACAAGAACATGTTGCTTCAAGAATACAAGCCTTTCAGCTGAAAACTAAGGTTGTTTCCCTTATCTCTGTTGCTGGTAATTTCTTTGGTTTCACTTTATTAAAGATGGAGGCTTCACATCTGTAGCTGTGACTACTACCTGATCCCTAGAACTCAGTAGGGTCATTTGAAATGCAACCTTTGTTTAGGAATTCTCTTTGAGACTCTTGGAGGGGTAGAGTGAGGGGCACAAGAGGAGCTGCTGCTGCATAGACTGATTACTGGCTTCTTTATAACACTTATCATTTCCCTCAAACCAATTTGAGTTGGTTCCTTGCCTAAGCTTTGACTGGGTAGGCAAGGGGTTGCAGGACTATTAATTGGTCTATCTCACACTGACCATCTTTGAAGGGTAGTAAAAAAACTTTTGTAAGAACAAATAATACTTTGATTTTAATTGGAGCAGGACTATGTGCATGATACCATAAATTGGGCTGGAAGGGTTGCATTGTAGCATTGAATAAATAGTGTTGTTACATGCCATCAAGTTGTCCTTATGAATAGAAAGATCTCTCAGACCTCATCCTCAACAGCAGGAGTTCTCAATTTTTTTAAAGCCGGGGCCGGATCACACTCCCTCATATAACTTTGGGCCCCGGATGGCCATTTTACCCTTCCTCCACTACATGTCACTTCCTGGTGTGGTGGAGGTAGTGGTGAGCCAAATGAAATGGTGCATCCGGTCCATGGGCCGCAGGTTGAGAATTCCTGCACAAAAGCCTTGCTCAGCTTTTACAAACTCAAGCCTGTGCTTCCTTTAGAGGGGCTCTATCTATGTCACATCCTCTAATCTTAACATGGATTCATTAATTGCTAGGCAAGAAGGCACTGAAAGGTACATAATTTGCCTCCTGCATACGTAACAAACTGACACCACTTCAGCCAGTAAGTTAAAATTATTATAGATAAAGCAGACAAATAGATATAATGAAGCAATTCTACTATAAATGCAACCATTCAGATAAAAATCATTCATGTAGCATAGCATACAAAGATAAGGCAGTTATAAAAAAATAAGACTCAGAACTATGAGCCAGTGTAAGAGCAAATTTTGAATGAATGAAAGACTGCATATTTGTTATTTCTTGGTTACCAGGCATGAGTTCATAATAGAAAGGAACTGTATAGATCACTGCTGACTAAAGAGACACTTTCTTCTTCTTCTGATGTCAGAATGGAAACTGGGAAACAAAGCAGAGGTCAGTTTTCACCCGCAAGAATGCTATTGAGAAATCTGAACATTAGGCCCTGATCTTTGCTAAAGCCAGACATTTCTTTCCTTATACAGTACTGGTTATTGCAGTACAATAACACATTTCCTGTCAGACATCTGGAAATTGTGATGCAGTGAGAGATATTCCAAACAATGGCAAAAATACAGATCTGATTATGTTTTTTCCTTGTTATTCATTTTTCTATTATGCAATTCATCATACTTTTTCTATTTTGTTTGCTTTTAATCATATATTGTAAACTGCCCAGAGTAGTATTTATATACTAGATGGGCAATAAATAAATAAATAAATAAATAAGATAGAACAACAATACAATAATACCGGTTTTAGATTTCAAGTAAAAAAAAAAGATTGCGAAATCTAGGGTTTTTGAAATAACTGCAAAAACAATGTGTGTGTGTGTGTGTGTGTGTGTGTGTGTCTTTCTCTAAATTGGGACCATCTGTGTGCTGACAGGATATGTAAGCTTATCTTTGAACTCATGAAATGAGTGAAATTAGAAGCTTCTTAAAATGTTCATGTGTAGAAATTAGAAACTCAAAGTGATTTTAAAAAGTAATATTTATCTTTGTATATTTTTTGTTTTTGCTTTGCAAATATAGTCAATATGGTATAAACTGGTTAACAGTTTAGTTAACAGTTAGTGATCCCAAAAATCTAATTAAGTTGGAGGGGGCAAAATGTTAGGAGTTAAATTGATAGTGAATTGCCATTTAAATTAGGTGATTAAAGTAATCCCTTATTTGGAGTGGGGGTGGGGACAAAAAAAAATCCCATTTGCTATTCTACTCCTTTCCTCTCATCTGTTTGAGCTTTAAAAAGCAAGAGGACTACATGAGTTTTGAAGGGAGTGGGGAGAGAGAATCTCAACAAAACCTAGGCATTGTAGCTAGGAGGCACTGGGGGTCAAACCATCCAGCTGGCTGGGGAAATTGATCCATCCATTCCCCAGACCTGACCTGCCAGCAGCTCCGTCTGCAAGCGTAGTTCTATTGTGAGGAGGTTCCATAGGGCCGGAGTGGACACAGAGAAGGCCCTCCTTCCAGTCCCAGAGAGATGTGCCTCTCTGGCCAATGGCACAACCAGAGAGCCTCTCCAGTCCGCTCTGATGGGATGGACAGATGTCCTTGGGACGGACGATGCGGTCTCTTAAGTATCCTGGTCCACTACCATGTAGGGCTTTAAAGGTAATAACCAACACCTTGAATTGCACCCAGAGGCAAACTGGAAGCCAGTGCAGCTCCCTCAGCAGCGATGAGGCACAGGCATAATGCCTGTATCCCAACACTACTCATGCAGCTGCATTCTGGACCAGTTGTAGCCTCCGAATGGTCACCAAGGGCAGCCCCATGTAGAGTGCATTACAATAATCAAGTCTGGAGGTGACTAAGGGATGTGTGACCATGAGCAAGGAGTCCTGGTCTAGGAACGGCCGTAACTTGCGAATCACATGAAGTTGTGCAGAGGTCCTCCTGGCCACGACTGCCACCTGCTCTTTGAGCAGTAGTCGCGAGTCCAGAAGGACCCCCAGATTACGTACCAGGTCTGTTTGGGGCAGAGCTGCCCCATCCAGAACCAAAGATGGTAGTTTGTACTTGTATTTGTATGCCGCTCTATTCGCCGAAGTGACTCAGAGCGGCTAACAACATATCACATATCAATAACATAACAATAAACTACAAATATTACATCATAAAATATCACATTTGTTGTTGTTCAGTCGCACAGTCGATTCCGACCCTCTGCGACCCCATGGACCACCATCCGCCAGGCACTCCTGTCCTCCACCATCCCCCTCAACTCGCCCAGCTCTGTGCCCACCGCTTCCACAATACCATCTAGCCATCTCATCTTGGGCCGTCCCCTTCCTCTTTTGCCCTCGACCCTTCCAAGCATCAAGGCCTTCTCAAGTGAATCCTCTCTTCTCATTTGATGTCCAAAGTACTTTAGCTTCATCTTTATTATTTGACCTTCCAAGGAGCAGTCAGGATTGATTTCTTCTAAGATTGACCTATTTGTTCTCCTCGCTGTCCAGGGGACTCTCAAAACTCTCCTCCAACACCACATCTCAAAGGCGTCTATTCTTTTGCGCTCAGCTTTCCTAATGGTCCAGCTCTCACAACCATACATTGCCTCAGGGAATACCATTGCTTTGACTATGCGAATTTTTGTTTTTAATGTGATGTCTCTACTTTTCACTATGCTCCCCAGGTTTCTCATCGCTTGCCTCCCAAGAATCAGTCGCCTTTTTATTTCATGGCTGCAATCGCCATCTGCAGTGAGTTTTGATCCTAGGAAAGTAAAATCTGTCACTACTTCTACTTCTTCCCCATCTATTTTCCAGGGACTGATAGGGCCTGTTGCCATTATCTTGGTTTTCTTGATATTGAGTCTCAAGCCAGCTTTTTCACTTTCTTCTTTCAACCTAATCAGGAGCTTTTTTAGGTCCTCCTCACTTTCTGCCATGAGGGTGGTATCATCTGCATACAGCGATGGGATGTCCCCGGTTCCAGACGGTTCCCTGGAACCGGTAGGACCAATTCCGGAGGGTTCTCCGTGAGGGGAGTCCACTTTTGGGGCGTCCGGTTCCAGACGCCTCACCGAAAGAATTTTTTTAAAAAAAAATCAGAGCTAAAATGGCTCCAATTGACTGTGCATGTGCAGAAACTCAATCTGACACATTGCGCATGCGTCAGATTGAGTTTCTGCACATGCGCAGTCAATTGGAGCCATTTTAGCTCCAATTTAAAAAAAAATTGTTTAGAGCTTTCAGGACGGCGGCGGCGGCGGCACCAGCCCTCTGAGAAGGGCACCTCCCCCGCGGCACGTTGAGGGCTGCCTGGGCCATCCGCTGCCGACAAGCCCCATGCCCTGGGGACGCCCGGCGCGGCGCACCGCTGACGCCTCCTCCTCTGCCGGGCGCCGGCCTGTGGGCTGGGTGCCTGCAACCACCGCCTGCCGCCGCCGGAGCTGCCGTTGGCTCAGTGGCGTAGCGTGGGGGGGGATGCCTCGGGCAGCGGCTTTCAGGGGGTGGCAAAATGTCCCCACCCCACCCTTTTGCTGGCGAGCGCCCCGCGTGCGCTTCGCTGCTTGCAGGCGAGGAGGCGAAAAAGGGGTTTTTTTTTAGGCGGACAATTCATGGATGGGCCCGCCCGCCCGGCTGGCCGTCGGGGGCTATCCTGGCGGGCGTCCCACGTGCGCGCCCACGCTGCTCGCCTCCGCCCACCCAGCCACCCACCCAACTTGCCATGAGACGGGGCACTCATTGGGGGTGGGTGGGTGGCGCTGTGGCGGGGAGCCCCTGGCGGCTGGCTGGGCAGGAGGAGGTGGGTAGCGTGCACGCACACGCGGGCCGCCCGCCAGGAGAGCCCCCGACGGCCAGCCGGGCGGGCGATCTGCCGGAGGTGCGCTCATCAGGGGTGGGTGGCGGACGGCCCCTGGCGGGCGAGCGGACGGAGGTGTGTGGTGCGTGCGAGATCGCGCGCGCGCTGCTAGTCAGCAGGGGGCCGCCTTCTGCCTGGGTTGGGGGGAGGGGGTGGCGGCAGCGGCGAGCTGGGGGGGTCCCAAGAAAGGTAAGCGAGGGGTAATTTATTTGTGTTTTGGGTGGGTGGTTGTTTTTATTTTATTTATTTATTTATTTATTTATTTGTGTCTGGGTGGGTGGGCTGAGAGGGAGGGGTGTGTGTGTGTATGTTTATTTTTATTTTTTATTTATTTTTATTTTGGCCCCGCCCACAACGTCATGACGTCATGACGTCGGCTTCGGCCATGACGTCATGACGTCATGACATTGGCCACGCCCATGACGTCCGTGACCTCATGGCGTGGTAGTAGAATTTTTGTCATCCCATCACTGTCTGCATATCTCAAATTGTTGATGTTTCTTCCAGCAATTTTGATCCCAAATTGTGATTCCTCCATCCCTGCATTACGCATTATATGTTCTGTGTATAAGTTGAATAAGCAGGGTGACAAAATGCAGCCTTGTCTTACTCCTTTTCCTATTCCAAACCACTCCATCATTCCATTTTCTGTCCTAAATGTTGCCTCTTGATTCATGTACAGATTTCTCATGAGGCCTATAAGGTGTTCTGGGATTCCCATCTCTTTAATTACTTGCCACATTTTGTTGTGGTCGACACAGTCAAAAGCCTTAGTGTAATCAATGAAACAGAAGTAGACTTGTTTCTGATATTCCTTTGTTTTTTCCATGATCCATCTTATGTTGGCGATGTGGTCTCTAGTCCCCCTGCCTCTTCTGAAACCCGCCTGCACCTCTGGTAATTTTCTCTCCACATGCTGTTGCAGTCTATCCTGTATTATCTTGAGCATCACCTTGCTAGCGTGAGGGATGAGCGCAATTGTTCGATAATTTGAACATTCTTTGGCATTACCCTTTTTGGGGAGTGGAACGTATACAGATCTTTTCCAATCCTGTGGCCATTGTTTTGTTTTCCAAATCTGCTGGCATATAGAATGCAATAATTTGATTCCATCATCTTGCAAGGCTTTGAAAAGTTCAACTTGGATACCATCAACTCCACTGGCTTTGTTGTTTGCAGTGTTATTTAGGGCCTTTCTGAGTTCACTCTCTAGAATGTCTGGCTCATGTTCAATGTTCTCATCATTGTGATCATCAGGGGTGTTGAGTTCCTTCCTGTAGAGTTCCTCTGTGTACTCTTTCCATCTTTTCTTAATCTCCTTTGCATCTGCTAACTCCTTGCCATCTCTGTCTTTTATCATGGTCATTTTTGCTTTAAATGTTCCCTTGAGTTCCCCAATTTTTTTGAATAGATCTCTAGTCCTACCCCTGTTATTTTTTTCCTCTATTTCTTTGCACTGTTCGTTCATGTAGGTTTCCTTATCTCTCCTTGCTTTTCTTTGAAATTCTGTAATATCACATATCACATATCAAAACATAAAGTACCACATATCAAAAACATTACAAGAAATCCCCCATCCCGATTACAAAATTAAAACATTATAAACATTTCAAAAACACATCAAAGACACTTTGAACAGTTCACAGTTCACAAAAGTCTCAAACTCTATCCTACTCACAGCCCACTAAGTCCATTTCCCTACTACTTCATTCCCCACACAGCTGTCCTCGCTCTCCCCGATCCGAGGCTGGATGAGAGCAGCGTCAAGGTCTGGCGGGGCAGCGGCGGCGGTTCTTCTTAAAGCACAGGACCCCCTACCCACAGCCACTCAGTCTTGCCAGGATTCAGCTGAAGACTGTTGTCCCCCATCCAGACCCTGACAGCCTCCAGGCACCTGGAGAAAAAGCCATTATCCCCTTTTGAGCTATCCTCCTCTGTGGTTTAAATTCTTCTCACCATATATTATAAAGTTAAATAATGAATACTACCATGTTTACACTTATTGATTTGAAGTTAGGGCAGGTTCCACCTTTATTAGATCACTCTTTTTTTAAAAAATATTTAGCTGCACAGGTCTCTCTCTTAGAGGTGAGTTCCAAAATGCTGGCTGCAAACACAAGTTATGGGATGTCGGTTTCACATTCCATCTCTGGTGGCTGGTGGTTGGATTTTCGCTTTCTTGCAGCTTTATCAAACAAAGAGTGCTATTAGGTATTCGGCATCTCCTGCTTCCCTTCTTTTGAAACCCAAGGCTCCTATTTGGCCATTGGAGAAAGTTACACAGAAATGTGGCAGAGAATTGGGAATAAAATTTAGGTGAAGCCAAATTGGTAGCATTACCTAGTCATGATGGGAAGCAGATGTCTTCTTCAAACTGCAGTCCTGTTTGGCTGAGGCTAAGTATCTATGGTGTCTTCTAGAGTGGTGCTCTGAATGGCTATTCAAGGTGTTCTCCATAGACCTGAAAACAAAGTGGTGTGGTTTTTACAGCAAAGGCAAGATATGCTTTTATTAGACCAGTAGTGGCAAACCTATGGCATGCATGTGGCTGCCCCAGCACAGAGTTTTCCCTACCCCTTTGCTCAGCAGCCCAGTAGGAGCGCTTCCTCCCTCCCCAAACACAGAGTTTGCACCACCCCTCTGTCCAGCAGCCCAATGGGAGAGTTTTCCCCTCCCCTGTTGCCGTGTTGGCACTTTACGATAAATAAGTGGGTTTGGGGTTGCAGTTTGGGCACTCAGTATCTAAAAGATATCAGAACTTTACATTTTATTAAACCTTTATATTTTGTTAAAAGAACTATCCATAATATATTGGTGCACAGCCCTGATGAAGACTAGTGCATGTCGAATGCTAGCTATTTTTAAAAATTATGTTCTAAAAAGAGTATCACCTACCCTTGCTTTTGTACTGTACTATGTAAGGACCACATGACATGGGTACAGTCTGACTAAGCGGACATGATTCGGACTTCACTGTTAAACTTATTTAAACTGTAGAAATGGCATCTCTTAGATAAACTGCTATAAAAGACTGCACTATGACCCCCCTCTCACCGTTCTTAATGTTACATGCCATCAGAGGTTTCTGATTTCTGATGACCTCATGAAAGAAATGTCATACAGAAGATCCTATCATTAACAGTCTGGTTTACAGTTTGAAAACAAGTAATCAAGATTAATAAGAGCTGGAAATAAGCTCCAAGGAGTTTAGGGAGATTTATTTCTGAGTAGACATATACAGAATATGCTCTGATTGAAGCCCCCTTTTTGTTGATAACAATGAAATTAAAAGTGAAAAAACATCCCATTTTTAATAATACAGAGTTGAATATAATTGCTGTCACGAAACCAGCTGGTCACCTCTGCTCTGGCCCTCCTTAACCAAAGCCCCCCCAGAGGGTGAGCTGGCCGGCAATACAGCTAAACAGTCCTTAGCTGCTTCTCTTCCACAAGGAGGTTTAAACAGGTAGCGTATTCAAAGGCTTGTGTGCGAAGGCATTGCATCTCTTACCCTTTAGTCCAATGAAGAGACGTTGTTGAAGCAAACGTAGTAGATTTATTGATCAGGTATATTGATCAGGTTCATAAGCATAGTACATAAAGTCCAGTAGCACAAAGACCAGTCCAGAAAGGCCAACCACTCTAGGTAATCATTGTGGAAGGATAAAAGAATAGTCCCAGGCAAAGATGTTAACCCATCGACATCCAAAAAACGAACTCCCCTTGGCTTTGTTAATGCTAAGCTATCCCAAAACGAACTCCCTCTCTTCTCTCCAAAATGGAGATTCTTCAGTCAGGTGGGGTACCTCCTCACCAATCAGGGAACAGAGAAGACTTTCTCATAACAAGGGAATGTTTGTTCACGTGAAATAACAGTGCTCTAACATGTAGTCATAAGATCCAGAAAGCTCAGCTAGCTAGAGATAAGGAATGGGAACACTGACTTGAACTGAAAAACAAGACAGTCTTGTGACACAGAGAAGAATGGATTTTTAGGCCTAGTGAAACTACAACCTCGAGCTTTGAGAAACGTAGGAAAGAAATGTCTCCCATGACAATTGCTAAAACATATAAGCTCATACTGTATATCTATTCTCAAATGGATGATAAGGCAACACTTCTAGGACTAAGGGATAAACAAACTGCAAAGACCCCCCAATTGTAGACAATGGCTGTAAGCTTTATAGTTCAAAGGGATTTGCTGCCAAGGGAGATGGCAGAAGCTATCTCTTAGGAAGCGATGGCCAGCCCAGGGCTAACATGAGTTCAAAGGGGAACTCCCAAGCAGCTCAGACCTACCTCTTCTGGTTCTCATCTCTCTGACATGGGTTGGCTCCACAAACAAAAGCTTTCAATTCATACAGCTGTGGTTGAGTGACAAATTTTGAGTAATGTCTACCAATTTGGCACATTGCTATATAAAACATGACTCAACATATGTCATATAATTGGTTTAGTGCTGGGGTGCCCAAACTTTTTGGGCTGTGGGCCGGTCATGTGCTTCAAGGGGATGGTCACTTTGGCCCCAGGGCCGGATCTGGCCCCTGACACCAATTCATTCAGCCCACTAAACCCTTGTCACTCCTGGAAGTGGAAGTAAAATGCACCAGTATTAATGAATTGCGTTGGGGGCCAGATACAGCCCCTGGGCCATAGTTTGGGCACCCCTGGTTTAGTGGCAGCAATGGGCATAGATATAAATCATATGCTGTTTCATGTACTTATAAACCTATTGTTTTAAGAGTAGCTTATTTTATCAGACTGAAATAATAAACTAGTCAGGCATTTGTACCACTCAACATTCCCTACACTGTGGAGTAAGTAGGTGACAATTTTATTCCATTTCTGGCAGTTTTAATGTAGGGAGTGGTAGAGAGATGGGCTATTGTTGGGCTTTTGTTTTACAACTTCACATGCTGTCAGTGGATGGGATGATTGGGAATGAAATTTCTGAGCTTTAGGTGACCATCTGAGTTGCCATGGCGAGTGGGCGGCAGCATAAATCTAAATAAATAAATAATCTATCAATCCTTCCTGCCTGTGAATTCAAAGAGAGCCCCACCTCTTTCTGTTCTGTGTTCATTCCTTCTTTTCGTTTTTTTGGTTGGTGTCTGTTTTTTGTTGATTTGATTGGTTGCTAGCACATGTGCAATAAAGAAAGCAGCAGGCAATCATTTGTAATTTCAAGTACTGTATCTGCAATTCCTTGTGACTGTAAGATGATGTTAAGACCTTTGGAATCACATGACTTATATATTTTCAACAACTTTGAAGGATTTTTTATGCTTGGAAGCAATGTAGATGAATAGCTTTTAGAATAGACAAGATGCTGTTTTGCGTTGTTGCAACATAATCAAATGAAGTAAACTGACACCGAACTGAGATGTTACGAGGCCTCTCAGCGTGCAGACCACATTGTTAAAATAACTTTGCCAGCTAGGGGACATCTAGACTTCTGAGATATACCTGTATGTCTATAGTCCTTGCTGGCTGTAGTCGTGGGAATACATTCAGGGTGTTCCTCAGAAGGATCTGACAGACGGAGAAACCAATTTTTCTTTCATGCTGTTTGTGTTTTTTAAATATTTCCCCAACTGATGCAGTGTAATTCTAGAGACAAAATAATATGTATTCCATGCTAGGCAGACCTATTGTGGTAATGCTATATCAGTTTTCCACAAGTAAGGTTTACTCGAGTTTACTTGTGAGTTTTTTTAAAAAGCACAACGGTGCTTTCTGGGTTGAAAGGATTTTTGCTGGAGGAACTCCACTCAGGGGACGCCTGAATGAGGATCCTTTCATGTCCCCAAGATCTTTTCCCACAGAAGTGGTCCCTATTTATCCGCTTGCAATTTCTTGGGGAATTTAAAAAGTCTTTAGAATTTTTTTATATGTTGGAACAATAAATGCCCTCTATATAGGGGCTGAAATCCTCTTGCACAACTTTACACCATGTAAATATATAATCCAGCAACTGTAGTATTTAATTTAAATTATTTGAAATTTTCCTATCCTGCCTGTGACTCTTCAACAGAATACTGCTATTGTATTTTACTAGCAATAATTGGTAAAATAAGACCAGACCTGTTTCATGAGGGAACTCATTACACTGGCAACAAAGGAACTGATATTATTTTGTACAAACAAGATACTATACACATCTACTATCATTTTTTAATGACTACATAATTGTGGAAAGATATAAGACTCAAAAACCAAGCCAGAGGGCAAAAGGACATCTAATAAGAATAAAATTTTTATTGAGACTGGCTTTTGTTGTATCTAAACCACGTAGTGAATAGACATCCTCTCCTGAGATAAGGTGTTACAACATCAGATCATGCTGCATTGTAATGAAGTAATAGGACGCTTTCTTCAGCTCAACTTCTTCCTGAAGATGTATTAATTTCCTTTTACAACAAAAGAGCGGTGTTACTTGCTTGCGTGAATAGTAGTCTGGCAGGTTCTGGCAGGTTTTTCCTCACAAAGATAACAGGGGGAAAAACCCTTCAGATGTGTGATGGGAACTATGGGGAGTTGTCTTTATAACAGTCTAGTAATGTAAATTGAAGAATTGTCAGGCAAAATGTTTAGATGACAGTAAAAAGCATCTTAACAGAGAATAGTCAAGGAAACACCAACAAGAGATTAAAATAATCTCTAAATTGCTACAGTGGTAATAGAAAACATGAAACTAGTTCCACAAGCTCAAGGGACCTTTGGGATTGTTTTCTGAATAGTCTCCCACTTCTCTCTTTCTGACTTAGCAAAGTGTTTTGAAGTTATGGAGACAGCCTATAACAGTCATAGAAAATAACTACTGATGTATGTGAGAGACCAAGGAGGGAATCTTCTGACATTAAAAACCAAAGCAAAACCTTTATGTTAGGTATGATGGGAGCATTATTCTGGATAAACAGTTGGCTTTGGAGTAACAGGGTTTCTTCAACCCTTCTTCCAGTACCATTTCCCTGTCTACCTTCCAGAAATTGATACCTACAATACTGAAGGAAATAGGAATAAAGGAACTTGTATTAGCTCTCTGCCCTTGTTCAACCTCCCTGGGTTATACCAGTGCAGGGGATCATTTGGAAAAAAAGCACTAAGTGAATGGTTAGCCAATTCTTCCTAATTATAGGGGACATTTCTGTTATTTTCCATTTTGTTTCTAATGGGGGAATGTTATAAGAGTTGTGGCAGGTCCCACAGATGCTATGGCCCACCACTGGTGTATGAGAACACAATACAGTTACAGTGTCATGAAAAGCTACTATTTACTATTGTTATAAAATAATTACCTTATAAATCAGCTACACACATAGTTTTTACAACTCTTTCCCTTTTGTTGTTGCTCAGTCGCATAGTCGAGTCTGACCCTTTGCGACCCCATGGACCACTGCACATTAGGCAACCCTATCCTCCACCATCCTCTGCAGCCTGCTCAACTCTTACCCCATTGCATCAACAATACTATCTAGCAATCTCATCCTCTGCTGCCCCTTCTCCTTTTGCGTTTGACCTTTCTCAGCATCAAGGCCTTCTTGACTTGAGTGAGTCCTCTCTTCTCATTTGGTGTCCAAAGTACTTTAGCTTCATCTTCAACATTTGTCCTTACAAGGAGCAGTCAGGGTTGCTTTCCTTCAGGATCGACTTATTTGACCACTTTGCTGTCCAGGGGACTCTCAAAATATCCCCCAGCACCACATTTCAAACCACATCTGTTCTTCTATGCTCAGCCTTCCTTATGGTCCAACTCTCACAACCATAGATTACCACTGGGAATACCATTGGTTTGACTATACAGACTTTTGCTGGGAGGGTGATGTCTATACTTTCTATTGTGTTCCCTAGGTTTCTCATGGGTTGCCTCCCAAGAATTAATCATCTTTTTATTTCATAGCTGCAGTCCCCATCTGCAGTGATCTTGGATCCTAAGAAGGTAAAGTCTGTCACTGCTTCAATTTCTTCCCCTTCTATTTCCTTTATAATATTTAATTATGGCCAGATCTCTACTGATGTTTGTGTAAAGCCTGGACAATTGCACATTTCTAACTATGGCTAACTAACAAGGCACCAGGGTGTGCCTCATTCTTGTCCCTGACTGTGCAACTGAGATGCACCACAGTATCTTGTCAATTTGCCAGACCCAATAATGAAAACCTAATGTGAACATGAATAGGACTCTAACCTATGCCTCTTTACCTTTATGTCTTTTTGACACCTGGAAAACTAGGGGCTGGTTCCATTACACAACTAGTAGCACAATGCCCTTTCTGCGGACCATGGACCTATAGCCTTTTGCTAAAGATCTTTGAGAAAAGTGATCTTTCTCACTGTTGGCAGCTGCGTCCTCACTCAAGTGATGGAAGACATCTTTCTACTGTAGGACACAATTTTATTCAATTATGCATCTTCCGTGTAGCTTGCATGGTTTTGTGATTGGTCACTTGAAGGGAAATATGGCCTTAATTTTCAAATCTCACTGCTGAGCTATGTACCTCTTGGGAAAGCCTATTGTGAAAGGAAAAATTAGTTAATAAGAAATACTCAATCTCTCTAATATCTAAATTGATCATCTCTATTTAGTTGTGTGTGAAATATTCACTGCTGCTTGTATGTATGAATGAAGCTCCAGTTTGAAAGTGACAACCATAAGTCATTTTAATGAGCTTATGTGCCTTTCTGACATCAACTGTTTGCAGTTTTCTGTTTATCTATTCACATTCTCTTGATCACAAACTCCTGTGTCTTGACTGTCAACGCAGTTGATGGGCACTCCATGATGATAATTAGAAGCATTAGACAGCAATGAGATTGTCCTCCACGTATACTTAGGACATCATACCTATCACAGTCAGAATAAAAGGCCAACTAAATGTCATAGGAAACATCTGGAAATAAATTATGAAGACTGCAAACAGAGCTGATCCATAGTCAGTACCTCTACAGCACAGACCCAGAGCTTTGTAACAAAGTCCATCTTAGATTTCAGGATCAAAGGGTATTTTAATTTCAAGGTTCTCTATTCCCAATAAAATAACTTACACTTTAGCTTGTGTTTCCACATACTGCAGGCAGTGGTGGGCTGCTCCCGGTTCGGACCGCTTCGCCCGAACCAGTAGCTGCCAACTGGAGGACGGGGGGTGGGGTGGGGTAGTAAACCCCCGGGTGACTGGTTCGGTCGCCTCTCCGGCTGCCCTCCGGATGACATTTCCAGGCAGCCCAAAATGGCTGCTCAGAAGTGTGCATGCGTCAAAACTCCATTTGAAGAATGCACACTGAAAAATAGAAGTGTGCATGCGTCAAATGGAGTTTTGATGCATGCGCACTTCCGAGCAGCCATTTTGGGCTGCCCAGAAAGGGCGCACCTGGAGGAGCGGCAGCGGCCTTCCCTCGGTGCACCGCCGGGCCGCACCAGGCCGCGCTGCTGGGCTAGGCTGCGCTGTGAGGCCGCACTACCGCTATGCCACCACTGTTCCTGCCTGCCTGCTGCTCCCCAACCCCAGGCCAGGAAAGCGATGGGTTTGTGTTTGGGGTGGGTGGATGGGTTGAGGTGTGTGTGTTTTATGTAGTTTGTTTTTATGTGTATTTAATGCATGTATTATGTGTATTTATTTTAATTTGTATTTTAATGTGTATTTTTATTTAATGTTTTCTTTGGCTCCACCCACATCATGTCATGACACTGGCTCCACCCACAACATCATGACATTGGCTCTGCCCATGATGTCAGCTCTGCCCACAGTGTGGTAGTAAATTTTTTGACAGTCCACCACTGACTGTAGGGGAAGACAGAGGAGACAGTGACAATGGGGGTGGATCAACAAAATGAAGAATAGCGGAAGAAGGAAAGAGGTCTGGTGGGAGTCCTAGATGGAAGCCATGAAGTAAGAGAAAGCCATCAGAGGTGTCTGAGAGAGAAGAGGCTAACTCAAACAGTTGACACATGGGCAAAGCAAAGATGAAGGGAAAAGAGGGAGCAAAAGTAGTAAAAGATGAACAATATTCCTGCTTGAAATACTGAATAAAACTGATGCCCATTTTCCAACCCACACAGATGTAACCCTGGTCTGAGGGCCTTGTTCCCCCAACACCATACCACTATTTTGCGTGCTAGTTTTAAAGAGCATCTTGCTGTATTGGAAACAATGCCCATGTACCAGGTGTTTTGTAAGTTTAGCTTGTCTTTTGTTTTTGCTTAATGAATTCGCCTGTCACGGCGCTTCGATTTGACACACATTATAAAGCTTGAGAAGGCAGGTACTAGATAAAATCTTTTAACAAGATGACATAGACAGTACATGGCGATTAGATTTATTCAAAGCTTCCATTAGAATGTTATATTGACATTGTTTCCCTGGAAATCATATCAGCTACCCCATAATAACCTCTCTCCCATTCAGGTGCATCAATTCCCTTGCTTAACAGCTGGGGGGGGGGGAAGAGAATGAGAGAGGGAGGGAGGCATATATCTGTGTAGGGCAAACAGAATAAATGGACAAGGCACAGCCTGTAGCAAAGTCTTGTTTATATAGAGGGAACTAGCAAAACAGGAAACCAGCCAAACAATCGCTGCAATGCTTGTGGTCGTATTTGTCATGTAGAACTTGTCAATGCGGTTTAAAGTTTTCAAAGCCTACCTATTCTGACGGTGTCCCTTTAAGCACAGTGAGAGCACAGAAGCTTATGAAAAAGTAAAAGGTCACAAACACCCCTATCCTAGATACACTTACTCAGAGCAGCATCTTCTGTTCATTTCGGTTCAACTTAGTGCCTCCTCAGACCACCCACTAAAGGATGCTTAAAAAGGCATTTTTTAAAATCTCATGATCCAAAACATTTGGAAATAAACTCTGACAAAACTTAAAACTCTTAACTTAAAGCAGTGTTTTTGGAAATGGCTCTAGGTAACATGTATTATCTTTTCACAATGTATTTCTGCACCCGGTATCCACACAACTATTATCCACATTTATTCTGAACTCAGCCAAACTGAATTCAGTTGAATTTATTCCACAGTAAGTGTATTAAGGTTTAGTATCCTTAGAATGGTTCAACCAGATATGAGGATGTACAATAAAAAATATCACTCATTTTCTCTCCCTATGTTGCAGGTTTGCAGAAACATACTGTTAAAAGTTAAAGAACTACCATATATATCATACACCATTTAAACTTCTGCAAATGATACTGTGTGTGTCTTCAAATGATACTGTGTGTGTATATATATAAACATTTATTCTTTTGCTTCTCTCAAAAATATGATCAAAATTGTCTCAATGGTCACTCTTATTTCCCTGGCTTGATTTATTGTTAGCTGCACTGCACTGGAAAACTAAAGGTCATGAAGAAAAAAATATCAGGCAGCATAAAATACAGTATGTGTATATACTGTATACCTGTATATATCTATATACACGCATACACATTTTATACTTCCTGATTTATATATCTATCTACCTACCTATCTATATCTATCTACATCTTCATCAAAATAACATTTGTAATAAGAATTGAGTTATCATTTAATTAGAATGATCATAACCAAAGATGGTGCTCCTGTATAAGAGATGAAGAGAATTTTTAGCTGTGTGCAACTGTGATATAGGCATGTGCATGTGACAGTACTAAATATGGGAGTACAGATACTCTTCATAAGAATTCCTGTAATAAGCCTCCTCTCCCCATAAAAGAAAGTCCAAAGATGTAGGTGATCAAATTAGTCCACATCAACCAATGAGAAGCAGGACTTTTGTAATGTTAGTGCCTCTTAACTGCCCAATCAAGACCAATCCATCCTAAGGCTGCATTACTGCATGGTTAGCTTGAAAAACCAATTTTTATCCTAGTTACTTTGAGGATTGAAGTTTAGCTCAAAGAGAAGAGGGAAATCCAGGGCAGGGGCAAGAGGAGGCAGAGGATATCAACTCCCTGCTGCTCATAAAGTCCTGGGATTTTCACCCCACCAACCCATCTCTACTACAACACTGATGTGAGATTTGCTCATTAGGTAGGTAAGTTACCCCTCTTCTTTTATTGTAGGAGGATGTGTCAGAAAAAAAATAACAAAATAATTACATGGGTGGAAAGAACAGGAAATACTGACGTAATCACCATCCTACACAACCTTGTTAATGTTTCCACCTCTGGAGCCGATGCCCATTGTTCCTGTAAAAACTCAACAGGAAAGAAAGCTGACTGCTGGGAGTGCTAGTTCAAAACATCCAGAAGGCACCAGGTTAGATAAGGTTGCTCTACTCAAGATTTGGTAAAACCTTTATTACTGTCTTCCTTGTTGAAGAAAATTTGTCTCTTGGGGCAACTGAAGAACACGTGACTAAAGTTCAATGCAGGCCTTTCTATTATGCCCCATGACATAAAAACTGAAAGCAGTTTTTATGTTTAGCCAGCTGTTGCACACCCACGTCTTCAGTATGCAATGGAAAACCAGCAAAATCAATTTCACCAGTTACGTGACTGCCACTTTATGTGAGGCAATTGCAACAGAATTGTGGCCTAAAGGAATAAGAGAAAAATTGTTGGAAACATTAAGTTATTTTCTGAGAATGTGAGGATTGTGTCTGGGATGGACGTTTCAGGGCTAGTTTTTTTGGGGGGTGTCCGTGTTTACTATGTATTTGCAGATTTTGTTCTTCTATTTATTTGTGATATTCGCCTTTTTGGTTTATACTGTATATATATTCTGCGTATTTACATTGTCATTTCCCTCTACACCTGGTTTTCCAAGCATCATCCCTCCTTCCTCTGAAATGTTTATTATGGAGTTAAATAAAGGATTTTGCATATGGAGATCAGAACCACCACCTCTGCCTTATATTCAGGAAAAATCTGGGTGTAGAAAGAATATTGTTCAGGTTACAGAAACAAAACCAACAATACGCTAGAAGTTTGGCTTCAAATGTAAGAGACCAGAAGAAAAGCAAGTTAGGCCAGAAGGAAATGTCAAACCATATTTATTTTTTAAAATGTTTTATCAGCTTTATCCTCCCCCTAAAACAGTAATGATTTCTCATACTTTAGAACAGGGATTCTCAACCTGTGGCTCGTGGCACCATTTCATGTGAGCCCCCACTGCCTCCACCACACCAGGAAGTGTCATGTGGTAGAGGAAGGGCAAAATAGCGTGACCCCTCCCCTGGCTTTAAAAGGTTGAGAATTCCTGCTTTAAAACAATTAACATTAATTTTTTTTAAAGGGAGAGGGGGGGAGAAAAACCTAGACATAACAATACTTTGAACACAGCAGGCGGGATAGAAGTTCATCAGAATGACTTCAAAGCAAAGTGGTCCACCCAGTTGTCATCAGTTGTCAAGTGTGGCTATTGAAGCTAACTATTGGCTCTGCTGATTCCTGCAGGAGACCAACTTGTGCCAAGTTTCAGTGAAGTCATACGTTTGTTTGAGGCTTCTTGATTATCTGAGTTGCTTTGCAAATTTATCCCTTAGAATAAGATGCCAACAATGTGATCTCAATTTATTAATATTTATTTTGTTTTCTCTCCAGGCTGTTGCAATCTCTACCTGAGTTGCTGATAGGTAATTACTCAAGTTTATATTAGGCATCTAAGTACAAGTACAGGTTATAGTTAAAAAAAACCACAGGCAACACAAACAAAAAAACAGCAGTTCCACTGGGATAAAGGCACGTAAGTTTTAGTACTTCACTACTTGATTATTGCTCACAAATTGCTTCAATACTAGTAAAGTTTCCCATTTCATTTCATTTCAAATGTATACCCCACCCTACTCTGGTAAACCTGACTCTATTTGTCTCACATATTACAAAAGTAACCGCATTACAATCACAAATTCCACATTATCATAATCACAGTCATCACAGTATCAGAATATAAATATCAATAACACAGTAACAATCCAAAAGTATTAATATCACAATAAGATGTTACAAGAAAGTATTACAAAAAACAACAGCAAAAACAAAAATCACATATACTGAGTCTCACAATGATTATAAGCAAAATCCTACAGAAGGTAGCTGGGAAAAGTCCAAGAGAAGTCTGAAAAAAGAAAGAATCCAGTCCCCCGCAGCGTCCATGCACGAAAGCCAGTCATATCCAACTCTAGGGTTCAGTGCTCATCTCTGTTTCAAAGCCGAAGAGCCAGCGCTGTCTGCTTCTGCAGACATTTCCGTGGCCATGTGACTGGCGTGACTAGACACAGGAGTGCACGGAACGCTGTTACCTTCCCACCGGTGGTCCCTATTTATCCACTGGCAATTTCTTGCTTTTGAACTGCTAGGTTGGCAGGAACTGGGACAAAGACGGGAGCTCATTCCGTCCTGCAGTACTCGTGAATCGAACTGCTGACCTTCTGCCTCCCAGTCATTTTGATCTGCCCCCCCCCCCGTAAAGATTTAAAATATTTCTCCCCAATATTGTGGTGTGAGGTAATCTCCCCACATAAAGGTGTCCAGTAGTGATATGCTTTTCTTGGTTTTGGACTGAAATTCTTAAATTCTCTAAAAATCCCACAGACGAAATAAAGAACTCAAATCTGCAGACCTCTGCATTTCATCCCTTTAGGGAAAGGCTTTGGGGTTATTCACCTCTGACACTGGTTTCTCATGTTCTCGCATTCCTCCTTTCTACCAGAGTGCTTCCTGGCCACTGTTGTTCTTCAGCAGGTGCCCTGTAATGAGTCAAATAGGCAGCAGGAATACTACCTGCTACAATTCCATCAAAGCCTATTTAAAGGCTTTTGATGGAACTGAGGGATGCAAGTGCTCAGGGAATATTTTTAGACTTATTACTGCATCGCTGAAATGTTGCGTACAGGATCAGAAACTATTTTGTGTCAAAAATTATTCTGGGTTGAAAGGATTTTTGCTGGAGAAACTCTGCTTAGAGGACACCTGAATGGGGCTCCTTTCATATTCCCAAGATCTTTCCCCACCAAAGTGGTCCCTATTTATCTACTTGCAATTTCTTGCTTTCAAACTGCTAGGTTGGCAGGAGCTCAAACCCATCATGCGGGTCTCAAATTGCCGACTTGCCAGCCTTCCACCTAACAAGGCAAGCTTCTTAACCACTGAGCCACTGCAGCCCCTAACTATTCTATTGAGTACCCAAATTGATCTCTATGGATATAATGATATGCCAGGCTATTTAACCTATACACAGGAATTCCAGTGAAGTCTTTGGAACCATCAGCCACGGTTTTAATTAAGAGATGTTGCTAAGAAAATATAATTGACTGATACGTATTTAATATCTATGTTGCCTTTCTCCCAGAAAGGTAGTTCACAATAATTAAAATACAAGTATGGTTAAAAGGATGACTAAATGTATAATGTATAAGAGACCACATCGTCCCAAGGTAATCTGTCCATCCCACCAGAGCAGACCGGAGAGGCTCTCTGGTTGTGCCATCGGCCAGAGAGGCGCACCTCTCTGGCACTAGAAGGAAGGCCTTCTCTGTGTCTGCTCCGGTCTTATGGAACCTCCTCCCAATAGAACTACGCCTGCAAACGGAGCTGCTGTCCTTCAGGAAAGGATTGAAAACCTGGCTGGCAGGTCAGGTCTGGGGAATGGATGGATCAATTTCCCCAGCTGGCTGGATGGTTTGACACCCAGTGCCTCCTAGCTACAATGCCTAGTTTTTAATGCTAAGTTTTTAAGATTCTTTTAAAACTTTTAATTTCTGAACTGGTTTTAAATTGTTGTCAATGTTGCTGTGTTGGGAATTGCCCTTGGTCCCTTCGGAGAGGAGGACGATAAACAAATTTAAATAAACAAATAATTAAAATCAATTAAATGTTTTTGATACTTTTATTGTAAATCACCCTGGGTCACTTTGTGAGAAGGGCGATGAATAAATTTGCTAAATAAATAAACAAACAAACAAACAAAGGAGAAAATAATAATCATATAAACACTAAAAAAATCACTAAATTAGAATGTAATTAACCAGCATCTCAGGAAAAATCTACTTTCGATGCCCAATAAAATAATTATTCAACGGAGGTGCCCCAGTGATGTCACATGGTTGTGTGGGCATACGAGTGCCATGCCTGTTCACAGCCTCCTCCTCGGGTACTTGGTCTCTAAAAGGTTTGCCATCATTGCCTTAGACCCAAGCTGTAAAGGGCTTTATAGGTCATAACCAGCACTTTGAACTGGGGCAGAAGACAGACTGGCAGTCAGTGAAACTTTTGTAACAGGGAGGTGAAGTGTTCCCTATAAGTGACTCCCTGAGTCACCTCGGTGAGTGGGTGGCAATATAAATATGAATAAATAAATAAATAAATAAATAAATAAATAAATAATCAGTCCCAGCAGTTTTTGAACCATCTTCAAATGAAACCTCAAATAGAACATGTTACAATAATCCAGGTGGATTACTAAGGCATTTATTACCATAGCTAAACCAGACATCTCAAGGAACAGGTACAACTGGAACATAAGCTTTAAATTTGCAACAGCAAGAACTAAATATCCAGACTCAATGAGAATTCCAGGAGTACATGCAAACCGTGAGCCTAAGTTTTTAGAGGGAGACTAACCCTAACCAGCACTGGTTGATTCCCTAAAATGACTTTTGATAAACTAGGAACGTCTCTGTATGGCCTGAATGAGTTTCAGTTTGCTTCCTCTCGTCCAGTCCATTATTTATAATGGACAATGATTCAGAACAGAAACAACTTCCTTAGAGTTAGATGGAAAGGATATCAAGAGCCAGTAAGAAATCCAGAAGAGTCAATAGGGACCGCCTTCCCCGCCGTCCAGTTCCTGGCATAGACCCGTGATGGCAAACCTTTTAGAGACCGAGTGCCTAAACTGCAACCCAAAACCTACTTATTTATTGCAAATTGCCAAAACAGGAACAGCAAAACTCCCATTGGTCTGCTGGAAAGAGGGGTGGGGTGAACTCTGTGCTGGGAGGAGGAAATAAGTGCTCCCATTGGGCTGCTGGGAATAGGGGTGGGGCAAACTCTGTGCTAGGGTGACTGCACAGGTACCCACAGAAAGGGCTCCAAATGCCACCTCTGGCAAACATGTCATAGGTTCGCCATCACTGGCATAGACCATACACCATGGTAACCAAAAGTCTCTGTCCCACATCCATGCCTGAAGCCAGATTGAAATAAACCAAGATAATCCATTTTAGCCAGAAGCTCCTGCATCTGACAAGTCACCACACGCTCCAAACCCTTGCCCCCAAAAAGGCATACTGGAGACTGGGCAATAATTGTTACAGTACAGTAATACCTCACATAATGAATTTAATTCGTTCTGCGAGGCTGCTTGCTATGCGAGTTTTTCGCAATGCAAGTCAAACTCGCATAGCGAAAATCCCTATGGAAAAACTCGCATAACAAGCTTTTTAAGGGGAAAAACTCACATCGCAAATTTTTTCGTTATGCAAGTTTTCCCCATAGAAACGATCACTATGCGAGTTTTCTATGGGGAAAGTCTGACTTGCATGGCAAATATATTTTTGTTAAGCGAGTTCCCCTCCCCCCATAGAAACGCTCGCTATGCATAGGGGAAGTCTGACTCGCATAATGAAAATTTTCGCTATGCGAGTTTCGTTATGCAAGTCAGCTCGCTTTTTGAAAAACCCGCTCATTAAGTGAGTTTTTCACTAAGCGAGTTACTCGCTAAGCGAGGTTTGACTGTATAGTGGGATTCAAGGAGGACTTTTGGTATAGATGCAGTCACTCACTTATAGAAACCTCAATTAGAAAACAAATTCTGGTTTATTTGTAATTCAGGCCAGTATGTTATGCCTGTTGCTTAGGAATATCAGACAAAGTATTTGGAAAAAACAGCAAGACGTGGTTTGTGTAATACAGTATATTATTTAAAAAACCTGAATGACTTTCACTTGTAAAGTATTTTTACTTAAAATCTGTGTGGTTTGGATGTGATACGCTGTTGGACACAGGATCAATCCACATACTGTATTCTTAAAACGTCATTTGGTGAGCTAACGCCAATGACTCCTTGGCCGTGGGCCTTTACAGAGTTATTCTTAAGAGAAAAAGTGGTATAATACTGAGCATGACACAGTTGGAAGAAAGGGCAGGATAAACTTGTAATAATTACATTTTGAGTGTATAGCTACCAGTACCCTTTTAAGCTCAACATCCATTTCCCAGAGATCAAGCTTAAAGACACTTGACTGGTTTGACCCTGAAACTGCTTGTAGAAATCTGAAATAAATATTTTGAATGTTATCATGAAGGGAACTCAGTTGGTTTAAGGATCCTGACCTCAAGTCATTGTTGTCTGTGTTTACTTGTTGCTGCACTCCCAGAACTGGTGTTCAACTTGTACGTTTATTTTAAAGCACCAACCGACCCCCTCCAAATTATTATAGACATATCAGAGCTTTCCAGGGCTTTTTCCTCTAAAGTTAACTGGCCTTTTAAAAATTTGCTCAAATATCCCAGGGTATTACTTGTTCTTAGATTTTCTTATCTTGAAGAAAGCTCAGTTATATTTTTTTAAAAGTAAAATCTGAGAATTTTGAAAGAAAAAAAATGGGGGGAACAAATTCTAAAATGGAACACAACAATATTATTATTACCAATATGTATCTGATTAATCCTAGTTGAAAATAACAAACTAAAAATGTCTGCCAAAATACAATAAAAGTAATTTTCGGGAAAAAAATTCCAACACTATGAATAATGTTATGTTTGATTTGATTTTTTTAGGGAAGAAAATGAACAATAGAGGGCAAATATACTAGATATGAGTGGATAGCTCAACCAGAGACTCTGTTCAGTTTTCCATGTTGAGAACAGGATAGTTTGGGCTCTAACGCAGTGGTCCCCAACCACCAGGACCACAGAATGGTACCAGGCCACCTGCTGTCCCAAACTGGGGCACAGGGATGGAGCCCTGATGGCAACCTTCTGCCCTCAACATGCTCCGCTGGGTCTGCCCATCGAACACGGGCTTCAGACACAGCAGATAGGGAGGGTGCCGGGCCCCTCCTCCATGTTGCTTAACTATGGCGGGGCTCTGCTTCCTACCTGTGCGCAGTGTGACTGCACCGTCCAATCCCACCACCCCCACTTACCGGTCCATGGAAAAATGGTTTAGCATGAAACCGGTTTGTGGTGCAAAAAAGGTTGTGGACCCCTGCTCTAAAGGATAAAGTGTATAGTAACCACAACTCTACCTTCTAACACTTCACAGGTGCTTCCCAGTTACTTCCAAATGTCTGCTGCCAGTGTTATGTTTGTTACGTGCTGTCAAGTCACTTCCAGCTTACAATTAGGCAACCTAATAGAGCTTCACGCTGGCTGGATAGCTCAACTGGTTCAGCTTATCTGCCTGTAGAGTCAGACATTGGGAATTCAGTTCCTCATTGGGTCTTGGGGGAGAGAAGTCAGCTTTTGTACCTTTGGGCAAGCTGTACAGTTCCAGAGCAGCCCCAGTAGAAGAGAATGGTAAACTGCTTCTAAGTATTCTATACCCAGAAAACTCTGAAAACAGTCACCTTACATCAGAATTGTCTTGATCGCACACAGTTATTATTTAGTCGGATCTAAACCTTCCAAGAAATCAACTACATTGCACACAGGAAGGTGTTGTCATACTCATGGACAATTCAGCACTATGGTTTGTCAGTACTAGTCATAGAATAACTCATAAAGTTTAAAGACAGTCAAACCTCGCATAAAGAGCGTTTCGCTTAAAGAAAAACTCACTTAAAGAGCAGAATTTTCTCTGAATGTTCGCTTCGCTTAACAAATAAAACCAACCAAAAACTCGCTTAACAAATAAATCGGGGTTCACTATCCCGCCCACAATTAGTCATTTACAATGTTGTTTCGCTTAAAGAGCAAACTCGCTTAAAGAGCAATCCTGTGGAACGCATTATGCTCTTTAAGCGAGGTACAACTGTACTATATTTAGCCTATCTAACATGACTGAGAGAAATACAGCAGCCCAGACCAATATGAACAAACAAGACAGATATGGCGTAGAAAAATTCCCAATGAAAACTGTAACGCTGGAAAAGTATTGGAGATTTGAATCAAACTTTCATAAGGCATGTGGATATTTGTTTGAATTTCTGTTTGTATTCAATATAAAAAGAATTACTGGCTACCTAATACCCAGAAACCTTGTTAAGATTTAAGAACTTGTTGCAACTAACTGAAAAGGTACTGAGTGCCTGACCACTCTAATTGTGCAACCAAATTGCATCCTGGCACCTCATTAATTAGCCACAACAAGTTACACAAAGCTTCTGGTCAATACTTATTTAAAAAAACATGCATATCAGGTTAGAGACAAAACTTGACAAAATGACATATAAAAACATTGGATAACAAATCATGAGGGCAGTTTAAACAAACAAAATCACATAATAATTATGTGTTCAAGACCACATAAATAATAAATATATAGTAGAACTTCACTTAACATACGACTTGGTTAACACAAACACTGCATAACAAAAGGAAATCCATAGAAAACAGTGGCTCAGTTTATAATTTTTTTTGGAACAGATTAATTAGTTTTCAATGTATTCTTATAGGAAACTGCGTTTCGGTTAATATATTTTGGGTTTCAATGCATTCCTATGGGAAATTTGGTTTAAGTAATTTTCGCTTTAAGAAACATCCCAGGGAACGCATTAATTATGTTAACTGAGGTTTTATTGTATATAAAAAGAGGGAGAAAGCCCTTCATCACTCCCCTATTAGCCTGGTCATTTGCCTACATTCATCTCCTGATTATTATGGCAGACTGATGATGCTCAGCCATGACTTGTCTGGTCCTGGCTTACTTTTCCCCTGCAACTCAGTTGAGTGGTTAGCAGTCAGAAAAAAGGCCAATGCTATTAACAGTGTGAGGACAGCATTATGGATTAAAGTTGTTGAGGGAGAAGTCCCTCTTCAGACCTAAGCAGGATAACCTCATTCTTAGCTCTGATCAGAAAAAATAATCAGCATTTAGCTGATTTAATCACTATATTTTAAAATCATAAATTGGTCATAGAAGGAACATACATGTACATTAAAGATTTGTGCTTAAAACCTACACTTTGCAGGCTATAAAGTTGTTGCACTGAAGTTTACTTTGAGCAGACATGCATAACATTTAGGGAAGTTTTGCATATTTGGTGGGGGAAATGGGTAACATCTCACTTTTGTGCATGTTCCATAATATATCTGCAGACTCTTCCCAAGATGGAGCATTTGGGGCTGAAGAAGTCATTTATACCTGACTTACATGTACTGTACTGTACTGCTGAACTGCAGGGTCAACTAAGAGTAATAACAAATCTATTTCCAGCAACAGTGATACTAAATCTTCAAAGTCAGGGTAGGTGTCTTGATCCATCTTCTTGAGATTTCCACAAGCCTGCTAATACTTCCTTCTCATGCGTGGATGATGCTAATTTGGCTACTTGAAGAATGAGTTTGCTACTGGCATACAGTATTTACAAATGCAACCTGCAACAAATGTTGGAGTGGGGACTCTTTCTATTCAGGATTGCTCCAGCTACCCATGTTACCGTCCAATATATGCCATTCCATTCTCTTTCCCCACCTTCTCCTTTGAATGGTCACTCAGTCTTTAGTGCCCACATAGCAAACATAACACACTGAAGACTTTTAAAGTTGTGTGAGTTGAACTTTTTGCTCAAAACTTTCCCTGTCTGCTGATACACCTCATTTTTTCCATGGGTAGAGCTGGACTGCGGTGGCTTAGTGGTTAAGATGCTGAACTTGATGACTGGAAGGTCAGCAGGCCAGCAGTTTGAAATCTGAGTGCTGCACAACAGAATGTCTCTGTTCCAGCTGCTGCCAACCTAGCAGTTTGAAAAAAGTGAAATTTCAAGTAGATAAATATACTGCTTAAGTGGGAAAGCTAACAGTGTTCCATCTGCTCCGGTGTCTAGTCATGCCTTCCACATAACCACAGATGTATCTGCAGACTATAAATGGAGATAAGCACCGAACCCTTATGACTGGCTTTCGAGCAAGGGCTGCCTTTACCTTTAGAGATGATTTTGTAACATCCATAAACAAATAAAACAGTTTTCTATTAGTTTCTAGGATTTAACAAACAGGATTTTGTTAACTGCCCTGAACTGTATACAGTTGAGGTACGCAGAAAGAGCCTCCTTGAAGAGTGTGGTACTTTTGAACCACAATGGGGCGTATCTTGGTAACAGCAACCTTGTGTTGCCATCTAATCTTTCTCACACTAGGTCAGGTGAAAGGAACTGCAATATAAATTCAACAAAAGGTGACTTCATTTTGCCAGTTTAAGTCTGGCCTAGATACGGAATTATTATTACTGTATTTACATTTATCTCCCACCCATCTTGGACATTTTCTCACTCTGGGTGGAAAGACTATACAGCTCCTGGAAAGATGTCACTTTTGAAATATTCCTGCAAGATCAGAATGACACAGATGGCTCTTCTCCAAAATGCTGTGAAGAAAATTGACCACTGGTTGTGCCTGGGCATTTCACACCTCAAGATAAATTTGCACCTGGGGTCCTTCCATTCCTAGACCAACCTTTAATTTCCCTAACTTTCCCTTGAAAGACAATATTATCCTCTCATCCACCTTTGTACTGATAGTAATGAAATGCACGAATTTTTTTTTTAAAAAAGGAAATGCTCCCCACCCCGTCCCACTTCCTTAAATTTTAGGCGATAATTTTGGAAACCAAGTTGTCATATTCCTACGAGTGGGACGTTCCCTCCTTGAGTTTCTCGTCCCTGCCAGAAAATCCCTGCCTCCTTTCTGGGGCTACAATTTCTTGGCAAGAGAGTTGTTTACGGGCTCCAAATGTCACCGGGTGACAGGGCTGCCCTCTCCCCTACGCCCTGTCCCCTGGGAAGGAGAAGCTGCTCTTTCACGGCTGACATAGCGCAGGGGCCAGGCGGGTGAAGCGGGAAGGAAGGCGTCTTCCACCCACCCCACCCCACGGCGCCAAGGGAACCCTCTGCCTCGCCTACTCACTGGTGCTTTCATGAAAACACGCCCTGGGGAGGGAGCGGTGGCGGTGGCGAGGAGAACCGCGTTAAGTAAGAGGCCGCGGCCTGGGTTTCGTCTCCGCTCCCCTTCCGAAGTGCTCGGGGAGGGAGGAAAGGCTGCCTTTGCGTGGTGGAGACAAAAAAGAGAAGCAGCAGCGAGGGAGGAAAAGGAGGAGGAAGCTGCGCGCTCGCGTGCGTTTTTACGCACGGCGCAGCATGGGGACTCCCTAGGAAGTGAAAGGAAAGAAGAGGCCGCCCAGGTGAGGGGGACGTAACTTACCTGTCTGCCGGGGGGCGGGGGAAGGGGGAGAGGGAAGGAGAGTTTTGCTTGCGGCCGCAAGGCAACAGATACAAGCTACGGCCAATGATAGGCCGGTGGCGGGCGGAGAAAAAGAAACTGCGTTGCGTTCATGATTGCGCCTAGGAAAGAGAGTGCGCGGAGGCCGGGGCGACAGTGGGCACCTTTCTCGGATCGTCGCCACGGCATGGGAGATCCTCGCACCTCTCCGGCTTAGATAAGCGACCCCCACGGCCTCCTGTCCCGCAGCAACCCGGGCCTGCTTCTCTTAGCCAGTCCGCAGCCTTAGATTTTCCTTCTGCTCGGGCTCCCGCGGGAAAGCGAGCTGACCCCGGTTATGGGTGATGCTGGCTCTGGCTCCTCCTCTGCTTGCTCCTCCTCTTGCCCGGGCGCTTGGAGGAGAGTCGCCTTGGGGAAGCACCCGCCGGCGTGGCCGAGGTTGGGCGCTCGGGTCGTAGGAAGGAAGGCAGGGAGGCTCCGGCAGGAAATCGTACGAAAGTCAGGCTGGGTAGGTAGGAGCGCCCCTGCTTTCTGGACTTCTTGGCTTTGGGCTTTTCGGCGGGCGGGCGGGTTTCAGGGCAGGACAGAGAGAGCCATGGCACATGGCAGGTAGTTTTGGTAAGCGAGAGGATCTTTGCATCCAAAACCTGTCGTGGATATTACAGGTTAATGCCGTGGTTCCCAACGTGGGGCACACGCCCCACGGGGGCGGGGACAATCTGATTTTAAGGGGGACAATTCGAGAATTGAGTTAATGGCCTTTTAGGCTTCCTTTATGTGAATAGGAGTTCACTTTTTGAATAATAAGAATTATATGTCACAGGGGGAGGGCATCAGGATTTTAGAGATGCTTAGGTGGGGCATGCCCAAAAAATGGTTGAGAACCGCTCAGTTAATATTACAGGCAGGCAGGCCAGGGTTCTTCTGACCATGTGCAGAAGGCTGGATCTTCACTGAGTAACTATAGCCTGTCAAACCCCCACCCCCCTCAAATACTGGACTGTGTTGGACCCTGTGCTAGTGCAGTCATTGGTAATTAACCCACATATTCTCATTCACAATGATGCAGAGAGGCTGGGAGGATTACAGCCCACTTTCTCCTGGATTTGATATGAGTAAAGTTAGCCCCACTGTGGGACAGAACATGGCAGCAGACTCTGAATGTGTTGAAAGGGGAATAAGATAATTGCCTTATGAATTTGTTGATTTCTTAATATAATATTATCTTTCTCTGCATAGGAAGAGGTGTTTGTGGCTTCTTTCTGCCTCAGAGGTCAAAACAAATGGTCTGGCTTTTGGATGCTCTGCATTTTTGTCTGAGTAGCCTAAAAGCGGGAGGCACTTCCTGCTCAGACTTGGGCAGTAAAAAGCTTGGGCTGGCCTTGAATGTGAGCCAGCAGCACACCCACGTTTAGACTTAGTTGGTTGTTGCTATCAGGATCACATGACATGTACCGTAATAAAGAATTCAAGTACAGTATGTGGGTAGGGTCCTTCCTTATCTAGATGAGTAATTGTCACTGGGGCAAGCGTTACTATCTCAAGTGTATTAGTTCAGAGTAGGTGTGCCGTGGTGCTTCACAAAACTTCCTTGTTCTCCCTACTGCCTCTTAATAAAATAATACAACCATATAGAAAACATAGCTTTTGGAGCCCCCTGTGCTATCCTCAATTTGAGGAGGAGGTGTTTTATCTCCTTTTGGCATCGGTTGCCTGGGTTTTCTTCCTGGATGCTGTTTGTATATAAAAACTAGTATATCTGTGTATTGTTACTAACATAATGGAAAATTTGGGAAAGCCAATGTGTAGTAAATAAAATGAAAAACTAGGGCTCAAGATCAAACCTTCTCTCTGCTGTAGAAATTTACTAGAGATTCCCAATGATAAAAAGTTCCCTAAATATCTCACAAACTTTGAAACCATATTAATTAATAATTGTGTGCCATCAGCACTCAAGATATTTTGCTGCCTGGGGCAAAGCAATCAGTAGTGTTTGGTGCCAATTCTAGGCACCAAATTGTTTTGGTATGTGAATGAGAAAACCCCAGAAACAGCTAGCAGGGAAAATATAATAATAATTGAATATCACCAAATCAGTTCTGACTTATGATGACTCTTTCCAAGGTTGTCTAGGGAGCAAATACACAAAAGTAGTACACTAGTCCATTCTTTTTTTTTGGGGGGGGGGGGGCATGTATGGGGACTGTGCAACTTGTCCATGACTACATAGGCTGGCTCTTCTCTCTGGAGGTACAGTAGAGAATTGAACTTTAATTCCCTGGCTCCACAGCCAGATACCTCAACCAATGAACTATCCAGTCAGATTGAGACTCTGTTAGGGTTGCTTAGTTTTATACCCTTTTAGGGTAACTAAGAAGTGACTTGACAGTGTGTAACAAACAAAACATTGCACAATACAGCAGTGTTTGTTGGCTGCCTCAGGCAGCAGGCACTTGGAAGCAACTGTGAAGTGTTAGAAGTCAGAGTTGTGGTTACTATACAGTAATACTTCGGATAACGTTTACCACGGATAACGCTAAAATCGCATAACGTTAAGTAATCTGGGGAGGAGAATTGGATCAAATAACGTTAAGGTCCTATGGGATGGATCGGATAACAACTGCTAAAGCCTGTGTGGTTACAATGCATCTCTATGGAGCTTTAACGTTATCCGATCCATCCCATAGGATTTTAACATGCATCGGATAACACTAAAAATCGGATAACACCAAGACTTGTGGAACCAAGTCTTAGCGTTATCCGAGGTATTACTGTATAGTCTAACTAACCCAGGAGTTCTCAACCTTTTTAAGCTGGGGGCCTGGTCACACGCCCTCAGACAGCTTTGGGGGCTGGGTGGCCATTTTGCCCTTCCTCCACCACATGGCACTTCCCGGGGGCCACTTGAAATGGGGCCATGGGCCACATCCAGCCCTCAGACAGACCGCAGGTTAAGAACCCCTGAACTAACCTGTAGAGGCCAAATTAGCCTGTAGCCAAAGCTGAAAATTGAACAGCGTCTCTAGTTGACATCTGTATGTAGAAAAAGAGATACTGTACAGTAATCTGGTTTCTTGCTTCAGCCAGCAAATTGTTTTCAACCACTCCTAAAAATAGGTATGACAATTTAGATGTTACTCTGCAAGTTCCTTGTGTCTTGGGCAACATAAAGTGTATTGCTAAAGACATTTTCTTAAAGGGAAAAGCCAAGTTTTAAGTTGTTGAGAGGAAACTCCTGTCATACAAACAGAAGTCAGCTTCCATAACTTGGGTTTTGCCTGTTGCTTCCAGAAAAAGCCTAGGCTTAAATTTTGTCAGTTTTTTTTTCAGGAGAGACGATTCTACTGTTGTGAGGTAGCAGCAGCCATTTTTAAGCCCTACTTTACCTCAAAGATGGTTTCATTTTGGTAATTCTGAATTGATTTTGGGTTTTGTGATGGACCTGATAGAGTTCTCTGTTAGGTTGTGGGTTAATTTGGGTGTAAATATATTAAGTGTATAAAGTTTAGTTTTAAAAGCATGAGTGCTTCTCCAGGCAATAAATTGTGACTTCAGTTAATCCCTTTAGCTATTCAAACTGATACTATTTCAGGGACTTCTATGAAACTGCTTTGTAGTAGAAATTGGAATGTTATGGTTGCCATGGGAATGCTGCCAAAATGGTCTTCCAGTGACAATCTGTGTTGTAGCTTGAGTTTGCACATCTTTATTTTGGGTTTGCCACGCTCCTTGCATCAGTAGTAGCTGCAAGAGCATACAGTTCAATGGTTTGAAGTTCACAAGAGACACTGTCTGTGTTAGAACAAGCAGAAGGTTAATGTTTGGAGGGAGATAATTCTTATACATGCTGAGTGCCTAGTGTGTTTGGGGCAAAATGCAAATTATCTTGTGAACCACCCAGAGAGTGCTGTAAGTGCTATGGGGCAGTATATAAGCATACAGTGGACCCTTGCTTAACAAAGACAATGCGTTCTCCGGGACCTTTTGTACTAGGAAAAATTTGTAAAGTGAATTTCCCATAGGAATGCCTTGAATGCAATTTCCCATAGGACTGCATTGAAAAACAAAATTTGTTAATGGAAACATGGTTTCCCATAGGAATGCACTGAAAACCAATTAATCCATTCTGAAAAAATATGTTAACCAAGCCACTATTTTCTATGGATTTCCTTTTGTTATGCAAATTTTGTATTAAGTGAGTCACTTGTTAAGTGAGGGTCCACTGTAATTGCTATTCCTATTGTACTCCACTGGCGAGTATAACATGACCATCTGTCAGAGGTTTGCCACATCTGGCCTGTGTCGTGGCTTTAAGGCCTTGCTCTCATCTACTGTGGCTGTTGTTGACTCTGGGATGCTGATGAAAAGAACTGCAGCATCACCCATCGCCATGGTGATGAGGGGTCAAATCAGTGAAGCTGACACAATGGAAATAATATTACTGTCACCATGGCAATGCAGCGTTGCTGGCCGCCCCCAAACCAAGGGAAAGTGGGAGGATTCAAGATTTAGCTGTAGGTATCTAAAAGCAGGCAAGGCTGATTCTTGTGTGTCATCTTGAAATGATGGCCATATGTGTGCATATGCATGGAAAAATGAGGAATGGTGAATAAATCCCCTCATTTTCAGACCTAAGGCTTTGAAGAGCAAGGGGTAAGCCTTCAACTTCAAGATTGTAATGATAAATCCTATTCCTGTGTTAATGAACCATTATCATTGTGTTCTACCCGCCTGGACATGACTCTCACCACTTTGGGAATAAATACAGGGGACATGTATTTGCACTTACTGTATCTGAAGAAATAGGTTTTGATCCACAGAAACTCTTATGGTAGTGACTATACCAGTCTTTAAAGTGCCACAGTACTGTATTTCATTTCCCCTTTTCTATCTCTTTTTTTCTGAAATACTAAAGTATGTTGTTCTTTGAAGATGGCATGAGACCACTAATTACTGAATGTTGGCTGCTTCAAAATCTTAATCTTTGGTAGAATCAACTATTTGGAGACTTATTCATTTGTAACTTTTGACAATTCAGTTAACACAGTATTATCATGTGAACAAAATTGTGGTAAATTTCGGGTAGCAATAGGCTATACCAGGGGTTCTCAACCTACGGCCTGTGGGCTGGACCCAGCCCATGGCGCCATTTCATGTGGCCTGCTGCACTTGTTCCTGCTGCCGCAAGTGGCAAAAACAGCCAAAAACTTGATGTAAATGCAGCCACAGCCGCCAGAAATGGCGGGGGTGGTGAAAACAAAGACACACTGCAAAATGCACCTGCGGCTGTTGTAAACTTACGACAGCAACGGACGCGGTTTATGGCAGCATTTACGGTGGGGGGTACCACGTGTCCAGCCTGCTCAGCTATCTGAGGGGGCATGGTCCAGCCTGCGGCAGAAAAAGATCGAGAACCCCTGTGCTATATGAATGATTAGCTTTCATGCAGACAGGGTTACATGTGGCAAAGCTTTGTATAGTCAAAGCCAGCTAGTAAAAAGAAAAAGGGGGCAGGCAAAAATGAGATGGCTAGATGGTATTGTAGACGCAATGGGCACAGAGCTGAGTGAGTTGAGGAGGATGGTGGAGGACAGAAGTGCCTGGCGGACAGTGGTCCATGGGGTCGCAGAGGGTCAGAATCGACTGTGCGACTGAACAACAAAGCTAGTAGACAGGTGTTTAACTAGATTCCACATTATGTTTCATAAATAATAGCTTGCTTGTTTTCATTTTGTATAGTATGAAAAATACATCAAATACTTAAATGTTCGTCTTTATTTTTAAACTGGTTCTTAGGACTAAATCTTAACCCATCTACTTTTACAGAAATAGACCTTAAATAGACCCTTGGGAACAAACTATATGTTACAGTAAATGCATTGGCTACTTAACAGTGGCTTGTTCTTTGTCACCCTTGAAAACTTATTTTTTTGGCATAGTGAGGGGGGCCTTTCAGAGGAAAACGTGTGTTCTTTTTTCATAACGCCAAAATAAAATCATATATATTCCTTTAGTACCTGCCTACATTTTTGTTCTTTTTCTGTTCTCCTCTTCCTTTATATTTTGTGCTCTGCAAGCACAGTATTGACATATCATTAAAGGAATAGGTGTTCATTTGGCACTTTTCTTGGATTTTTGTTGTTGTGATTCCCTTATATAGTTCTCAGCGTGTGAGATAAAAGACAAAGTGACAATAATAGCAGGTAAAACATTATAGCTCAAGTCTTAGCATTACTCCTCCACACTAGCATTTTGTATGGTAAAAATATTCTAGAAGCATTTTGAATAGAAATATATACTGTATATGCTGGCGTATAAGACTACTCCCCCCCTGAAAAACATGCCTCCAAGGGGGGGTCGTCTTATACACCGGGTGTACTTTAGTTGGGATAGACATAGCTGCCCATAGTGGCCTCCCGATGCTTGCCCGGTGCCCATAGTGGCCTCCTGATGTCTACCTGGTGCCCATAGTGGCCTCCCGATGCCCACCTACCTCATTCTACATACCATCCAATAGCGTGGCTGCGGCGAGCATCAGCAGCGAGACAGGGGTGCCAGGCTTTTCGGCGTGACCAGCCCGTTCTGCTCGGTGGGAAGCAGCGGTGCTCCACCCCGCCCCTTGTCTATGCAGAACTCGCACATGCGCACTTGCACACTAGTGCCGGCCACAGGGAGATGTTGAAATCAAATCTGATGTTCTTTTATGTTTTATTTGGTGTGTGGAAGAGGGGGTAGTCTTATACGGCGAGTATATAACGAACTATATTTTGAGTGGAAATGTTGGGGGGGTCGTCTTATACGCCCAGTCTTATACGCCGGCATATACGGTATATCTTTATATACAGTTGCCATCTGTAGTTACAGTCAGTAGAAAAATGATTGAACAAAACAGGAAGTGAGAAAGGCTAGTCTCAAATGCCAAAGGTGAGGAAAAAGAAGCTTTAGTGTCAAAAAACAGTTTAAGTTGTAAAGCCCACTGCCTCTGATACCCAGTGTCAGTGCATGCAAGATTGATATTTTTCCCAACAATTTTCATATCTAACAGCTATCCTTCATTGTGCAGATCTTGCTATAATGACAGTCAGGAAGATATGTTGAGGCCAGCTACTAGAGAAGACATACATATATACTAGTACCTTGGATAACAATAAGACTTGGTTCCACAAGTCTCATCATTATCTGGTTTTTAACGTTGTGTGATGCATACATTGCTCAACATTTTAAAAAATCCCCCTGGTTCCCTTTCTGAAGAGGCGCAGCGGTGGTGTGGCCGGGAAGTCGAACCACACCCCAGCTACGATTACCTCGGATAACGCTAAAGCATCATTATCCAATGCAAAATATTTGTCAAAATTTTGCATAATTATCCGATTTTATTGTTATCCGATGTAATCGTTATCAGAGGTATTACTGTATGACTAACATGTTTCTTCTTGGAAGAGGTCTTCTACATGAACAGAAGAAACCCATGGTACAGTCATGCCAAAAATATGCAATTTCAGAATGCAAACAATAGATTTTATTGTAGAGCATACACTAACATTAAAACAACATATCACATCACGATTTTGGGATCAAAGTTTGTATCTTTTAAAATGTATGTTAGCTTTTGATTTGCAGAAGCTTTTTGTTTTGGGATAACATTAAAACATGAAGATTTTCAAATGAAATAAAAATAAGCCTGTATGATAAGCTTAGATATAATTTGATTTCAGTTTTGTAGGCTATTAGTAACTTGGCTTTTCCTGTGTATGTTCCCAGATATTTATAGATAGCTGCTGATGGACTGAATGACTCTCTGCTAGTGTCCTGGTGTAGCATGAGTTGTGTGCATCTTCAGTTTGCTCTTAAGTGCTATCCTTGCAAAATGTCAAGGGTGGCAGTTTATTTGGTTTGACCCTTAATGGAATGTGATTTTACATCTTTTGCATTGGCATGCATTGCTGCTTCTCTGATTATGTACTTAAAATGTAAAATAGGATGGATCTGCAGCCTCAACTTGAGGAATCATATTTTCAGTCTTTGTGTGATTCACAACTAAAATAATATAAAAATTCTCAGAACTAATAGCCATAATAAATCCCTATCGATATTCTTCTCTTCCAGAAATATATCCATCTTCAGAGTCAGCAGTGTGCTGTTTTCACACCTCTATTTTAGGGTGCAGTCAAACCAGAGAATCACATGTTTCTATATAGATGTGGTTAACATTAGTGCTATGACCTCATGGTGACATGTAAACTTGAGAAGTGAAATCCTGGGTTCTTGAAATGCTTTGCCTTTGACCTTATAGAATTGACTCAAGACACTAAAGAGCTTAGGATCTTTACTTTAAGGGATTTATTGGGGAGGGAATTAGAAAATTCTGTTCTGTTGAGTTTTCATCCCCCCCCCTCCCCCGGAGAGATTGATATTGCCTCTTGAGGGAGATTATTTATTTCCATCAATGTCCAAGAGGTAACGATTCCTGTAATATAATAGGCAGGAGGAGGTAAGATGTGAGGAGGGTAGATGGCTGTTTCAGGAAAATCTGTCCTAGATGTATAATATCTGTGGTGAGCTCTAACTGCCCTCCTACATGGGTGTGAGTGGAGGAATTGTTCTGTTCCAGATATCCCTACTTGGGTATTCCTTGGGTATTCCAGTGTTAGGGCAGATCTGAGAAGCAAGGAGTGGGGGTTGTATTCATCCATAGGGATTCCATCTGTGTCATCAGGGTCTCTGCTGCGTCAAATCTAGGTTGGGAGGCACTCCATGTGTCTCTGGGCTAAAGACATAGAACAGAACTAGAGTTGGTGTATCACACTCCCTATTATCTAACATTCACCTGTCTGGGGCTTATGGACTTTGTCTCTACTGTGATGTTGGAGTTCCACAGACTTCTGATTCTGGGAGACTTCAACATTCATGCAGAGACAGAGGTTACTGGAGCAGCTGTGGAGTTCATGGAGCCCATGGCATCCAGATGCCTAAATGTTTTTAGTTTATGAATTTTAAATTTTTATATTGATGTGTTTTATTCTGTGCTGTAAGCCGCCCAGAGTCGGGCTTGCCCGATTGGGGCGGGTTAGCAAGTGTGAGAAAATAAATAAAATAAATAAATAAATCCATGGTGGGCCATACTCTTGATCTGGTCTTTTAAATGGGGGCATGGAGATCATGATCTGAAGGCAATGGATCTCAAATTCATCAATTTGTCTTAGTCACATTATTCCCTGCTGAAATTTAGGTTGATGGCAGCACCCTCTCTGCTTAGGGAGAAGAGACCAATTAAGATGGTTTGTCCACAGAGGGTATTGGATCTGATTGGATTCCAGGATGCCTTGGGTCAGTTTCTGGTCAGCCTGGTTGATGCTCCTGTTGAAGCCCAAACACCCTCTCTGTTGTAGAGTTTGTCCATCTCTGTGGTTCACAGACAAAATCTGAGTGATGAAAAAGCTAAGGAAAAGGCTTGTCTAGCTTGTCAAGTCAGTCAGAATTATCTCTGATCATTTGACTTTGACTTGGAACTCACATGAATTGACTCTGATTGGCTCAATTTGACTTGGGCTTTGGCCAAAGCCAGTGAGTAGCACATCTTCTTCCGTGTCTAGGCCAGGTGTAAAACTGGCAGAATAAAGCCACCATTTGGTGGGTTCATTCTGCAGTTCCAGTTAGTAGCACTAGAAGTAAGTGATATGATTATACCAATTCTTTGGCTCAAAAACTGATAATTGCAGTACAGTATTTTAGTATATTTGTGATGTAAAATAGGAGGCTACTGTTTACCTGGGACAATTAAGGCTCCTTTTAGATCAGTGGTTCCCAACATGGGGCCCATGCCCCACAGAGGGACTTCAATTCCCAGATGCCTAAGTCAGTACTTTGGCTGAGTAGTGCTTTGGGTAATTGGCTTAGTCTTCTGGGCACTGAAGTCCAAAAACCAATGGTTGGGAAACACGGTTTTCGATAAACATGGTTTCTTGTGTAGTTGTGTAGATTGCCCCATTGACAATACCTGTATTGGAAAGTAATTGATTTGGTGAGACACTTCCTGGTATTGGCAAATTAAGCACTTTTCCTGCTGGCAGAGGGGAGGAGAAGTGAAAACATATTTTTTCCTTTTTAAAATCATTGCTGATGCTATATTATTATTATTATTATTAACTCACATTTATTACCCCGCCCCAATCGGGTAAACCCGACTCTGGGCGGCTTACAACATGAATTTAAAATCACAAGTAAATCTGTTATGATAATAGTATTTAAGATCTCAAAACCTTAAAATTAAAAGATTAAAACAGTGCAGCAAATAAACAAAGCAAGAGGGGTGGCTGTCCCTTAAATAAGCCAACCTATGTGGGATCCCGTGTTACTGGGCCCCCATACATGCTCCGCCAGCCAGGTCTTCAAGCCTTTTCGGAAAGGCAGGAGCTCTGCCTGTAGGCGCAGCTCAGTTGGAAGGAGGTTCCAGAGGGCCGGGGCAAACACAGAGAAGGCCCTCTTCCTAGTGCTAGAGAGATGAGCCTCCCTAGCCGATGGAATAACAAGAGAGCCCCTCCGATCCGCCCTGGTGGGACAGACAGACGTTCTTAGGGTGACGCGGTCTCTTAAGTATCCTGGCCCACTACCATGTAGGCTTTAAAGGTAATGACCAGCACCTTGAATTGCACCCAGAGACATACTGGTAACCAGTGCAGCTCCCGGAGCAATGGTGTGGCACGAGCATAACGCCCGCACCCCATCACTACCTGGGCTGCCGCATTTTGGACCAGCTGCAGTCTCCGGATGGTCACCAAGGGCAGCCCCATGTAGAGCGCATTACAGTAATCAAGTCTGGAGGTGACCAAAGCATGTGTGACCATGAGCAAGGCGTCCCGGTCTAGGAGGGGGCGTAACTGGCGTATTACACGAAGTTGTGCGAAAGCCCTTCTGGCCACGGCTGCCACCTGTTCTTCGAACAGTAGTCGTGAGTCCAGGAGGACCCCCAGATTACGCACCGGGTCTGTCTGGGGCAAAGCTGCCCCATCCAGAACCAAAGCTGGTAACTCCCGAGATAACACAGGGCCCCTCACCCATAGCCACTCAGTCTTGCCGGGATTCAGCTGTAGCCCGTTGTCCCCCATCCAGACCCTCACAGCCTCCAGGCACCTGGAGAGGACTTCCACCGCACCGCTTGGGTCCCCACGGGCCGAGATGTACAACTTGGTATCATCTGCATACTGATGATACCTCACCCCGTGGGAACGGATGATCTCTCCCAGCGGCTTCATGTAGATGTTAAATAGGAGGGGAGAGAGTACCGAGCCCTGAGGCACCCCATGTTGCAGGGGCCTTGGGCTGGACTTCTCACCCTCCAACCATACAGACTGGGTCCGGCCCCTCAGAAATGAGGAAAACCAGGACAACACAGTGCCCTGGATCCCCAAACCTTGGAGCCTTCCCAGCAGGATACCATGGTCGACGGTATCAAAAGCCGCTGAAAGGTCGAGAAGAGCAAGGACAGACGGCTCCCCTCCGTCCCGCTCTCTCCAGAGATCATCCACCAATGCGACCAGTGCGGTTTCTGTCCCATGTCCGGGCCTGAATCCTGACTGAAAAGGGTCCAGATAATCCGTTTCATCCATGGACTTCCTGGAGTTGCTGCCCCACTGCCTTTTCCAGAACCTTACCCAAGAAGGGCAGGTTGGACACTGGACAATAGTTAGTGAGTACCATAGGGTCGAGGGATGGTTTTTTCAGAAGGGGTCGCACCAAAGCATGTTTGAAAGGTGCTGGAAAAGACCCCTCCTTTAAAGATAAATTTATAATCGCCTTGACCCAGCCACCTGCCACGGCCGTAGATGCTTTAATCAGCCAGGCGGGGCATGGATCCAGTGCGCAGGTCGTGGCGCGAACAGATCCAAGAAGCCTGTCCACTTCCTCAGGACCAACTGGATCAAACTGATCCCAGATAACATGGCCAGACTGAGCTTCGGTCAACCCCAGCTCCATACGGTCCACGCAGAGATTAAGCTTTGAGCGGATCTGAGCAACTTTCTCCGCCAGATAATCAGCAAAAGCCTCAGCCGACCCCTGCCAACCAGGGCCCGACCCCTTACAACAATTAAAAAAAATCTTGGAGGGAAGCCAATGGCTGCGCTGCATTAGGTCTCACTTGGGAGCAGGAGTTCTAGAGAGTTCATTGGGTTTTTCTGTGTACAGTATCTTCGGAAACTTTCATTAAAGCTCAGCAAAGGAAGTTATGAAATTACAACAGAATCTGTAGGAGGCTGAGCTCCTTTCCTTGGGTCACTTAACAATGGCCCTTGGGGTGTAGCTGATTAAAGGATTTGATATGCTTGCTTTCCTCATTCCACAGCTAGTCTTCTGCTAGCTTGCAAAGCCACACCTGTTACCAGACAAAAGCAATCCCATGTCTGTGCTTGTTGTGTTGTGCTAGTTAAATCACATTGAAATAAACAGTGAATTTGCAAGGGCCACATGTAAGAATGAGGTGCACAAAAGAGAATGTAATTGTGAAGAAGGACCTTTTAGCACCTTTTAGCCAACACATAGTCTAAGAAATGACTTGACTTAATGAAATGACAGGCTACAGGCTTTGGGATCTGAGGGCCCTTAAACTGTTTAAGGTAAGTCTGAAAGACCTTAGGAAAAGCATTCTCTGTCTTCCCCAACGCTATGTGGTCTAGATATTTTGCACTACAGTCCTCTTGGCCACAATTAGCATTCTCAGGGAGGATGACGTTCCTGTTGAAAACTCCAGAGAGGGAATCATGTTGGGGCTGTCAACAGTAGACCCTACTGCCAGTGTTGGGCAGCAAAAAAAAATGCTACCACACCGTGGGCAGAGTCTACGTTGTGTGTGTAGCTTTTGTTATGGGCAGAGCCTACATCATAGGCGGAGCCTACATCGTGGGCGATCTAGTCATGCCTGCCATATGGCCATGTATACATCTCCAAACACAGGCAGCACTGGCTCTTTGGCTGTAAATGGAGATGAGCACTGTACCCTAGAGTTGGATATGACTGGCTTTTGAGCAAGGGTGACCTTGAATCACTTGCAGGGACAAAACCTGATGGCACAGGGCAGGGAGGTGGGCATGGCCACCCAATATCTCTACCCCCCCTTGCTCAAAGGCCACCCAATTTTGCTACCCTCCCTCCAGGTGTGTGTGCGAACCTGTTGCTGCCTGCCATTGCCTACTGCACTAAATGCCACTAGGAAGCTGTTATATATCTGATCAGCCTGCATGACAGTTTACAATGACAGAAGGGATTGAATCTGTTTATATCGGGTTCCCAACCTTTTCAAGCTGGGTCACACTCTCTCAGTCAGCTTTGAGGACCGGATGGCCATTTTGTCCTGCCTGCACGATGGAGGTGGCCATTTTGTCTCAAAAGCTTCAAAGGGGTGGTCATTTTGTTTCTCAAATGTCCTTGGAGGGGGGCAGCAGATGAAATGGTACCTCAGGCCAGATCTGGCCCATGGGCCTTAGGTTGGGAACCCCTGGTTTATATGGCACGTAGAACCAACCATGGCAATCTGGAATCTCAGAACTATATAAAGATGCATTTTAATGGTAAAGTGATATAAATGAAGTATTATTATTTAAACATGCAAGACAACAATGTTATAAAAACATTGACTTGTGTGATATAACAGCTGTGAGTTTTAATTAAAACAACAACAACAACAACCCCTAAATATCAGCAATGTAATGTGTACTGTTCCTAGGTTAGGCAAAAGAAACTGCAGAATGAATTTACCAAAAGATGCCTTCATTTTAGCAGTTTCATGTCTGGCCTAGACACAGAATAATAATAATAATACTGCAACCTTTTGCAGCTTAGATAGTGTTATTTTAGAGATCTGCAACTTGATTTGTATCCTATAAAATTCTGTGGCATTGTTCCTGGTGCCCCTATGATTGTGGGGACCACTGAAATGTGTTTCGTCCACAATCAAGTTACAGTAATACCTCGGATAACGCTAAGACTTGGTTCCACAAGTCTTGGTGTTATCCGATTTTTAGTGTTATCCAATGCATGTTAAAATCCTATGGGATGTATCGGATAACGTTAAAGCTCCATAGAGATACATTGTAACCGCACAGGCTTTAGCGGTTGTTATCCGATCCATCCCATAGGACCTTAACGTTATTCAATCCAATTCTCCTCCCCAGATTACTTAACGTTATGCGATTTTAGCGTTATCTGAGGTAAATGTTATCCGAGGTATTACTGTATTTGTATTGCTAGGTCTCTGTGTTTTGTTAATTTTTCCACCACCACCCACTTTGATTCTGGTGTCTCTTGAAATTGCATTGTCAATTATTCAGACTTTTTTTTAGTCCTACTACTGTAATGTCTGGTGCATTATAATCAAGGTTTCTGTCAATTTGGTTCTGAAAATTCCATAAGATTGTAACTTTATCATTTTCTAACACCTTATTTACTTGATATTCCCATTTTGTTGTTGTGTCATTTCTCTTGTATGCTAGAGGCTGCAGTGGCTCAATGGTTAAGCAGCTCGTCTTGTTAGCTGGAAGGCCAGCAAGTCAGCAGTTTGAGACCTGGGTACTGCATGACGGTTTGAATGCCTGTCTCTGTCCTAGCTCCTGTCAACCTAGCAGTTCAAAAGCAGGAAATTGCAGGTCGATAAATAGGGGCCACTTTGGTGGGAAAAGATCTTGAGGACATGAAAGAAGCTTTATTCAGGCGTCCCCTAAGCGGGGTTTCTCCAGAAAAAATTCTTTCATCCCAGAATAATTTCTAACACAAAATTATTATTATACTCATATGCTAATTTTTTCCCAGTTAAGATATTCAAGGAAGCTCACAAGTTATTTAAGGATGATTAAACTAAAATCACAAAAATTGTAACCCTATGAAGCAATTAAATATGTAGCAGTATTAAAACAATTTATTTATTAAAACACATTAAAACATAAAGTAAACATAAAGAATAAAGAAAACATAAACATAAAGAAAAGTAGTGTCCAGCAGGCAGGATCAAGAACCACCCAATTAGTTATATGCTTGTCTAAACAAGATCAGCCTCACCTGTTGTTGGAAGGGTTCATGGGAGAAGGCCAACTTAGCCTCCTGAAGGAGGGCATGACCTCGGAGCAGCCACAGAGAAGTCCTTCTTTCTTGTTCCCACCAGATGTGCCAATGATGGTGGTGGGTCTGAGAGAACAGCCTCCCCTGAAGATCTTGGCTCATCAAGGGAGATATGGTATTTCAGAGACCCTGGATGCAAACTGTGTAAGTGTTTTCAAACCATCTTCAAAGGCAATTCCATAGGCAACTTCATTGCATTGTAGCAATCTAAGCAGGATGTAACGACGACATATGTCACAATAGCTAAATCAGATTTATCCAGGGACGGCTGTAGTTGGCACACTATCTTTAGCTATGCAAATACATTCCTGGCCACAACCTAGATCTGAGCAGTCAAGCTGTGGACCAGAGTTTCAGAACACCCTCTAGTACAGGTTGAATCCCTGTTCCCTGATCTGCCTTTTGATTGACCAGGAGCACTTCTTCCTGCTCTGGGGTAAGTTACAACCTGTTTAATTTCATAATCCATAGGTTCTCAACCTTGGCCCCCCAGGTGTTCTTGGACTTCCATTCCCAGAAGCCCTGATCAGCTGGTGTGCTGACCTGGGTTTCTGGTAATTGAAGTCCAAGAACATTTGGGGGTCCAAACTGAGAACCACTGAAGTCTATTACTGAGAGCAGAACATCAACAGCTTTCTTAGAGTTAGGTTAGGGTTATGGAGCCTATGATCCTCCAAATAGTATTAAACAAGATATCAGACCAGCCCCAGCCAGTGTGGACAGTGTCTGGAGATGCTGATAATTTTTGGGAAACCCAAACAATTGCTATACAGCCACAGACTGCTCAGCTGTGCTTGGAGTGCTCAGCTTGTATAGCGTTTTATAGTTTTGTTTTCATGGAGCTTCTTTTTGGGCATCCACTGTCGAAGAAAGGGATTGCTAATGAAGGTCAGTGTTTTGGAAGAGTTGTTTCTGTACTTGCCCTACAGAGAATAATAATTATTTATTATTATTATTATTTATTAGTTCAAATTTATATTGCCGCCCATGCGTTGTAGCGACTCAGAGCGGTTTACAAACAATACATTACATTACACAATACAATATGTTGATGGGGGCTCAGGGGGAGGGGCGGCGAAGTCCTCAACCTGCTCTGGCTTCTTCCCCCGGCCATTGATGTATAGCACTAGGCTAGGCTGTACTGAAACCACTGGTGTAATGAAAGGTTGAAAAGTAGAGTATTGCATGTAACTTCATCTGTGATACATTACTTTGGGACTCACAATGAAGTTTCTTTTGCAATGTAACATAATGACTGGGAGCGTCATTAATTTTGAAGTCTTATTTATCCTCACCATTGCTTTTGGGAATTACAGTGGTACCCTGCATAACAAAACACTTCGTATAATGAAAATTTCATACAACGAAGGATTTGTTTGGCAATAGCGGTACCCTGCAAAACATTTTTTCATTATACAGGATTTCCGCTAAGTGGGATATACCTAGTGATGGGCAGCAACAAGTTTGCACCAGTTCGCCAGAAACGGTAGTTACTTTTCCCAGTGTCCTGGAGAACCGGTAGCGGCTTTTGGGGGGAACCACCTCGGGGGCTTACCCTTTCGCCAGTTCCCCCACTGTGCATGCACGCCAAGCGCTTGGTGTGCATGTACGCCTACAGCGCTTGGCACACATGCGCGGCCTCCTTGCTGTCCTCCCAAGCGGGGAGGAGGAAGAGAAGCTGCTAGCCCGAAGCTCTCTATAGCTTGCTCCCCAGGGTAAGTGACTCACCTTTGGGTGTGGTGTGTGTGTGTATTTTAATGTTTATTTAATGTGCATTTATTTTAATGTGTATTTTTATGTGTTTTATGTGTATTTAATATGTATTTTATGTGTTTTACCATGGGGTCGCAGAGGGTCGGAATCGACTGTGCGACTGAACAACAACAACAACAATGTCTATTTAATGTGTATTTATTTTTAATGTGTATTTTTATGTGTCTTATGTGTATTTAATTTGTATTTTTATGCGTTTTTACGTCTATTTAATGTGCATTTATTTTAAAATGTATTTTATGTGTTTTATGTGTATTTTTATGTCTATTTAATTTGTATTTTTATGTGTACTTATTTTTATGGGTTTTTTACATTGGCTCCGCCTACATCATTGGCTCCGCCCATGGCATCATGACATTGTTTCCACCCATGACGTTATGATGTTGGCTCCGCCCAGCTTGTGATAGTAAAATTTTTTGGCTGCCCACCACTGAGTATATCCTAGTAAATGGAAACCCAATATAATGATATTTTTTTTGTTATGCGGGGTACCACCAATTGGATTCGCATAACGAAAAAAACGCATAGCAAAGAGCTCTGTGAAATGGAGCTTTTTCGTTATGCGGGGTTCTACTGTACTTTTGGTGGACTTTCCCCCTCTTTTTTTGGTTTTTTTTTGGAATGTGTAAAATAACTAAAAGGTAACATTTGCTTGAATAAGCACTGTCAGTTAGCTTTTCTAAATGTTAATAACAGTTTTCTCTTCAAAGAATAACAGATTACTTTTTCAAAGAACTATGATAGAAGCTCTGTCATAATGTAAGTTAGGAATTGTGATTTGAGGAGATTGACTGTGTTAAAAGCACATAGGTTCAAGGTCAATCTCTGACTGCATTAGAACAGAGCTTGAAAGTGGCTGGGTGGAACTAATGTAGCTATCTATATACTGTACTGTAGTTACTTTTGGTTAATTAATAATTATACATTTATAGAAGTACTATAGCAAGTAGGTAAAAAGTTTAAATTCTAGGTGGAATTTTAAAAAATTACTTTCAAATATTATTCCAAAAGACCATTTAAAGGCATTTCTACTGACATTCTGGTGGGAATTTTTCAGGCTTTGTGCTGTTCTGATATCAGTCATGGGTGGTAAGGAAAGATGTTTTTGATTTTGTCTCTTAACTACTTTCTGAATATTTGCAATGTTCAATATCAGAATTGGCCAGTAGTATTTCCCTGGCCTGCCTATAATGATAACCTGATATGTTAACAACACATAATGTCCCGAAGTCTGGATAGAAATAGAAAACAAAGAATGATCTCCAAATTGTAAGATGGAGATAGAAACAATGATCGGCAGGTTTCTGTTTCTCACTGAAAGCATAAACAAGTCTCTTGGTTATATCATTTTCAGATTGGTGACCAATCATTGGTCATGGCTGAAATGAATGGTTGATACCTGTTGCCCAATTACACAAATGGCATAGACTTTTTGACACAAATTGCTGCAAGTAAAAAACAGCAACACGTTAGACACTATCTGTTCCATAGTGATTTGTGTTTTTGGCCATCAAGTGCTTATCAGTGAAAATAATTTTAAAAACTTCTTTGCATAGAGAAAATGAGTGTGTTGAGAAGAAGAGTTCTGGTACAGGATTCTTCCTAGGGAAAATTAATGTTTTCTGGTTTTCTAATGCTGAATTTAATTGAAGGGTGATGAATTGTTCCCAAAGATGTAATACAAGTACAGTACAGTATAATGTAAAGCTAATTGTGAATCAGCCCAGTCATTTTCGGTGGTGAATGTGACATTTGGGATCATCAGCACAGCTACAGTTTTTCTGGTGTGAGTTGGAGAGTTCCTTTTTAGTTTGGTTTCCAGTGAGCAATTGTTTTGAGCCGTATTTGATCATAGCCAAGCTAGAGAGGATAATTTCCCCTTTCTAGATACATCTTTAAGTGTTTGTGAATTGCTGTTTGCATTCTTCAGGTGACCTTAAAGTTACATTAGAGACACCTGAAGTGCATATTCTCTGCTTGATAATCAGTTGATAAGATGTAGAGAAGGACCTGCTAGCTGCATATGAGTTTTAGTTGAATGCAGGGATGTAATGCTTACACACTTATCTGGGAATACATCTAATTGCATTTGATGAGCCTTACTTCTGTGTAAACAAGTACAGGGCTAAAAAATTAAGGCATATTTTTGAAGCAACAATTGGGGAAATGGATGCTGTTAAAGAGCAGGGGCCTTATTTCTGGATAAATGTACAGTAGGATTGCTTTGTAGGTTTCATCAATATGACAGATATAATGCCCAGAATATTAAATTACTGTATATTACAGACATTTCTATGTAGTATTACAGATAGGTCTGTGTGGATGTGACCGTCTCTTTGTGCTGTGTGTTGTGTGCAAGAATTTCTCCCCTCACACATCTGTGATAAAAGAGCAGTGTAATGTGGTTGTGTGTGTTGTGTTAATTGTAACATGTACCTTCCCTTGACATTCTTAGTTCTGTGTGCTCTTGATATCTGGTAAGTGGGAGTAAAAATGCCTGAAGGACTTGGGAGGGGGCTTCAAACAATATCTGCCCCCCAGTCCTATCAGCACCATCTTTCTTTTTAGACTAAAATAACCTATCTAGAATATTTGTGAACTGTTGCAAAATCTTTGGGAGAGCTGCAACCAATATACTACCGTGGCTCAAGTCGCTAAGACGCTGACTGGGAGGTGGAAGGTCAGCAGTTCAATTCCCGAGTACTGCTGGATGGAATGAGCTCCCGTCTCTGTCCCAGCTCCTGCCAACCTAGCAGTTCAAAAGCAAGAAATTGCAAGTAGATAAATAGGGACCACTTCGGTGGGAAGGTAACAGCATTCCATGCGCTCCGGTGTCTAGTCATGCCTGCCACATGACTATGGAAACGTCTGCAGAAGCAGACAGCGCTGGCTCTTCAGCTTAGAAACAGAGATGAGCACTGACCCCTAGAGTCAGATATGACTGGCTTTCGAACAAGGGAAACCTTTACCTTTACCTTTAGAGGTGCTGTGAGGTGGTAGTATCATTCTTGTGACCCTGATATTGTGTGTGTGTGTGTGTGTGTGTGTGTGTGTGTGTGTGTGTGTGTGTGTGTGTGTGTGTGTGTGTGTGTGTGTGTCTTCCAGCAGTATTGCCATGATTGCTCTGGTTTAACTAGCTCTAAGCCTTCTGTTTACCAATCAAAAATTTCTGATACTTTAAAATGAAGCTGTACAGCATCCCAATGAGTCATTAAATATTCCACCCCATAATTGGTGAAAATGTTGGAATGCAAATTAAAGTCAAGTGAATATTTTCATGTTGATACATGTGGGTACCATTTTGTAGACATTTATTTAAAATACACATGTTTGGTTCTGATTTAGACAAGCATCTTGCTCTAATGTTTACTGTGCTGAGCGTTCCTGTGTCTTTACTTTCCAGAATTAAAAAATGGCTTTTCGCAAGGCAGTGAAAGGAACTATCCTTATTGGAGGAGGTGCTGTAGCAACTGTTCTTGGTCTCTCACAACTTTCTGAGTACAAAAGAAAACATGTGAGTAGAAACCCTGCTTTTTAAAATGTATTAAGACATATGCCTTAAGCACAAATGATATGCGACTTCTTTATTCCAATGATATAATACTCCCCGTTCTTCCAGAATGGTTTCATTGTGTGCAGAATGGAAGGAGACTGAACCAAGAGAGAGCTTGACATGGTGAACAGGAGTGGAGCATACCATTGCTTGCATCCCTGGGTGGTCTTTCATCCTCTTATTCCAGACTCTAGTAATATTGTCCATTACTTTGTATTGGCTCCCTCACCTGTGAGCTTTAATTTCCAACATTTTTGAGGAGGAACTCTGCATTGCCCCATTATAACAGTGATGATGTTTGTGATGCTGCCGAGATGTTGGTTCCACTTTGTATGAAGAAGACAAGCTAAGAATGTACTAGAGTTTTGCTTTGCTTATTATCAAGTCTCTTGGGGTTATGATTCACTACTTCCAACAAACCAAAGAGTGAAATAAATATGTGATTGTTTTCAGAGTGCACAGTCCTTTTATTTTTAAAGATATTGTTCATTGCATATGATATGTAGAGTTTAATTATTAGATCTGACTGATTATCTGGAGGTGTACACATTTGTTCCTGGATCCCAGCTGAAGCGGAAGGGTGTTTGGGAAATGGTAGCGCTTCCATGCAGTTGAAGCTGGGAAGAACTGCTATAGCCCCTCTATTCTATCTGCTTAACTTTTTCCTGGAGTAAAAGCTTACTGTATATACTCGAGTATAAGTCTAGTTTTTAGTCCCCCAAATGAGATCCAAAAAAGGGACTCGACTTATACTCAGGTCAACAACCCCGAGGGTTCCAAACTGCAGTGGTGCAAATTCAAACATACATTTTTTTAAAAAAAACACTAACACTACCGTAAAAACTCAAAAACATACCCACACAAATTTCTGAAACTCACTAGCAGCTGCTACATTTTCCACCCCGACTTATACTTGGGTCAGTCTATTTTCCTAGTTTTAGAGGTCCAAATTAGGTACCTCGACTTATATTCAGGACGACTTATAGTTGAGTATATACGGTAAGTGGTAGCAATCCATAAGGACAACATAGTGGAGGTGGGAAGGTGTGCTTTGGGACTGCAGAGGGAAGATAAAAAGAGGAGAACTTTGTTTTTCTCCTTCTCTTATCCATTCTCCCGATCCCACTCTCCTGAATCAAAATTTATGGTCATGGATGTCATAAGAAATATGAAGTCTAAAAGAAGCACAAAATCTAGTCTGTGGGAAAAGACCAATTCTCTGTAAAGGCTTGTGGTGTATCGAGACAAAAGGACCGATAAGGGAATAGCATATGATCTTTAGATTTTCATATGTCTTCCAAGTCACATATCCATTGTGTAGTGTTTTCCCCTTGCAGCTATTTCCTACCCACACCCAATATAGGACAGCAGGTGGCGTTGAACTGGAGGGTTTCAGGCAAGAGGGGACAGTTGGCACATCTGCTCTGTGGGCATGTCTGCCAGCCAAACTGTCCTATCTTTAACGTGGCCTGCCAATCACATGGATGATGGGGCAAAAAACCTCTGCACTTGCAAGATGCAAGAAGTTGCCCCAAGACACACTCTAATTGGCTAGCCAATGCAGGAGGTCCTTGGCTTTTTCAGATGAGTCTTTTCAGTAGTGCTGAGAGAAGACATAATTCAATTAGCAAGCACACAGATCGTTTGTTATATCCCCTAGGAACATCTCATTTATTTTGTAACAAGCTGGCTTTTTTTTGGTTATGCCATAGCCTTTTCTCTTCTAATATTATGGCAACATTAACTTTAAAAAAGAACAACACTTTGTTATTATCATCATTGTTTAAAATGTAGACTTCTAGCAACTGTCCAGTTTGGTTATAGAAAGGAAACAGAGTTGGACTGGGAGAAGGATGTATGCATAAGACTCTTTCCCATACTTTATGACTGCTCATTTCCTGGCCTGTGTTAAAGAGAAAAATCCAAGGGGGGCTTCACACATACAATCATTATTCACTCATTTCAAAATCAAACACAGAAAGGATCTGCTAAAGGGAGAAAACGACTTGCTATGACTATGGCTGCCTACGCAGATTTTTTCAAAATGAGTTTTTATCCCTCTGTTCAGTTTCTCTGCAGAAAGCTTCCTGTTTCTCAAAATAATAATAATAATTGTTTCATAAAATGCCTTAGTAGCAATTAATAAATGCCAGGTGACTTCAGTCTGAAATTGAACTAAGTGATGCAACTAATTGTCTAGGCATTGACAGTGATACAGGAGGTGTTGCAATGAAACTGTTAGATAAGTAGACAAAGAATGCATATCAGGCACAGGTCACTGGAAGTTCTAAAATTAGTGGTGAAATCCTGTTCCTGACAGTTAGACCATGTAAGACTGATGACATCATCAGCTGTGGTCATTTCTCAGAAATAAAAAAGTTCTGATTCTGCCCCCCCCCCTCCCATAGAAATCCAGACAGAATTGGGAACTGTGGGAAAGGATTTTTTTATTGCCAAAATTCATAGCAGTCAGATGTTTTAATTGTCAGCTGTGGTGTTTTTTTTAAAGTAAAAGACCTCACCCAGCAATGCCCAATGGCTTCCCAATGATGAAGAGGATTCTGTAGGAGCCCTGGGGTCTCAGGGTGGGGATGAGAAATTTTTTATTTTTGATTTTTTGTGTGGCTGATGATATCAACTTTATACAGCATAGTTATATAAATAGGATTTTAGACAGGGTATTTTTAATACCAAATTGGGTTTTTTTAAGTGTCTATGAATATAAATATTATTTTGCATTCTCCCATGAATAAAACTCTGACACTGAATTTTTACTCTTCCATATTCATCTGTAAGTTATTGTTGTCATGGCTTTAAAATAATGGGGCTCTTCACCTGATGCTGAGAGGGGAAATTATATTTTGGGAGGGGACAAACCTTCTTATAGCTAGACATAGCAGATCTTGAACCAGAAACCTTGGAAGGTTACATCTACTGTTGCTACACCTCAAATGAGTGAAGGTACAGTCATACTTCGCATAACGAATTTAATTCGTTCTGCGAGGTTGCTCGCTATGCGAAAAATTCGCTATGCGAGTCTGACTTGCATAACGAATTTTTCGCTATGTGAGTCAAACTTTTCCCTATGGAAAAAACTCGCATAACGAGCGTTTCTATGGGGAAAACTCGCATAGCGAAAAAAATTCGCTATGCAAGTTTTCCCCATAAAAATGCTCGTTATGCGAGTTTTTCCATAGGGAAAAGTCCGACTCGCTTAGTGAAAAATTTGTTATGCGAGTCAGATCGCTTAGCAAAAAACTTGCTCGTTATGCGAGTTTTTCGTTAAACGAAACACTTGTTATGCGAGGTTTGACTGTATATGATATGCAAAGTTGACCAAGTTACTTTGCACAGCAGGCAGATAACCTCTTAGGTTCTTTTCCTCATTCCTTGTGGTCCAAATAAGATACACTAGTACCTTGGATAACGTTATGACTTGGTTCCATAAGTCATAACGTTATCTGGTTTTTAATGTTGTGTGATGCATTGATCGCACAACGTAAAAAAAAAGCCCTGTTCCCTTTCCGAAAAGGAAAGGGAACAGGGGGTCAATCTGGTTTGCTTGGGGAGGGAAAGCGCCCTCCCTCCCCAAGCAAACAGGCAGTCCCAGCGTGGGATCGCCATTTGCTTGCAGAAGGAACACTCATTCCCTCTGCAAGCAAAGGGTGATCGCTTGCACACCCATTCCCCCCCCCCCCAAGCACCAATCACATGTGGGATCAGCACTTGGTTTGGGGGGTTGAAGCCACTGCTGTGCCCTTTGTTGCGGCGGCATGGCTGGCAAGCCAAATGAGGACTCCCCATTCAGCTTCCCAGCCATGCCGTCGCTACGAACTATTACCTTGGATAATGCTGCAAGATCGTTATCCGATGCAATTTTATTTACAAAATTTTGCATTGTTATCCGATTTTAGCCTTATCCGATTTAAGCCTTATCCAAGGTTCCACTGTAACATGTTAAGTAACCCAAGATTTGCTTTCATTTCATGCCGTACACTGGTGATGGTGAACCTTTTAGAGACTGAGTGCCCAAGGAGGCGGAGGGAGATGGATGGCAGGCATCATACATGCTTCTGACGTCACTGGTGTGCTTCAACTACACACGCTCATGTACATGCACACCACCCTGCACCACTAAGCTTCATGCTCCCCGGCAAGCCCCCACTTCTGCGCCATGTCCCACTGCTGCCCCTGGCAAGTGGTGCACGGCTGTGCTGGGTACCAGAAAGGCCCGTGTGGCCTTTCCACTCCCCCGGAGGGCCTCCTACCTGATGGACCTCCCCACCCCAACATGCCTCCCCCCCAATGGGGCTTCCCATCTCCTTGATGGGCCTCCCCCCCACCCCCGAGTTCTCCCCACCTTACCTCTCAGCTGCAGCATTCTGGCTGGGATTTCAGCCTCCCTTCTTACCTCTCCTTTGACACAGAGAGAGGGTGTTGGAGAAGTAGTGTAGGCTGTGCTGTGCTGTGTGGGGCTTCCCCTCCATGGTGTGCGTGCCAGAAAAAAGGCTTCTGCATGCCACTTCTGGCATGTGTGCCATAGGTTTGCCATCACTGCCATAGGCTTGTGAACCTCTACATTATTTTTTAAATTCAGATTTTAAGAAATATTCTTCTTTCATAGATACATAAGTTTGTTTGAAATTTTTAGGCCTTTCATTCTTCTGAAGCCTTCCTGCCCTGTTAGGGCTCAATTTATCCTTTCAAAAAGTCTGTTAACCCCCACACCAATGGACATTCCGGGTACAGTACTTGTACTGCATTGGTGAAGAGCACCAAACTGAATCTTCCTAGTGCTACTGCAAGTTTACTAAAGACTCCCTAAAACACTGGTGGTCTTGGCTCAAGTTTAATTTTTTGGAGGAAAATTGTGTAGGCTGGTGGATGTATGTACATTGCTAGCCAAGGGCCATAAGTTAGAAAGGATAAATACAGTCAAATGTCACATAAAGAGCACCTAACTTAAAGAGTAACTTGCTTAAAGAGCAGAATTTTCTCTGAATGTTCACTTCGCTTAACAAATAAAACCAACCAAAAACTCGCTTAACAAATAAATCGGGGTTCGCAACCCCCCCCTCAATTGGTCACTTACAAGGGTGTTTCGCTTAAAGAGCAAACTCACTTAAAGAGCAATCCTGTGGAACACATTATGCTCTTTAAGCGAGGTACAACTGTACATATAAGCACACCTAGAATAAGTATGCAGTTTAAGATATAGGTCATAAGACTAAGCATGGTTAGTACCAAATAACTCACCAGAAAACTTCTCAGTGGGTGGGCTGATGATCAGGCCTCTAAGAAGTTGTAGGAATGTGGTAAGGCCGCCTTTAATTGAGCCAGTGGTTTAGGCAAATTATAAGGCTTGTCTGGAATCTAGTTCCAAAATCATTTGCTTAAATCTCTTAAAATGACATCCATATTCTAGAACCTGATGATAGGCAGCACCCTGCTTGCTGACACAACTCCCCAAATACTTGTCTGAAGGTGGTGTGGTGAAAAGAGTGGTGTACAAACCCTACAGTCAGAACTGTCTGGTAGGGTTCATTTTGGCTGTTGTCAGTTACAACATTTTTAAGCCTAAAGATTCTTATTTGACGTTTGAAAAGCAATATTTTCCAACTTACTTTTCTTCTTTGTGGTCTTTGTGAATCGGACATGTGGATTTCCTGCACCTGCATGAGAAACCCTAGTCTAGTAGAACATTCTACAGCTTAAACAGAAAGACATTTAGAATTGCCTCCTTGTGGCAACCAGCATTTTCCCCTATGCCAACTTCAGTTTCTTTTAGCCGCCACTGAGAGAACACCTAAGATTGTGTCTCTAGAGCAGCTTCTTCAAAAATTACATTATGTACAGTGATACTTACATTGAGGTAAGCATGACTGTCCTAGTCAGATTCTTGTGATTTTCACCACTAGAAGAAGGGAATATGAATTCACATATGTGGCTATGGTAGTATAAAAAAATAATAAATACTCTTGGTGTGAGTTGTAGTCTGGACTCGATTAGTGCAGTTGAAATGTGCACATGGTTTGCCACTTGTCCCTTATATCTGTCTGTTAATATCTTCCATACTAGTATGACCAGGAGAAGAGCCTTCTCAGTGTCTGCTCTGGCCCTATGGAACCTCCTGCCACTTGAATTGCTCTTCCAGGCAGAGTTGCTTCCCTTCAGGAAGGCCTTAAAAACGTAGCTATGCCAGCAGGTGTGGGGTACAACTGGTGTCACAACCCAGCCCTGCTGGCTTATTTAGCCAGCCCGAGAATCCTTATTTAGGCCTGCCTGGGTGTCCTTTGTAAGAGGATTGGGCAGTTTTTGTAAATGCTTTTAGATAGTTTTACAGTCTTTAGTTTTAATTAGTACTGGGTATAGGTTTTAACTGATGTTGTGAGCCACCCTGGGTCACTTAGGCAAAAAGTGTGGTTGTATAAATCTAACAAAATAAATAAATAAATAAATAAATAAATAAATAAATAAATAAATAAATAAAATGACTTCACAGAAGATGCTTGTGACTTTGGTGTGGTATGGAGTAGCAGGATTTTTCAACCTTGGGCCTCCAGCTGTTCTTGGACTTCAATCACAAGATGCTCAAGTCAGCACACCTGCTGATTAGGGCTTCTGGGAATTGAAGTCCAAGAACATATGGGGGGCCAAGTTTGAGAAACCCTCTAGTAGGGCAAATAAAGCTACAGCTTCAAAATTTAAGGTCAAGCTTCTGAAAAGTCTGTGCATTCTTATATATATCACTGAAAAATATGGTGTATGTGTGCGTAGACAGACAGACAGACAGACAGACACACACACACAGTGGAAGCTCATACAACATTCGCCCTGTATATAAACGAAATCGTATAACAAATAGGTTTTTTGGGGAAATGCCATCTGGCATAACCATTTTCCCAATGGAAAAATCGTACAACAATTTTTCAATGGGAAAAACCACTTAGCAAAAAATATCATTGTACGATGCATCCCATAGGGAAAATCACTATACGATGCATACATCGTATAGCAATTGTTTTGTACAACAACAAGCCCTATGGAACGGATTTAAATCGTTGTATGAAGTACCACTGTACACAGTATACTGTATGAGTATAAGTATAAGATCATCTGATTTCTTGGCATCCTGCTCTCCATTTTGCATACTAGCCCAAGACAAGTCTGTTGATTTGAGAATATGGCACTGATTCAAACCCCCCTTGCCCCCCCCAAAAGCAACAACAGAACAAAATAGAGAGAGGTTGAACAATGTGATAAAAATGTAGAATATCAGAATTTAGTTTCTTTAGGAAAAATATTCCTGTTTATTTATTTATTTATTTATTTCTCATACTTGCTATCCCGCCCCAATCAGGCAAGCCTGACTCTGGGCGGCTAACAGCATAGATTTAAAAACATATCAGTATTAAAATTTAAAAATTCAAACTAAAACAGTATCTGGGTATTTCAGAAGGATGGTTATCCCTAGACTAACCACCCCACATGGGATCCCCCATCCCTGGAACCCCACACTTGTCCTGCCAGCCAGGTCTTTAAGCTCTTCCGGAAGGACAGGAGCTCTGTCCGCAGGCACAGCTCAGTTGGGAGGAGGTTCCAGAGGGCCGGGGCGAACACGGAGAAGGCCCTCTTCCTGGTGCTAGCGAGGCGATCCTCCCTAGCCGATGGAACAACAAGAGAGCCCCTCCGATCCGCCCTGGTGGGACGGACCGATGTTCTTAGGGTGACGCGGTCTCTTAGGTATCCTGGCCCACTACCATATAGGGCTTTAAAGGTAATGACCAGCACCTTGAATTGCACCCGGAGACATACTGGCAACCAGTGCAGCTCCCGAAGCAGTGGTGAGGCCCGAGCATAACGCCCGCGTCCCATCACTACGCGGGCTGCCGCATTTTGGACCAGCTGCAGTCTCTGAATGGTCACCAAGGGCAGCCCCATGTAGAGCGCATTACAGTAATCAAGTCTGGAGGTGACCAAAGCGTGCGTGACCATGAGCAAGGCGTCCCGGTCTAGGAGCGGGGGTAACTGGCGTATTACACGAAGTTGTGCGAAAGCCCTCCTGGCCACGGCTGCCACCTGCTCTTCGAACAGTAGCCGTGAGTCCAGGAGGACCCCCAGATTACGCACCGGGTCTGTCTGGGGCAAAGCTGCCCCATCCAGGACCAAAGCTGGCAACTCCCGTGACAACTCAGGGCCCCTCACCCATAGCCACTCAGTCTTGCCGGGATTCAGCTGTAGCCCGTTTTCCCCCATCCAGACCTTAACAGCCTCCAGGCACCTGGAGAGGACCTCCACTGCACCGCCTGGGTCCCCACGGGCTGAGATGTACAACTGGGTATCATCAGCATACTGATGATACCGTACCCCGTGGGAACGGATGATCTCACCCAGCGGCTTCATATAAATGTTAAATAGGAGAGGAGAAAGTACCGAGCCCTGAGGCACCCCATATTGCAGGGGCCTAGGGCTGGACTTCTCCTTCTCCAGGCACACCGACTGGGTCCTGTCCCTCAGGAATGAGGAAAACCAGGACAACACTGTGCCCTGGATCCCCAGGCCCCGGAGCCTTCCCAGAAGGATGCCATGATCAACAGTGTCAAAAGCCGCTGAGAGGTCGAGAAGAGCAAGGACAGACGGCTCCCCTCTGTCCCGCTCTCTCCAGAGATCATCCACCAATGCGACTAGTGCAGTCTCAGTACCATATCCGGGCCTGAATCCTGACTGAAACGGGTCCAGATAATCCGCTTCATCCAGGACTACCTGTAACTGCTGCGCCACAGCTGTTACTCTTTTGCGGAAACAACCATATTTTGTTTGGGGATTTCTGTTCTAAGTAACCCTGTTTGTGCACAAGGTACTTGTGAACATTCCATTGTAGTCTAGCTAATTAGTATAATGAGTATCTGAAGTGGATTACTGCCTGTAAGGGTAGAATGCCGCAGCCATCATATATGCAGTTATAACCAACGTTGAGATTTCCCTTTCTTAATTCAAATTTGAATAAATTTCCAAAGTAAAAGATTTGTTTTGTTAAGCTTTAGGAAGGACTCAGATGACCACAGTCAGAAGAAGAACAACAAATGGCATTTATAATAACAACACTTGGCAATTAATGAGTTTGTGGCAGAGAAGGATTCAGTTTACATTCTTGGGACTATATAGTTCCAAATCTTAGGCCTCAATTCAACTCTTGATATCTTTGGCTTTTCTGCTTGCAGGGTCATCTTGCCTCAGTTGAAGCTGCTGAATGCAAACCCTTAAAGATGCTAGACTCCCTTCCTGCCAGAGAGAGTCATCTCCAGGCCCTGAAAGAAACCTGCATATTTGATGTTCTTGTTATAGGCGGAGGTGCCACCGGATGTGGTTGTGCCTTAGATGCTGTTACCAGAGGTGGGTTCTCTAAATAAAACATCAGTGATACTATGTATTGATATCCCACTTCCCCTCAAATATCACTCACTGGTACTTGGTAGAAATGGTCCAACTTGGAATAAAACAATTGAGAGTCTGGGAATGGATGATTATTTTGAACATCAGAACCGAATGAAACTCACAGTTATTTATGTTCTCACACATCTTTTTTCATTTCAACATTATAACCATGAAAGTGTCAATTTCTTGCTATTGTTAAATGGGCAGGAATCACAAATCCAACGTCAATTTCTATTGATCAGCAGAGATCTATTAGTAGATCCCAGTCTATTTAGTGCCAACCCTGTTCAAGAACAAAATGGCTGCCCAGTGTTCATGTACCGGTATGTGTTTTTACTTTCCCAGACATTTATCAGAATAAGGTGTCATGTACTATACTACCAGTCTGAAGTTGGCTAGAGTAAGCTGCTATGAAATGACACAGCGTCATAGCCCTGTAGGTGTGTTTTTCTTTTACAGTATTTGTCCCTCCCCCTCCATGCCAGTTTTTGATGTTTGGGATGTGTTGTTGTTATTGAAGAAAATTATGATGGTACTGTGTTCATGGTTGGGCATGTTGGTTACATTCCATGTTTGTAGGACTATACAAGAAAACTACATTTATGCCATTCTATATTTATCCTTTTCTCATCATATATGTTGATTGTATCATTGGCTTTGTGAAGTGTAAAATCATCATAGGCATTTGGTTAATGAATTGTGTATTGTTGCACTTCATTCATGGAATTTGCTCTCATATTAAGTTTGATGCTTCACTTAACAAATTCTTCTTTCTCTCTGTTTGATATGTTTTTGCTAAATTATTCCTGATTGTATCCATTAATCTTCAGTCACATTTGACTAAAATAAATTGCTCTGATCTTCTAAAGTTACCGGGAATAATTAGATTTTTTTTTTTGAGGACACCAAAGTTTAGGAAGACCAATAGAGGCTAATGTGGTTGTTTATACAAGACTTTTAAAATAAAGCATTGCAAAATTATTAAAGTCTTCTTCTTTTGTGTCCCAATCAAACCCTGGACTGGCAAAATAAAGTCACTTTCTTTGCTTTGTTGTTGCCCAAACCCACATCCTCATCGATGAATGCCTCTGGCAGCAATCGACAGACCAGTAAATGAACCGGAGTCTGTATATCTCTACTTTCACACTGTGTGTTGTTGTCAGCCAGCAGCCCCCACTTTAGCATATTGGTCTTGCATTTAGGAACTCCAACCCTCAGGCTATTTGTGGTGCTCCAAGTGTCATAGGGGAGGTTGAGTTCCTTAGCTATATCCTTCTTTAAGGTTGTACCTTGTCCAGTGAGCTCATTCCTCCATCTTCTAATTTGGTTTGCATTCAATAATGTTTGTTCCTGCCATAAACTCTTCCTGGATCTGAGCTGGCAGACTTGAGGCTCATATCTGTTTAGAGGTTGTCGAGGGTCATTCTTTTGCTTAGTTCTCTTGGCATCTGCTACTACTTCTCTCCTGATCTTAGGTGGAGCAATACCAACAAGAGGGTATATTTTCAAGCCTGATGTAGGCTTGAGTCATTCTGTCACTAGACACATGGCTTCATTAATAGCAATGTCAACTTGTTTTGCATGTGTGGATACGCTCCATAAAGTGATACATGGCAAAGGACAGCAAAGGGTACTGGTCACCCACATTTCCTCTTTGGATATAGTAAAGTCATTTTATTGTACCCCACACCTTATGGAAGCATCTTGTTGCACCTATTCTGTTTTTTCCTGTTTTCCTGCTTGCAGTTTTCTTTTTGAGAAAATGCCACACAGAAAGGGCAAGTGTTTAATAGTTGTGGCATTGGCAGGTCTTACCACTTTATTTCATTTTCAATATTTCTGCAGAACTTTGGAGACTACTTTCCAGCCATGTCTTACCTCCCTCCTCTGAAGGAGGCCATACTTCCAGGCTTCTGGGTTGCTTATCTTAATTGAATTTATTTTGTGAATTACTACATTTTATGAAACAGACAAGTAATAGTTTATTTTTGTGTGCTTGTGGCTGATCATCATCTCCTGATAACTCTGTTATTTCACACATTGCTGATGATGTAGACACACAAAACATTGCTGATGATGTAGACACACAAAGAGATATATAAGTATAAATGGAGTTGAGAGGACAGATTAAGTTAATACAGTAATACCTCGGATACTGCTAAGACTTGGTTCCACAAATCTTGGTGTTATCCGATTTTTAGTGTTATCCGATCCATGTTAAAATCCTATGGGATGGATCGGATAATGTTAAAGCTCTATAGAGATACATTGTAACAGCACATGCTTTAGTGGTTGTTATCCGATCCATCCCATAGGACCTTAATGTTATTCGATCCAATTCTCCTCCCCAGATTACTTAACGTTATGCGATTTTAGCGTTATCCAAGGTAAACGTTATCCGAGGTATTACTGTACAGTAATACCTTGGATAATGCTAAGACTTGGTTCCACAAGTCTTGGTGTTATCCGATTTTTAGTGTTATCTGGTCCATGTTAAAATCCTATGGGATGGATCAGATAACGTTAAAGCTCCATAGAGATACATTGTAACCGCACAGGCTTTAGCAGTTGTTATCCGATCCATCCCATAGGACCGTAACGTTATTTGATCCAATTCTCATCCCCAGATTACTTAATGTTATGCGATTTTAGCGTTATCCAAGGTAAACGTTATCCGAGGTATTACTGTAGTTCACTATGGTCTGGTAGTTATTTACACATCTCTTCCTTTGCTTTTAAGTCAAGGCTGTTAAATGTGCAGTATACGTACCCTGCAGCTGATAACATAATGCTTTTCAATATTTTTATTAATGACTTGAATAATTACATGCAGGAAATGCTTACCAAATTTGTGGGTAATGCAAAATTGGATGGAATAGCTAATATTCTGAAAGACAAAAACAGAGCCCAAAAATATCTTGATAGGATTGAGTACTGGGCTGAAAACAACAGAATGAAATTTAACAGGGATAAGTGTAAAGTTCAGGACCATTCTATCAGAGCGTCTCAAAACTTTCCCTTTTGGTCTTCTTTCTTTCTTCATCCCATTTCCCTTTCTTTCTGTGACTTTTTCAACCATAAGCTAGTGGCAGGCACTGTCTTTTCTTTTTTCAACTGACCATATGTTCACTGTACTTGGACTCTTTGGGGTTTAGGACTGGCATTACACAAGTAGTAATAAGTAACAAGCTCTGACATTCATTGAATCATAGAATAATAGTGTTGGAAGGGACCTATAAGACCACAGAGTCCAACCTGCTCAATGCAAGAACCCAGGTTAATAGATACAGTATCTGACAAATAACTGTCTAACCCTCTCTTTAATTCCTCCAATATTACAGCACTGACCACCTCCCTCCCACGGTAAATGGTTCCATTGTGATACTTTTTTAACAGTCAGGACACTTTTCCTGATATTCATCCAAAAGTTGGCTTTGTATAATTTGAGCCCCATATTTTTAGATTTGAGATTTTAAGATTTTTAGATTTTAGAGTTTTATAATGTTTTATTTATGTCTATCATGTGTCGGAGTGTTTTATGTTAGTGTTGTTTCCTGCATTGTAAACTGCCCAGAGTTGCCTTGGCGAGGGGGCAGTTAAATAAGTATAAATAAATAAATAAATAAATAAATACAGTTGAACCTCATACAACAATCACCCTATATAGCAAAGAAATTGCATAACAATTTAGGTTTTGAAAAAAAAAAAGCATCCTGCTTAACAATTTTCCCCTATGGAAAAAAATTGCACAACAGTTTTTCAATGGAAAAAAAAAACACTTAGAAAAAAATCATTGTATGATGTATCCCATAGGGAAAATCGCTATATGATGCATGTATCGTATAGCAATTATTTCATACAACAACGAGCCACATGGAATGGATTAAAATTGTTGTATGAGGTACCACTGTAAATAAATCAATTATTTAATTAATTAAACTTATTTGAGTTTTTCTGAATCCTTGTTAAATTTAGTGTCCAGAACTGGACACGGTTAGGCCTAAGCCTAACCAGAGCTGAACAGAGGGGAACTTATACTTTATGTGATTTGGAGCATATAGTTCTGTTAATGCAACTTAAAATAGCATTTAAAAGCTTTTCATACTTTATTGATCATATGAGCATGACAGTTGTAACAATCATTTTTAGACCATCTTCATTATTTGCTTAATTGACTTTATTTGTAACTTCCCATTGGCAGCATGGTGCCATTATTTGAATTAGAAATTGGTTGTAAGAAATGTTCTTTGACCTACAGACACAAAAAATTAGGATTGATTTCATTTGTAATGTTAAAGAACTACATAAAAAAAATCCTAGGATTCTCATATTTTTAAAAATAGCACACTTTTTAAAGTCTTTTACTTACCCTGTTTCCCCGAAAATAGGACCTTCTCCTATAGTAAGGCACCCCCTATTTTCCCCACCTTGGAAATATAAGGCCCTCCCTGAAAATAAGGCACTCACCTAAATCTTGTCCTGGTGATCTGCTGTATCAGCAATAAATGTGTACTGTATTCTTCTTCATCATGGAAAAATAAGACATCCCCTGAAAATAAGACCTTGTGCATATTTTGGAGTTTTTAAAAATATAAGACAGTGTCTTATTTTCGGGGAAACACGGTAATTTAAGTTCATATTATTTTGTTACAGAAGTAGGCCACTGAATCTCTTGCAACCCCAAGATGCTGCTTACGACCTTATATTAATTAGAAGAGTCATTCTAAATCAGTCCAAATACCTGTCAAGATCAGTTTACTGTTCCACTGTTTGTCAACCACATATCTTTCAAAAGCCTTCAAGCATGAGAGTAATAGCATTCTCTCTTGCACCCACGAGTCAGAGTTGTGCTGCCCTTGACAATTGCTGGCAGCAGTTGTTACCCCTGAAGGTCCACAAATCCATGTAAGCCAGTGTTTCCCAACTTTTGGATTTTGGACTTTAATTCCCAGAAGCCTAAGTCAATTCCCCAAAGCACTGATCAGCCAATATACTGGGAATTTAAGTCCTTCTGTGTAGTTCCTTATATCTCTAGGAATATCAGTAGAACACATCTGGTGTACTTACTTGTGAATTTGGGTACTCATCTATAAGCAGTGACAGGTGCATGGGTCCATTTTTGCATGAGTCAGTGCAAGGTGCACCAGAGAGCAGATCTTCAGCTTTCCACTGATCCATGGCTAATTTCTTGTTTTTATAGCACCTCCTGGTTTGCTGAAATGCTTGCAAAGAATGTTTGACGTGGTGAACCTTAATCTGATCTAAAAATTAATAGATTTTCTTAATCAAAAGTATGTAGTCAGGGTAACTTGGCAGAAATTATGTCTTAGTAATGCCTGTCTGCACTGTAAATTAGTATATATTACTAACCTGGAAGAAAATGAAAGGAAAAACAAAAAGTAAAGTAGACTACCCACCTCTCAGCTGGTGAGAATATACTGGGGATAGCAGTTCCATACTTTAATTAAGTACAATCTCTCAAACATACATAAACATGCAGAGTGAGAAAGAGAACTGTTTGATCCAGTTTTGCTACACCTGTTCAGTATACAAAAATGTTGATAAGGTGTATTGTAGGATAACTAATCCGTGTGTTAACATTGTCACCAGATGAGAAGATTTTTGTTGATTAATTAGCTGTGTTTTAATTGATAAAAATGTAAATACATTTTTCATGTTACTGAAATGTTGGAATAGGTGTCTTTTTGATATATTGAAGGAAGATTAAAATTGCTTTTGTCAAGTTAATTGTATCAATTTAATCACCACTCATTGTTGAAAGGAGAGGCCATCTTTTAATACTGTCATTTCCACCCCTTTATCTTCTTTGCAGGAAAACAAAAGGCAGAAGCAACCTAAAAACAAAATAGTGTAGCCCATAATTTGGCTACTCACTATTTTTAAATTTTACTTTAACCAATTTTTTAACAGAAACTTTAGCTAATAGTCAATTAAGTCAATTATTTATTATTTAATGTGAAGTGGTTATAGCCAACATTCTGGGTGAAAAAAAGGATCCCTAGAAAACCTCACAGAGAATGATAATGACAAGTCATAACTAAATAATGATGATAATCATGCCTTGAAAACAATGAGACCAGCATAGTGAATGTCTCCTAGTGTAGTGGAACTTATTCCCTTCCTTCCTGATTTGTAGCCCTCCTAACAACTGAAAATCTCTTCTGAAGAGTTCCCAAGCATGCTAAAGCAGGTTTTTAGCTGATGAATACCTGAGGTGAGGAAAGGTTTCTACAGGATGCTTCTAGAGTGGGAAAATGCATGCAGAAGTGGAAGTCTATAGCAGGCAAGGAGGTCGGTTTAGGACAGGAGAGTCTACTCCAGTGTTTTTCAACGTTTGGTTTTTGGATTTTAATTCCCAGAAACCTAAGTCAATTCCCCAAAGCACTGATCAGCTAATGTACTGATGGGCCCCATGCTGGAAACCACTGCACAAAGCCCACAAAAGGGGCTGCAACCAGACCAGCTTGGAGTACTGTATCCAATTCTGTACCCAATTCTGAGCACTGCACTTTAAGAAAGATGGAAACAATTTAGAATAGGTACAGAGAAGGGCAACAGGATCAAAGGACTGGAAAACAAGCCATTTGAGGAAAAATGGAAGGAACTGGGGATGTTTAGCCTTGAGAAAAGGAGATTGAGGGAGGATATGAGAGGACTTCAAATAAATGAAATGTACAGTAATACCTCGGATAATGTTAAAACTTGGTTCCACAAGTCTTAACGTTATCTGATTTTTAGCCTTATCTGATGCATACTCCAGATAACGTTAAAATCCTATTCAGGTGGATCAGCTAACGTTAATTCCATAGAGATAAGCAACAGAGGCTTCAAGGGAAAGTCAAGGAAACATGCTGGAAACTTAAAGAACTTTAAGAAATAATTGTCTAAAGGGTAAATACATTACAAAAACATGCCAGACCACCCTGACTTTAGGGGAACAAAGACATACAGCATTTTAAAATTTTTGAAAATTTTATAAAGTGCAGTTTTAAAAGATCTGAACAGAAGCTAGGAAAATGTTTCCATTTAGAATCAGCCCACCTACCATTGCTGTAATAAAGGAAGTTCCCTCAAGGCTTTGCAGGGTGTGAAAAGCTTAATTGCTTTGTAGGCGAAAGGTTTCAGCCTGCTTGTTTTCCATTGACAATGCATGAGGCTTGCAGAGCTAGAATCTTGGGTTCAGGCTGTTTAGAATTTAAAGGGGAAACTTCATAAAGGTAATTGGGTCAAATTGTCTCTTTGCAATTATTTTTCTGCAAAGTGTTTTGGGTTACACTGGGGAAAGGGTCCTAAGCCTTTGCTTTGCTAAACTAGTCAGACTGGGTTTTGCAAGCCTTTGTTATTCAAATGTGGCAAGCTTGAGAGCAGGCAGCCCCTCCCTTTCTCCCAAGATAAACTGGTGAGTCACAGCCACACCTCAGGGAATTTGAGGCAAAGGTTATCTGATGGATCGGATAACGTTAACATAATGGTTAACATAATGCTTAACATAATGCTTAACATAATGTTATCCGATCTAAATGTTTGCCTCAAATTCCCCAACGTTATGCGATTTTAGCGTTATCCGATCCAATCGTTATCCGGTGTTTTACTGTAATCATAAAGAGGAAGGGCAGGATCTGTTCTCGGTCATCTCAGACTGCAGGACATATAATAACGGTTCAAACCAAAGGCAGCCAGTTACAGGCTGAATATCAGGAAAAAAATTTAATTGGTTAGAGCAGTATGACAGTGGAACTAACTGCAACTAACTGCCTGGAGAGGTGATGAGCGCTCCAACACTGGAAACATTCGAGAGAGAATTGGACAAGCATCTGTCAGATTTGCTTTGATTCCTGGATTGAGCAGGGGGTTGGACTCGATGGCTTAAAAGGCCTCTTCCACCTCAGTGATTCTGTGGAATGGAGCTTCCATTTTTCCAGTTTCTCTGATGGAAGTATTTATTTATTTTATTTATTTATTGTTCACATTTATTATCCCGCCCCAATCGGGTATACCCGACTCTGGGCGGCTTACAAGACAAAACACAATCACAAACCCAACCCCATCCAATAAGTACTAATAATTAAAATTTTAAAACTGTAAAAAGGATCATAAAAACAAGAAGTAAAAACCGGGAACAAACAACCCCGCGGAATAAAACCCACAGCAAGGGAAGCTATCCCTTAAATCAACCACCCTGTGTGGGATCCCACATAGCTCTGCAGGCTGAATAAAAGCAACAAATCCTGCCCAGTTTTCACAGCGAGATGCCTTCATGTTAAGTGACTTTAGAAATGTAAGCATAATCTGGCAAACTGAGGCCCTTCCTGATATCTCCTGAACTAATCTGCTAATTTCATTTATAGTGTTATCTTATACAAGTTTCCTCACAAGCATGTGGGCATTGAGTTCTCCAGGATTGTGGCATGATCATATCCTATGGCAGGGGTCAGCAAATTTGGCTGTCCAGCAGTGTTCTTGGACTTCAGTTACCAGAAGCCCGAGTCAGTACACCTATGGAAAAGAGCATGGGAAATAAACAGGTTTGGTTTGTTCACTGAATATTGGGTATTTATTCCTCATTCCTTCAACATTGTAGAATTTGGGTGTTCTTACATTCTGTGCCAGTGACCATTTTCATTTACCTCATACAAAAACAAAAAGATTTCCCCAAAGAAGCTGCTGCTCTTCATTGCCAGAGCAAAGGTCAATGCATGGTGAATACAAATTCATCTATGCTCAGGGTAATTTTTCTTGTGATTATCTCTACCTGAGAGAAGAGTCTTTAATGAATTACATACAAATTGTGTAATTTAAGTTAATTTGGTTTTTTTTTTTTTTTGCTTACACAGGCCTAAAAACAGCCCTTGTTGAAAGAGATGATTTCTCATCAGGGACCAGCAGCAGAAGCACTAAATTGATCCATGGTGGAGTGAGATATCTTCAGAAGGCCATCATGAAACTGGATTTTGACCAGGTAATTGTTTTATGAGGGTAGCTACAAAGGCAAAAATTTCTAACTCATCTCCTTCTTCCAGAGTGGTAGTCCGAAACAAATGAAGAAGAGAGTCTGGAAAAAAGAGACTATATCTGATAAAGCATATAGATGTCTTGTCAGTGTTAACAACAGTCCAATAAATAAAGAAGAAATAAAGAAGAAACTGAAAATATGGAGGCAAGACTACTCTCTAAGGAAAAATTGAGTGGAGATCTGACTCTGTGGGCATTAAGAGACCTTTTCATTACAAAAATCTAATGAAGATAAAAAAATTAAATAGTTTGTCAAAGAGGCGGTTAAAGAGATGGTTAAAGAGGTGGTCAGAGGGGAAGTGCAATCTCTGGAAAAATCAATTTCTGGAATAAATATGAGAACCAATGCCTTAGAATCAGGTTAAGGACTTGGTGAAGACTACACTAAGGCATGAAAATATCATGGACAAAAGATTTAAGCAACTGGTGAAGCTATAGGATCAATCGAAAAAAGAAAAACATCAGAATTAAGTTCTTCCCCAACACGGACAAAGACAATTTAAAAATCAAAGTGGTTAAATGGTTACAAATCATAATATATCAATGGGGTTTCCCTATCTTCTTAAAGATATTTCATGGTGGGAAGGTGGTTAGTGCAGAGGACCCAAAGGGGGCAATGAGACAGCTTGAATTACTAAAAATTATAAAGGTGGAGGACCCGATCTGGGACAAACTGGTTAAAAAATTATATGGAGGTTTAGAAGGATCAAAGGGGAAAGAGGAGTATCAAGCAAAGGGGAGAGACCATTCAAGGAAGAAACAAAGGGAGAAACCTTTAAGTTATGGAAATGGAGGGGGAAAAAGAGAAGGACGCAGAAGTGTCTAGTGCAAAGAGAAAGCCATAAAGTAAAAATATAGGGTTCACTGTTATCTGTGGTTTCAGATATCCAAGCCTTAGAATGTATAGGGGGGCAACCTGTAGTAAGTGAAGCCCAGAATTTTAATGAGCCTTGTCTAAGTTTTTGCTTTAGCTTGAAAGACATTCCATTGTCCAAAATAATATTTTCTTGACAAGCTACTCCAGAAAATTCTGCTAAATTACATAACCTTATTTTCACTGATTTATTAATCACTCCCTTTTGGGGTTTTGTTACCGGTAGAGCAGAGAACTTTTTTTTTGCAAAGTATAATAAATTTGTGATGTAAGGTCACTGAATGGATACTTAATTTTTCTTCTTCTTGCGAACATAAACCAGTATGCATTGGTTACCATAAATTGCACAGCAAAATAATTTTTAAGACCATTTTTGAGATTTTGTATTTGGACTCTTAGCCTTGAGCTAAGGTACATGTAAGCATGCGCACACACAATAGAGGTAGCATAATTCTGTCTGGCAGTATCACTGAAGATAGATTCTGCATTGTTTTCTTTAGTACAGAATGGTGAAAGAAGCTCTTCATGAGCGTGCCAATTTACTTGAGATTGCCCCTCACTTATCTGCTCCTCTGCCTATAATGCTTCCTGTTTACAGGTAAGTAATCCAAGTAAGTAATTCTGCATTCCCTGCTAACATGGGTGTTATTTTTTAAATCATGTCAGATACATTTAATATGCTTCTATTTCACTGTGCTTTACAGCCAGTATGAGGATTTATCTTTTGTTTGTTTGTTTTGAAGTGGTGAGCATGTTGTCATTGTCTCATAGAAGTGTGAAATGTCTCTACCTTGAATGCAAATTCTGGATGGGTACCCTGTGAGTCTGTTGCAGCACACACATACACAAAGTCCTCTTTTAGCACTGTATAGGCTAACCGCTAACAGATGTGTTATAATGCCACCAGCAGTGCCGTTACAGCCCTGGCATGGTTCATATTGAATTTAGACTTGGCTAACAACTTCAGAAGAGAATATGCAAAAAGGTTTTAGTGAAACAGTTACTTATGAAACATCTACACTTATTTAGAAAGATGAAGGCTTGTATCTATACATTATGGGTCTCTTCTATTTTGGAGATTCTACATAAGTGTTAAAATAGATCAGGCAAATTTATGAAACTTATTTTTCTTCAATACACTAGTACCTCAGATAACGTTATGACTTGGTTCTACAAGTCTTAACGTTATCCAGTTTTTAATGTTGTGTGATCACACAATGTTTTTTAAAGCACTGTTCCCTTTCTGATAAGGCAGGGTGATCCCCGCTGCCCTTTCCAAAGAGGCAGGGGGATCGAGCCAAGCGCCGGCTGGGTTGGGGAGAGAATGATCGTTGGGGTTTGAACCAGCTATTAGGTTTGCCTGAAACTACGGGGTGGGCAGGGCGAATGCCTTGCTGTTAGGGTTGCCTTGATGTTAGCGTTGCTTAGGCTGTTAGGTTTGCCTCACTGTTAGGTTTGCCTGAAACAACAGGGTGGGCAGGGTGAATCCCTTGCTGTTAGGTTTGGAAAAGTGCCGGTTTCCCAAGGGGAAAGGGCTTCTCCAGCCAAAGGCAAAGAGATTCACCCAACCACCCCTGCTGAAACAACAGGATGGGCAGGGCAAATCCCTTGCTGTTAGGTTTGCCTTTGGCCGGAGAAGCCCTTTCCCCTGTTGTTTCAGCAAGGGGGGCAGGACGAATCTCTCTCACCAGCCCTGCAGGCTTTGGGGCAGAGATCAACGTTGGGGAATGTGAGGCAAACATTTGCATTGCACAACATTGTGTAATGCAAATTTTTGCCTCAAATTTCCCAATGTTATCCGATTTTAACGTTATCCAAGGTAAACGTTATCCGAGGTACCACTCTACTTCTTAAATGTCCAAAGGAGCACTTCAGAAAAGTACAGTATAATAGTGTTCTAATTCATTACTTGGCCAGTGGATACTCAACAAGTTTATTGCTGAAATTAGACTTGAAAAAAGGAGATTTAGCTCCTATTGTAGTGTGTGTGGTACTGCAGTTTCATGAATGAAACTGATTTACTGATTCTGACTTTTGTTAGTAGTCATGGACCTTATTGGTTGTTTTCATGATGGTGGTAGTTTCTGTTTTGTTAAATTTCAATCCCACCTTTTCTCTGGTGAGCTCAAAGCTGTGTACATATTTATCCCTGATGAGATAGGTCAGGTTCAATTCATGTGACAGGTGCCAAGTCACTTAGTGAGTCTCAAACACAATTGGGATGTAAACCCCAGCAGAGTTTGAGGTGGGCGATGTGAAGGTGTCCTGAATCCTAGTTCCAACACTCACCATTATGTCACCATTGCTATAACTATGCACCATGGGGCTGGAGTTGGGAATGGGAGGCTGTTCTTCTGGTATGCCTAGACCTCTTGTTCCAACAACAGAATGCTGCTGTTGTATACTGTAAGGTTGCACCCACCCATATCTGTGGGTTCACTGTCTGTGGTGTCACTTCTCTGTAAATCCAAAAATATTCATTTTAAAAAATCATTGAAATAATTATACATATCTGTATTTATGCCACATTACCAGAGATGGACAGTAGAGATCATTGCCTGCATTGTAAATATAAGGGTCACTGTTATCTACAGTAGGTCTCGGAAAGTATATCCCAGATAAGGAGGGTAGTGGTGGTGGTCTGTGCTCAGTTGTCGTCCATGGAAGTGTTGTATCAGCCCATACTTAGAAGTATTTATATCTTGTACCTCTTTTCAGAAGTTTAAGATGTGTCACAGTAAGGCTCATAGAATATAATACAGTACAACCAAATATAGAACTGGATGGACGTCATTTCACTTTTGTAGTATCTTTCTAAGTTACATTAGCATTTGCTTGGATAATTAATTCATGAATTTCATGGATGAACTAGAGTAAGAACATGAGTTTTCTGAAGTCCAAACAAACTCAGGTTCATTTGACACCACCAGTAAAAGGCTTCAATTCTCACAGTCCTTTGGAAAGTATATTCATGACAAAAGGTCTTATATTTAAAATGATTTTATTTCCTTATTTTCTTTCTGCCCTTCTCTGTTTCTGTCTCCCTTCGTATAGGTGGTGGCAATTGCCATACTACTGGGTAGGAATTAAACTCTATGACCTTGTAGCAGGAAGCCAGTGTCTCAAAAGCAGCTATGTGCTTAGCAAATCAAGAGCCCTAGAACTCTTTCCCATGTTGCGTAAGGACAAACTGGTTGGTGCCATTGTCTACTATGATGGTAAGTTCTCCCACTCCTTAACATTTTCAAAAGCTAAACCAGGGGTGCCCAAACTACGACCAGGGGGCTGTATGGGCACGTTTTACTTCTGCTTCCAGGAGCGACAAGGGCTTCACGGGCCAGATGAATTTGCCTCAGGGGTCGCATCCAGCCCATGGGCCTTACTGACTGGCTCCCTGAACCATGTGATCGGCCCGTGGCCCAAAAAGTTTGGGCACCCCTGAGCTAAACCATTTGCTTCTCTGTATAGTAGTCCTTTCCAATCTTTGGTTTTTGGACTTCAATTCCCAGAAACCTAAGTCAATTTATTTAATTGCTGCATCTGTTGTTTCACAATTTCAAAAGTTTCCTTAATTCCTTCCTCTCATAGTCCATATTCTATTTATACATGCTGTTCAACATTGAACTTTTCTTTTGCACCTGTTCACACCAGCAATTATTTTCTTTCCATCTTTTTTACATTAGCTTCAGAGCTGGTTGATTACCCTTCAACCTTGGTGTTTTATCTTCCAGTGCTCTCTGTTGTTTCATTCTTGGTAATCTCAACATAAGATTTTGATTTATAAATAGCTGAAATGATTTACCATTGGTTTCTTCTACATGGTGCTACAAAATGTTTGCATAAATTTCACACATTCTTGTATATACATGCACACAGAATTGCATAAAATAGCATTTCAAAATCTTTTCTTTCCTACTCTAATTTCTTAATTTTTTGTCAAGCAAGTGACCTGCAAGGCCTTTTCTTTTCTACGATATATTGTCACTCAAACAGTCTTAATTGCACCTTAAGCTTGTTTATACAAATGAGGGAATGTTACATTATAGATGTTGGATGTACTAGCAATAGAAAATTGCAAACTTCACCAGGGGCTATTCTTGCTGTGTCGCAGCATCAGGAAGCTAAAGCATATGTTGGATGTTAGCCTGGGTGTACACCATGTGTCCAATTTATTCAAGGTTCTCTTTGAAGCTGCAACTTACAAGTTTGTTTCTTAGGGGTACATGTCAGACTTCATTTAGTATTTGTTGGTATTCAGATTCTCCTGAATAGCAAAAAGGCAGCATTTTGGGGGAGGAATGCGACTGCTATCTGAGCAGCGATGTGTCAGTTTCATTTATGTACCTCAAGGAAAATTAGAAAAGAGGCACTATGGAAAAGCTAATGGTGAGTTCCCCATATTGCAGAGAATTTGAAAGAACCCTCTCTGCTCCTTTTGAAAGGAAGAATAACTTCCATTTTAGATAACTGACAGATAAATCACTACCAAAAATGCAAACTACCTTGCAAAGAAATGAAATTTTAAGAATTCACAGAAGGCATATTCTGGCTTAAATTGATAAAGGACTTTTATTTTGGTCTATCACAATGCTTATTTTAAGCAGGGGAATGTCTGAAAACATTACATTTTAGGGAGATAGAGGCCTTTTCTTACTCTTTCTTTAATATTTATTTTATATCTTTAAAATCTTTGGTCACAGACTTTTCTACTCTGTTTCTAGGTTTTAGTGGAGTTTATGTTTTATGAAGTGCAATCTTCCACATGTCTATTTTTTGTTGTTCAGTCGCACAGTCGATTCCGACCCTCTGCGACCCCATGGACCATTGCCCGCCAGGCACTCCTGTTCTCCACCATCCCCCTCAACTCGCTGAACTCTGTGCCCATTGTCTCCACAATACCATCTAACCATCTCATTTTTGGCCGCCCCCTTTTTCTTTTGCCCTCCACCCTTCCCAGCATCAAGGCCTTCTCAAGCGAATCCTCTCTTCTCATTTGATGTCCAAAGTACCTTAGCTTCATCTTTACAATTTGACTTTCTAAGGAGCATTCTGGGTTTATTTCTTCTAAGATTGACCTATTTGTTCTCCTTGCTGTCCAGGGGACTCTCAAAACTCTCCTCCAACACCACATCTCAAAGGCATCAATTCTTCTGCACTCAGCTTTCCTAATGGTCCAGCTCTCACAACCATACATTGCCACCGGGAATACCATTGCTTTGACAATACGAATTTTTGTTTTCAATATGATGTCTCTGCTTTTCATTATGCTCTCCAGGTTTCTCATTGCTTGCCTCCCAAGAATCAATCGCCTTTTTATTTCATGGCTGAAATCCCCATCTGCAGTGAGTTTTGATCCCAAGAAAGTAAAATCTGTCACGGCTTCTACTTCTTCCCCATCTATTTTCCAGGGACTGATAGGGCCTGTTGCCATTATCTTTGTTTTCTTGATATTGAGTCTCAAGCCAGCTTTTTCACTTTCTTCTTTCAACCTAATCAGGAGCTTTTTTGGTCCTCCTCACTTTCAGCCATTAGGTTGGTATCATCTGCATATCTCAAATTGTTGATGTTTCTCCCAGCAATTTTGATCCCAAATTGTGATTCCTCCTTCCCTGCATTGCGCATTATGTGCTCTGTGTATAAGTTGAATAAGCAGGGTGACAAAATGCAGCCTTGTCTTACTCCTTTTCCTATTCCAAGCCACTCTGTCATTCCGTATTCTGTCCTAACTGTTGCTTCTTTCTTCATGTACAAATTTCTCATGAGGCATATAAGGTGTTCTGGGATTCCCATCTCTTTAATTACTTGCCACATTTTGTTGTGGTCTACACAATCAAAGGCCTTAGTGTAATCAATGAAACAGAAGTATACTTGTCTATTTATACATAAGTTAAATTAAGTGTGAGGGTAACTTCCAATTCTGAAATTCAATGGACTTCCTTCTCAGTAGATACTATCTCTAATATGTTCCATCCCTTACATTTAAAATAAAAAGAATTAATAGGGAACCTTTTTTTCTTGAGATTTTAGGTGTTCATGAATTCATGTGAATATTTTGCTTTTACAGATGTCTAATTAATAATGGCAAAAACTGTAAGAAATGTGGGGAAAGTAGTAATGACCTTTTTTTAAGTGATGCCTTTTCATTTTAGACCTTATGATTATAAAAAAAGGTTCATAGGAGGGAAACACCAAAAATCGATGAGACAAATTATAGAACATACATTAACCTGTCAGCAGTAGAATAAGTATTCCTTATTCTCTTAGCAACCTATAATTGTCTTTTCAGTGTGGGCTAAATTATGAAAAGTCACAGGTTTATAATTTATTTCTGACAAATTTATAATTTTGAGACTAATTGAGATACAGTCTAAAACTTGGGCAGTTGTAAAACTTCATACACTTATTTAAAACATTTTTTTCTCATTTAAAAAATAAAAACTGTGCAGGCTGCCTTTTGTAAAGGTTTTCTGAAGATAAAGATCAGCACATATATCACAAAAGAAATATGCCAGCCTCTTCCGTGGTGCAAAACCATGTGGGGAAGGTGAGGACTCTGTAGGTCAGGGTTTCTCAATGTTTTTCAGCCGCTGGCTGGACAAAGGCCCCTCAGACAGCTGAGTGGCCTGGACTGCTGCCACAAAACACATCTGCAGATGTAGTAAACACATTTACGACAGCCACAGACTCATTTATAGCTGTATTAAACACGATTATGCGGGTCGTAAATGAGTCTGTGGCCAATTCCGGTGGCAGATGCGGGAGTGGCTGGAGCAAGGTCGGGGGAGGGGGGGCTGGTTTATTTGGTGCCATGGGCTGGATCTGGCCCACAAGCTGTAGGTTGCGAACCCCTGCTGTAGATAGTTGAGGGTAGTGCTGAGGCTCAGAATGATTTTGAATAAATCCTTTAAGGTAGAGATCTCCAAGAGAAACCTGTCTGCAAATAGGATAGCTATAGAAAGTCATTTTCCTTCTGCTGGAATGCAGTTGAAATGAAAATGAATGTTAGATGGCGATTCCTATTCTTGTAATTGAAGGATCCTTTATAACTTGATTTTACAAAACCATGGGAAGGAAGGAGTTTAAATGTCCACATGTTCTGATTTATAAATATATCACAGATATTTTCCTCAGTATGTACAATAAAGTAAAGTATGCCAATGAGATCTCTCTTCTTAATTGTAGCCCTCAAATATCTTTTGCTATCTGGAATTTCATCCTTCAAATAATGCTCTTTTTTTTAGTGTATTAAATAAGCTTCGGAGACCCTCTGGTACCCCTCAGGAATGGTGTGTATGTGTGTTTATATCTCCCTTCCCCCCACTTTCCTAAAGGCTGCAGCCAAATGTGTGCGCATACCCACTAGACTCCCAGTTTGTTTGCAACAAAAGCCTGGTTGCGCATTCCTCAGCACTTCAGTCGCTGGAGGCGCAGTTCCCAAAAGCATGCAGATGATAACTGTGTCTCCTGCTGTACCTGTAACAATTTAATTGTATAAGTCAGCCCAGTCAAGCATCCCCTGCACATGACTGGGAGACATGGAATTCATTGTCATTATTGTCCCTGTCATTTTGGATCATTATATCCTGCTGCAGAATTTTCCTCACTCCAGTGGTTTTTTTTACCTCCAGGAACTACGGATTATGGCTGAGGTTGGGGTGGGGGCAGAACTGTGAACTACATTTACCTTAGGGGAGCCACAGATTAAATTGGTTTTGCTCTCTGACTTGCTGGATCCATCTATTTGTATGCTGTGAGTTTAAGGTTGGAAATCTATGAGGTTCTGAGTAAAATTTCCATGGATCTTGGTTTGTTTTGTTTGTGCATTTTTTATGACAAACCCAACAATAATCCCTTTACAAGAAATGAATATGAATTGTTTCTTCTGATCCAGTGCCAGCTTGAAAGTTAGAGGGCTATTCCTCATTGAAGTGGTATCATTTGAGTGTTATACCGCTAACACCTCTGTATATTCCCCAGTGTGCCATGGCTTTTCAGAGGAAAGATGCCACTGAAGCATGTAATTTATATGTGTGTGTTTTATGTGAACTTAATGGTAGGCCATTAGTTAATATGTATCTTGTTCCATAAGGTAGTGACGATGGTGCCATGGATACTGCTAAGGGGGGGGGGGGGTAGAGAGAGGAGGTATTGTTTAGAATTAAAGATTTCTTTCCTGATGTAAGAGATTTGGAAGATATTGGATTATTTCTTTTTTTTTCTCAAGTGAGAGATGTATGAATTTACATTTTTGCACTATAGATTTCAGAATTCCCTGGGGAACTATGGGTATCTCAGCCCCAAAACACAAATCTGTGTGTTTTTGCTAAGACTCAAACAACTGCTAGTGATGTGGCTTTTGCCTTTTTTTGTCCTGAAATGAAGAAATTTGGTTTATGATTAAGAGAGCCAGGTTTCATTGACAACTCTCAGACCTCTATTTATTTACTCTGGACTCACAGGGTTACATCAGCCCTCTCCCCACATCCTCACCCCATGGGGCTATAGGCAACAAGGTGGAGGATGGCAACCATAGCTTTAGTTGGCAGGCTTTTCTGTTGGTTGTAGAAGCTGTTGTGGTAATAGTTGGAATGGAGACTGTGTCCCTCCAGATTATGTCTGACCCCAGCTTCCATAATACAGTAATTCACAGTTAGTTATAATGGCTAGAGTTGAAGACCAGCGGTATCTACAGGGCCACATTCACCCCATGGCTGTAGACGAGGGTTGAACTGTGTCTAGTGAGAAGTATGTAGAAGGAGCTGGGATATTTTCAGGTTTAGATAGAGGGACATATCTTGCATTGTATCTCAGCATTTCAGCAGTAATTTACATTGATTCCTACAAGAACCCCTGGAAGAACATGGTGCTGTGAATAGTTTAATGGAATTCATTCCCCAAAAATGTAAACATTGCATGAATATACAGCCTCATGCTGCGTAATTAAAACTAATCCTTATTTCATGATGAATAACCTTTGGACTATAATTTATCTTAAATATAAAATTCTCTTTAGATAGATTTTTCCTCAAAAAGTATTTTATTAAATTTAAATCCAATTTAAATAAAAATCTGATTTTTAAATTAAAAAAAAACCCTCATTTATTTCTATCCATCTTGGATGGGAATGCATGTCCACTGTCATTGTCAGGGGGTATCATTATAGTGATGATGAAGGAAGCAAACATATTAAAATATTTTGTGATTTTTGAACCCCTGACAAGCAATGGTTGTCTCTGGGACTTCTTTATCAAATTAACCTGTTCCCAGCCTGTGCTTTGCCCCCTACCCCGCTGCTTCAAAAATAAACTAAATCTGAATTCCATGGCAGAGCCTGATTTTAATGCTAATTTTCCCCTTCTCATATGATTTCATTCTTAAGGAATGAATATTCAGTGCTTCCTTGAGAATGCCTCCCATTGTATCCAGAAATTATACAGTAATACTTTGGATAACGTTTGCATCAGATAACGTTAAAACCACATAACGTTAAGCAATCTGAGAAAAAAAATTGCATCACATAATGTTAAAATCCTATGGGATGTATCGGATAACGTTAGCTAAAGCCTGTACCGGTTACAATGTATCTCTATGGAGTTTTAACATTATCCGATGCATCCCATAGGATTTTAATGTTATCCGATGCATGCATCGGATAACATTAAAAATTGGATAACACTAAGTCTTGTGGAACCAAGTTTTAGTGTTATCCGAGGTTTTACTGTATTTGCCACTACAACCGCTGCTGCTGCTGCCTCCACAACTGCCCCCGGAACATCACAGAATTCTCCCAGCCGGTCAGATGGGGAGAATGAAGGGCGGCTGTGTGAACTGGCTAGCCCGGCCATAAAAGACCTTGCTGCCGCCGCCGCCGCCGCCGCCGCCGCCGCCACAACCGCCCCTGAAACATCACAGAATTCTCCTGGCTGGTCAGACGGGGAGAATGAAGGGCAGCTATGTGGACTGGCTGGCTGGCTGAAGACTGCTGTCTCTCTTAACTGTACTGTATTTTTCGCACTGTATTTTATTGTATTGTTTTATTGTTTTTTCTTTTTATGTAAAATTTATTGATTCATTAACTGTGCTGCATCTGTTGTTATATTTTTATACTATGCTGTATTTATATTTGAGATTGTGATACTGTATATGTTGCCTATGTTATGTGAGCTGCTCTGAATTACCCAGGTGAGGTGAGTAGAGCGGCATATAAGTCTAATTTAACAACAACAACAACAACAACAACAACAACAACAACTACTACTACTACTACTACTACTACTACTACTACTACTACTGTTGTTGTTGTTGTTGTTGTTGTTATTGTTATTGTTATTGTTATTAGCAGGCATATGTGTTGATAGGCACATAGAGATCATAATCTTTGTACATGTGTTTGGAGCTCACTTTGGGCTGTGGTCCCTCAAAGAACATACATAGATATTTGAGTATGCATAGCTTTTGCTTGTTGCTGGACTGCCAATAAGCATGCATGTAAAAATAACATCATGAAAAGCACATTGTTATATAAGATGTAAAGCAGTTGGTTGTTGTTATTGGAGCTGTTGTGACTAGCTGAGTTTAAGTAGGCTAACTGATAGATTTGCTTCACTAGGTGCATCCAATCTCTGCTGACTACATTTAATTATTGCTTTGGCACCTTAGGTGTGTATGATTTCTTTGGAAGTGGGTAGTCTATAAAGACAATAAATATGCATTCACCTCTCTTTGCAGTGAATAGAGTCCTCATTATTTATTTAAAAACTGCTACATGTCTCCTGTGAGTGATGAAGTCACTCTGCTTCAGGAAGAGTAATTCTGCATCTTCCATATATCTCTGACATATTACTCCCTGCCTGTTTTTATAACCATAGACTATAATTTTCATTCCAGTTGGTTTAGACAAGGTCACGTAAGAGGAAGTAATTTCGTTGATGTCCTGTGAAGTGGGCAGTAGTTCATAAAACTATCGACTGGGCTCAACTTGGCTTAAAAGAGATGTGAAAAATATCTACTGACTATTTCCAGTGGAAATAAAACTGAGCCCAAGGTAGGGGCAGGGAGAGGGGAAGATACCGCATGTTCCTCACAGATGATACCTCAGAGAGAGTATCAAAATTGTGTGGCTGTTTTAATGTGTGATACCTGAAACTGATATACAGGGAGCCTAGGTAGGTGTTATTGCAAAAATCTGTAAATGGAGCACACAAATGATAGGCACACAAGAACTATCCATAATAATAATAGCAGTCAGCTTTCATATGAACTGAAGATTGTTTGGGGAGAATTTGCCCATACAGCATTAGGCAGCCTTGAGTTGAAGGACAATTTAAAGTAGGGGTTCCCAACCTTTTCAAGCCAGGGGCCGGGTCATGCTCTCTCAGTCAGCTTTAAGGGCTGGATGGCCCTTTTGCCCTGCCTGCAGGATGGGGGTGGCCATTTTTCCCAACAGCTACAAAGGGGCAGCCATTTTTCTAGAATACCCTTGGAGGGGTGGGGGCAACATGAAATAGTGCTGTGGGCCAGATCTGGTCCAAAGGCCTTAGGTTGGGAGTCCTTGATTTAAAGTAATAGCTATAAATGCATCAGTTGTCTTGTGAAAGAGAATATGACTTCTTTGCACTGTATCACAGACCTTGGGGTGGTTCAGAATAGATATTTAATTGCAGCTAATATTAAATCTTTTTGTTACAGAATTAAAGAGTGTGTGTATTTCTTCTTGCTGTGTCTACAGAATTCACTTCTACATCCATACAAGACATGTTAATTATCCCACATTTAATAATATGCCTTGATATCACCACATTTGTCCAGAATTGTAACATGGCCACAGAAGGGCTGTCAAGACTTTTTTTCTGTGACAGTTCAATGTGGCTTCCATAAACTGCCATTGACAACGTTTTGCTTTCATTTTCACACTGTGCTTTTACTCACACTGACATGGCAATAAGATGTCTGTGACAAGTTGAAAGCTGATGCAAAAGAAGAGGGATAACAAGATAATTAAAACGCAACACCACTATGAAAATCCTAATTCTAATCTGCCCCTCGACAGCCTGTCCCCACAAGGCAAAATTTATTATCTGGTAAGGCCTTTGGCACTGCACTTTCAAGGGCTTGAAGAATGATTCACACCTGGTGTCATACAAGTCAAGTTTTCTCTTTGAATAGGTACAAGCTTAATTTGAAAGTTAGAATATTATTTTATTGTTGGTATAACTAACAATACCTTTCTCATTGATCCAGCTACGAGTTATGAAAAGGTTTGAGGAAGGAATGATCCAAAAAACCTTCGATCAGGTGAATCATTGTGCTTGGGACGAAGGGAATAGTGATGAGGAGTTAAAGCAGGATGTAGTTAGAGTCTTCTGCTGGCAGAAGGGACAGATGGGCATTCTTCCCTCCTACCAAAGTCTCCCATGGGCCTGCAAAACTGGAACTGGATGGGTGGGATGCCTTTGGGAACTGGTTTTCAGGTGGTGCAGAGATTGGGATGAAGAGAAGAGGCAGAATTTGGGTTTAGCCCTTAAATATCTGCAGGCCTACTAATGTGATGGAGTAATTATGCAGGTGGCATAATAAATTGTAAAGATGGTCAATTGATCTCAAGAATTTTCATTTCTATGTTTGATCTCTAAACCCTGCTGTACCAAGGTTTCACTATTCACACCTCACATGTGAATATGTGGCCGTCAACCCTTGTTTCTTATGGCCTAGGTGATAATTTTGGCTGTGAGGAAAAGACAGCGGCCACTGAGCTGGGATAGGAAGTTTTCTTCAGAAATAACCAGACAAACCTATCGGAACAGTAATTGGGGGAAATACTATATTTTAAAGTTTTAAAATATCCTTCTCTTCCTAAATTTTAAAGGTATTTAAAGTGCCCAGGGACTGCAGTGGCTTAGTGGTTAAGATGCTGAACTTGACAACTGGAAGGTCGGAAGGTCAGCAGTTTGAGACCCGAGTGCTGCATGATGGAGTGGATTCCTGTTGTCTGTCCCAGTACATGCCAACCTAGTAGTTTGAAAGCAAGAAATTGCAAGTACTGGTAGATAAATAGGTATTGCTTTGGTGGGAATGGTAACAGCATTTCATGTGCTTCGGTGTCTAGTCATGCCTGCCTCATGACCATGCAGACACAGATAGCACTGGTTTGTTGACTGTAAATGGAGATGAGCACTCAAACCTAGTGTCAGATACAACTGGTTTTTAAGCAAGAAAGACCTATTGAAAGTGCTCAGCATTAAAATTTGCTGTACAAAAAATTAAGCTATACTGAAAGATGTTGTATTACAACTTATTTCTGAGGTGACACTACAGAATGGGATCTAGGACTTTATTGATTTTATTGTGTTGCTGGCTAATCTTTCTCACACTAGACCAGGCAAAAGGAACTGTAGAATGAACTCACCAAAAGCTGCCTTCGTTTTGGCAGTTCCACGTCTGGCCTAGACACAGAAGAAGAAGAATTAGGGAAAGAACCTTTAACAGGGAAAGATGTGTTCTGTTGTAAATTTATTTTAAAGTGGGAACTGTATAATCTGTTGGCACATGTGACTCACAAAGATCTTCAGAGCAGCCCCATTCCCAAAACCCTTCTGAGTGTTTAAAATAAAAAGTAAAATAAAAAATTAGTGAAACATCTCTGGAAAGCATTATTCCTCAAGAAATTGTCAGGAGCTGTAATTCTCCTTGTTTTAGTCTAAAATATGCATTTAGAAAAACCAGAAGTTACTTTGGGGTTGTGCCTTTTGTGAGAAGGGGTTTGACTCATGAAGGTGCTGATGGTTTGAAAATGCGATGGCTGTATGTCTTCGTATATAGTAATAAGAAAACCTACAGGGAAGAGTACAATTAGGCAGGCATGGAGCTTTGATTTTAGTTTGTGCAATTTTTTCACAAATCAAAACAATCAGGATATTCTTTACTATTATTATGTAATCACAAGGCAAATTGCACAAATGCAGTCCTTTTGCTATTTGTCTCTTTGTCAATTGTTTCCTCTTATCTTCTGACCCAGCAATGACAGCGACACCATTGAGAGGATGATGATGATTGTTGTCGTTATCATTATTATCATTATCCTCCTCCTCCTCATCGTCATCGTCATCGTCATCGTCATCGTCATCGTCATCATCATCATCATCATCATCATCATCATCATCATCATCATCATCATCATCATTATTATTATTATTATTATTATTATTATTATTATTATTATTATTATTATTATTATTATTATTATTATTATTATTATTATTCCATCTATACCCCACCCATTTTGAAGTTTTTCCAACTCTGAGCTGCTGAAGATTTTAGGTGTTGCTTAAAAATGTTATGAACATCCATATTAAAAAAAAAATATAGAGAATGGTTAAGAAAAGGGGTTTTCTGTGTAGATTTACCACAGATTATTTTCATTACAGTCCTTCTAGTTAGAATATTCTTGGTTCCTCCTCATGCAGACTGATTTAGAGTTGAGGAAGCCTCTAGTTATATGCAGCAGTATTTTTAAAAAGTAAAATTTCCGGCCAAGTTGTTATCCTGAGAGGTGACAGAACTTTTTAAAAAAGTAATAATCGTTTCAGGGCAGAGTGTTAAGTGGCCGTGTGTTCAGGGCAAGTGCTCTGCCTTTAACAGTTCCAACTCTATTCCCCACAGGTTAGCCAAGGGAAGCTTAAAAACAGCTAACTCAGCTCTACTGTGAAAGAACATTGAATTATTTTGACAGCTCTGGACTTTCATTTGGATATTGTATTTCAGGCATGATAGCAAATTAAATACTTTTCTGAATTTAATAGACGAGTTGTTTCTAAAACAAAACCTTTTCCTTTCCCTTTTTTGCACTTGGATAATCAAAGTCTCTGTAAACAAAAACAAAATAGAGTTAAATACAGGTCGGAAATCTCAGCCTCTAAAACCCTTTGACTAGGAGAACTGGATGGTCTTCCAGATGTTGGGACTAATGCTTGGGACCATTGGTTGTCTTGCAAGGGGTCCAAGAACTTTTGGAGGGTTGCAAGTTTCTTATTCCTGCTTTTGATACAGAACAAAGTAATCTGTGAAAAGAACTAAGCACTGTGGTGGCGTAATGGTTAAGACGCTGAACTTGGAAGACTGGAAGGTCAGGGTTCTGTACCTGAGTACTGCACAAGTATCTTGGGGACATGAAAGGAGCCTCATTCAGGCATCCCCTGAGCGGAGTTTCTCCAGCAAGAATCCTTTCAACCCAGAGTAATTTCTGACACAAAATTTATTTATGATTAGGAAGTATAAAGTCACCAGCATATTCATTTTGGAACACATTATTAGTTGTTACTATTTCTTTTTCTTTCTCCCCCAACTTCAGTTTTAGATATGTTTCAGTGCCAACCTTTCAGACTGGCTTTGAAGTTTGTCCTCTGTAATGAAACCTGTGCCCTTCCTTCCCTCAAATTTGACACAATGCTCCATATTGGGCGAATTCACATGGAAGGGCTACAGTTTGTCAGAGAAAAGTGAAAAAGAGAAAACAATAAAATGCTTTTGTGATTTATTTATTTACTCGGGTATCATTGTAGCATTTGGTCATTGTAAGGTTGCCATTGCTTGAAAGCCGGTCATATCTGACTCAGTGGTTTGGTACTCATCTCCATTTACAGCCAAAGAGCCAGCTTTGTCTGCATCTGCAGACATTTCTGTGGACATGTGGCAGGCATGACTAGACACAGTGCAAGGAACACTGTTCACTTTCCCACCAAAGTGGTACCTTTTTATCTACTTGCGATTTCTTGCTTTCGAACTGCTAGATTGGCTGGAACTGGGACAGAGACTGGAGCTCACTCTATTGTGCGGTACTCGACCTGCTGACCTTTTAGTCATCAAGTTCAGTGTTTTAGCCGCTAAGCCTGTCTGGAAACAGACTCTTTTTCTTTTCTTTTTTTGCTCGTACACTGCAACATCTTGGCACTTCAGAGTAGCATTGTGTTCTGGCAGCACATCTTTGTGGCCTCTCTGACTCATACAGATGGGCCTTACACCTGCATGGGACAGCTGTACGGTTTGTGCATAATACACACTCTGATTTGTAAGTATTGAGATGTTTTGGTGAACAGCCAAAAAACCCCAGAGATTTCTGTTTTCATACACACATCAGATCAAGAGTTGTATGTCTTGTTATGACTGCCATGTGTCTAAGGCCATAACTGTTTCCATGCAGTATTCTCCCTGTCTTCCAGTAAAAATCCTCTCTGCCTTTTTTGCTTCTTAACCAACTTGTCAGCCCAACAGGAGGAAACTGCTCTTTTTTCTCTCCCTCTGTCAAGTTAATCATCCATGAACAAAGATAGAAGGCTCTGGATTTATAAGGCTTCTTTCCTTATGAAGAGCAGTTTCCGGAGAATTCATAAGAAAACTGAAGGTTAAGCAGAGTACCCATGAAGGGCTAGAGCAGGGGTGGCCAACCTTTTTGCACCTGACCACACCCCCAGAACAGCTGACCAGGCCACGCACTGCAGAAGCAGATGCATTTACGGCTGACGTAAATGTGCCCACTTCTGCATTTATGTCAGCCGCAGGTGTGTTTGCACATGCAGTGTTAAGTTTTTCTCATCCAAACTTTCATGGTGACTTTCACATAGATTTGGGCTTTCGTATATTCATTCAGTTCTTTTGCTATGATGTCAACTGATTGTATGGTCACTGCTGTATGGACACTGCTTATTTTGTCTTTTTGTAGTTCTATATTTAGTATGTAAGCCGCCCTGAGTCGCCACGATATGGTGAGTCGGCGGCTATATAAATTTGAATTATAAATAAATATATGGTATGTGTGACAGTTAGGATGTTTTCTTATAATTTTTGTTGTTCAGTCGCACAGTCGATTCCGACCCTCTGCGACCTCATGGACCACTGTCCGCCAGGCACTTCTGTCCTCCACCATCTTCCACAACTCGCTCAGCTCTGTGCCCATTGCGCCCACAATACCATTTAGCCATCTCATTTTTGGCCGCCCCCTTCTTCTTTTGCCCGCCACCTTTCCCAGCATCAAGGCTTTCTCAAGTGAATCATCTCTTCTCATTTGATGTCCAAAGTAATTTAGCTTCATCTTTACTATTTGACCTTCTAAGGAGCAGTCAGGGTTGATTTCTTCTAAGATTGACCTATTTGTTCTCCTCGCTGTTCAGGGGACTCTCAAAACTCTCCTCCAACACCACATCTCAAAGGCATCTATTCTTCTGCGTCAGCTTTCCTAATGGTCCAGCTCTCACAACCATACATTGGCACAGGGAATACCATTGCTTTGACTATGCGAATTTTTGTTTGCAATTTGATGTCTCTACTTTTCACTATGCTCCCCAGGTTTCTCATCGCTTGCCACCAAGAATCAGTTGCCTTTTTATTTCATGGCTGCAATCACCATCTGCAGTGAGCTTTGATCCTAAGAGCCTAAGATCAAATTATTTAGATCTCACTAAGGTTGGCTTTTTTTTCCCTCATGAGAAGTTTCGTATTATATAACAGGTATTATAATCTGATTGTCACAACTATTCCTGGCAACAATTTTTTTTATAATGGAAAATGTTCAAAGCGTAAAAGGCCTTTTATGCCAAATAAAAATGAAAATCGCTCAATTGTTATCAGCTTCCCTGTTCTATCTTCTATTTTTCAAGAAACTTTGTCATTTTTTACCTTAGACTGCACCATAGCTGAAAATTGTAAGAGTTTATTCTCTGAATATCTTTAAGCTCAGCTACCTTGAAGGCTAAACTATAAGTTTTAAAATAAAGTATAGCACCTTGTTAAATAACATTTCATCACCTAGAATATTACAGTAATACTTCATCATCATCATTTACTGTTACTGAAGTGTTTTGGATTAAAGTTCTGGAAATATCAACGTGCAATATTGTCACACACAGATGTGAACGAGACAGATGGACAAACAGTTCTTTTTGTCTTTTAAATAATTAACAGTAGAGCTTCATCTTCCATTCAGATGAAACAGAAAATGAGATAATTACAACCAAATTTTCTTTAAAGTCACAGGAATGACTTTTATTTCAACATGCTATTTTTGTGTAGGTTTTTTAAAATAACATTTTCATGCATTAATTCAATTTTTAGTCTACTAGCACTCTCTCTCTTCCTTTTAGTGTTAGAGATGCTCCCATTTCATTGATTGATTACAGTTTTCCCTGACCTATTTGGTTTTCATTCTGCAGGCAGTTGAAGTGAGGGCAGCAATTTAAATGCAAAGAAAAGAGATAAAAATGTGTCAGAATCCTTTGACTTTGCAAAAATCCAAATTTTTTGAATTCATTTACTCAAAATTTCCTTTATCTAAGGAAGCATTTGGGGTATACAGAAAGAGCCTACTTGAAGATTTTGAACCACAACTGGGCGTACCCTGGTTATGGCAACCTAGTGTTTCTGGCTAATCTTTCTCACACAGGGTCAGGCGAAAGGAACTGCAGAATGAACTCACCAAAAGGTGCCTTCATTTTGGCGGTTTCATGTCTGGCCTAGACACAGAAGAAGAAGAAATAAGCATTTAACTTTCTAAGCTTCACACAGACTCCCTTTTCCATGTTGAAAAAAGAAGTTTTGGAGGTGTGTGTGTGTGTGTGTGTGTGTGAGAGAGAGAGAGAGAGAGAGAGAAGGTGGGGGAGTGTTCGGACTTCTGGGAGCCATTGATCCTCATCCGTGCTTTGTTTGCCCTTTTGGTTTTGAAACGGATTACTTGCATAGTGACTGGGTGTGTTGCTCAAGTAGAATCAGAAAGGGCCGAACTTTACATAAATCATTTACACGGAGCACTTGGTATGCTAGCTACATAAATCAACAGCAGTATCCATTACCATTCATCCTTCTCTTTCTCTTTTTTTAATCAGTATTATCTTGATACAAGTGATCTCAACATATGGGCATGCTGGACCTTGCTTTTGGAAGTCTAGCCCTTGTAATTAATTATTCTGGGCACACGGAGCTTGGCCCTTGCTATCCCGAATAATTGCTCTCAGCCAACATCCAGGGTTTTAACTTCAGTGGCAATAATAAATAGAAAGTCTCAGGTGATGCTACTATTTTAAAGTAATTAATCATCTCCTCTTCTCTTTAGTTCTCTCTCCCTTCCCACAAATGTTCTTTCTTCCATGTTGATTCCCCCCAACAACTAGGGAGATTCAGTAATACATCTTTAATGATATATTTTAAGCATGATCTGTGAGCTAAACCTTGTGTGTGTGAGTGAGTTCTCAAGTTTTTTTTAACACTCTTAATGCTGTTGTGAACTTAAAATGTGCATAAAATGAATGTCTGTTTTATGGGCAGCTGAGGCCCAGCAGTGGAATCCCTGAAAGATTATTGTTTTTTTTAATGTCATGCAGTGTGTGTGTGTGCTAACAGATATTGTTAATTAACACCAGTGGGGCTGTCAAAAAATAAATTCTTCAAAGATGCTATATTACTGCCGGATGGGCGGGTGTGGATTTCAGAACCCGCCGCCACCTCCAAAACAGAACATGGCCTCCTCTTTTCATGTGAGCTACTCGTCTTGAACGAATAAAAAATATAAATGCTTTAGTTACAGTACATAAGTCATTCGCTTGGACAGCAATCCTGGCCACCTGTGCAAATGTTTGTGCTTTTGTATTGTTCTGCTGTTTTAAAAGAGGAAGTCAGTATTCTGCCCCTACCAAGAGATGATGTTTCTCTGAATAATTCTTCTTAGACCTGACCAGCCATGACGTCTATTCAGTGTGACAGGGACAGATGTGACAGATCGGTTCTGACATACTTCCATAGCACAAGTCAGTGGCTTGAGGTGACTCATGTCCTTCCTTTGATTCTGCCCCCTGCTGCAGGACAACACAACGATGCACGAATGAACCTTGCGATTGCCCTCACTGCTGCCAGGTATGGTGCTGCCATTGCCAATTATACTGAAGTGCTGCACTTGCTGAAGAAGGCAGACCCAAATAGCGGGAAGAGCCGTGTCTATGGAGCAAGGTGCAGGGATGTTCTAACAGGTATGGGGAGGGGAGGGTTGCTTTCTCTGCTCTTCATGAGGCTCCTTGTCTTTATGTTGCATAGAGCTGGTATGGGCGCGCACACACATTATCTGTTAGCTGTGCTTCCATATTCTATTCATGGCATTTTTGAGGCGTCAAATTCTACAGTGTGGAGGATCTCAAAATTCCATTGTTGTAGCCACCACATGAATTTACACTGAGCACATTATTACTGAGCTGCAATAAAGCACAGCTGTCTACAAATGCATTTTGCTCCTCTGATTAAAGAAACTGATTCCACCCGCACACCTCCCTCAAGAGAAGAGGGGGAAGAGTGCAATGGGAGGCTGGAGTTTGTAAATATCACTTAACTGACAAAGAAGGCATGTTTCCAAAGTGCAGTGGCATGTCATTAATGCCAATCATCTTTAACTTCTGTCAGGTTTTCATTCAAATCCTAGTGCTTTGGCAGGCTAAGCCATGCTTTACATCCAAGCCCTTCTGTCAAGCAAAGCTGACATTGTAAAATACCGTGTGGTGTACATTCAGTAATGGTACCATTTAACAAATTTCAGGGTTTAAAAACATCATTAAGTAAAGTGAAATCTGTATGTGATGGAAGAGTGGCTGCCTCTCTTGGGTTGGCAGTTCAGTGTATTTTGCCCCTAAACTTAAAAAAGAATTGAGCTATACATCCTCTCTCTTTGCTTTCTCTCTCGTTCTTTTTCTCTCAGTCAGGTACTGCTAAAAAAATTTTAAAATAATCCAGCTGCTCAGTCCTTTAACATGTTTTATGTCTGGGTGTGCATACACAAATGCACACACTTCACAATTAATAATCCAGAGAGCCAGTGAGCAGGGAAACAAATGGAGTATGTGATTGATGCTGTTTTCTTTCACAGGGCAGGAATTTGATGTCAAAGCCAAATGTGTTATCAATGCTACAGGACCTTTCACAGACTCTGTGCGGAAAATGGATGAGCAGGAAGTGCCGAACATCTGTCAGCCAAGCGCAGGCGTTCATATTGTGATGCCTGGCTATTACAGGTAACGATACCCAAAAGCTGGATTGTGTATAACAGTCTTAAAGATGTGAGGCTGATGAACAAACAAAAAAGGTTGAAGGTCTTGTGAGAAAGATAGATCTGCTGGATCAACCATGCAGTTGAATGTAAGGTACTGTTTCCCACATCCCATAGGAAAGCAATGTATGAGTCAAAGAAAAAGGAAACTAAACTCTTTCTAGGGAGGGGGGGCATAGCTGGAATATATGATACTCAAAGGAGACCAGGAATTCAAAATATTCCTGTGTATCAAGACAGTATCTGTAAGAAGAATGTTTCCATACAAAGAAAGGCTAAGTATGTGAACATAGAAGGTGCTTTCAGGTAAAGCCTCTCTACCCCCCATTCAGTACGAAAGGTCTCTATTTGTACAACTTCTGTCTCTTGAAAACAGATATGAAGGAAACAAGGTTGGCAACTTTGTTTTAATTGGACATTGGGATTTAACTAACAGATGGGACTTCTGCCAGGAGTCATATGTGATGCATAAAGCTTTGTATTACTGCTAATGGGTTGTATTCAGAGGAATCCCTTCCAGTATATATTCCTTATGAAAGAACTGTTTTACACCCTGAGCTAAGCCACTGCTAATTTGTTGTATAGAACAGTGTGAAAGGCGTTCTCATCACACAAGAGGTTGTGTAAACTCCTGCTTAGGAATGTGAACAGCTTTGGTCCATACAAGTGCATAAGATTTGCTGTAGAGCTTCCTGCTATATTTCTGAATGCACATCTAACTGAAAGAAAATACGTAAAACACATATCAACCCAAATCAATTGCACATTTACTGATTTCACCAGAAAAAAATAGAAGGAACACCCATTGCCTCCTCCTTTAGTGTTTTATTTGTGTGATGACAGAATCATCTGAATGAGGAGGTGCTGACGTGTTGAAAGCTAATATACAGACCGGAACCTCTAGATTAGACTCTTTTTGTTATCACATGTGCAAAATGATAATAGAGAGAGTGGAATTAAGCACTGTTCTCCAACTGGGTTGAGGCTAGACTAGGAATATAGCCAACCTCTAAACAGCATAAGTTTCTTATCCTTTCTAGTCTGTATGTATAGATGGGCCATAAATACATAGTCCTTGGGGCGCCATGGTTAAACTACTGTACTGCAACCAAAGGGTTGCGTGTTCGATCCTGACCAGGAATCAAGGTTGACTCTGCCTTCCATTCTTCCGAGTTTGGTTAAATGAGAACCCAGCATGTTGGGGGCAAAATGCTAATTAACTTATGCACTGCCCAGAGAGTGTACTATGGGGTAGTATATAAGTGTGATTGCTTTGCTTTTTGCTTTGCTTTTTGCTTTGACATTTCATCAGCTCTGCTGAGTCAGCTCTCAAAAGCCTACCTGCTTTGACCAAGTTCAAAAGGTAGCTGCTGATTTGCTGTTGTAGTAGTATTCTTGTGTTGAGCACAAATTGATTTCCTGGTCTATTTCTTAATATAATTGTTTTGGTAAAACCAGCATTCTTTAATATTATGAAGTTAGACCTTGACCTGATTCATAGGCTCTGCTTTTTAAAGATTCAGTTTGAAAAATTACATTTTTATTTTCTTTCCATAAAACAGCAGAGTTCTAGAACGAGGATGACTTTATTAAGTGCTTAAAACTAAAGATCTGGGGCAGTTGCCTTCACTTATTAGCATGGTTACCAGAGCTACTGCCTATATTATCCATCGTAATGGACAAATGAGCCTAGTCAAGAACGTTCGTGCCACATTTCACTGAAAAGCAAATATTTTGGTTTTTATTATGTTACCAAGCAAGATCTAGGGAGTTATTGCTGCTCATTATACTGAAATACAACATCTTCAGTCTTAAATGGAACTCAAGCTTGCAAGAGGGAACGCATCTGATTATTTACTGTATAATAAACTGAGTGTCAGTTTCCATCTTTGCCCTATTCCTCAGTATCTTTTAGCATTCAGATTACTCCCTTTCAAAAGCAATAACTCCCTACATATATCATTCACAGTACTGCTAAGTAAAGACTTACAGTGATTTCATCCAAAAGATAAATAAGAGAAGGAATTTGTCTGTATAATGAATATATGCCTCATGCTGAAATTTTAAATGTGTGTATTAATTCAGCAACAAGTTTTGGGCCCTGGTGCCAACTGAATTGTGGCTAGCAGAAAATGTGTGTCATTCATTACAACTGCTTGTCTCTTTGGGAAAGTACTTTGACATCATCTTGGGAAAATGGTAAATAGTTTAAAGGCTTTTTATGTGTAAATGTAGATAAGATTTAATTAATTTAATGTTAATACACTGCAGGTGTTTCCCAGTGGGTTCTCACATTTTTATATTCTTCATTAATAGTCCCTGTGTTCCCTCTGCTCTCATTAATTCTGTTCTTCCAATGCAAGTCCTCACTTAAGTAGCTGTTGCATGACTTTCTCACATCCATGATGCTATTAGTGTGACTGTAATCCCTTATACATTTCAGATCTTAATCCAATCAATGTTGCTTTCAGATTGCTAGCCACAGCATTCACTGTGGCTTGGCCTCTTGGAGGATGTAAAAACAGATGCTCAATTCAAAGAACACGTGGTAGTAAAGGTGTCCCCCCCTCCCCGACTCTGGGAAGAGCCTAGGATTACCTCTTGATTTGTTCATCACACAGGAACTTGAAATGCATTCTAAGGATCAGAATGTATTTAGAATAGGGTTAATAAATCTTTGAGTGGTTTTGGCTTGTACCATCATCCAATTTTGTTAGATTTTCATGTTTGGTAGTTTTTCCTCTCTGGGCCAGTCCTATGATTCTCTCCTGCCGTGGCCCTAGAGATCCTATGTCTGTGTTGGTGAACCATGGCACTCCAGGTGTTCTTGGACTTCAATTACCAGAAGCCCAAGTCAGTACTCCTGCTGCTCAGGGATTTTGGGAATTGAAGTCCAAGAACAGCTGGAGTGCCAAGGTTCAGCATCACTGTCTCTATATAATCAAGGTAAGGGGAAATTGGACAACTTGTTGAAGGTTGGGAAAAAAGGCAGAGGTGACCACAGTAGTGACCTGCTGTTGCCTGGTCAGTGTTGGGTCAAACATCATGTCCAGGTTGTATACCTGATCCATAAATGGTAAAGTAAGTCCATCCAACATAGAGCAACAAACCCTCAAGAAGGAAGATGGACACCCCCCCTCCCCAAGAATGATGTCTCTATCTTGTCCAGATTAAATTTCAGTTTTTTTGACAGGTGGTGATCAAAGATCTAAATGACATCAACTGTGGATGGAATAAAGAGAGAGTTGTGCATTGTCAGTATTCGAATGATAGGAAACCACAAATCTCCATATGACTTCTCCCAGTGGTCTCATGCAGATATTAAACAACATTAGAGAAATTATCAATCCCTGCATAACTCCAAAGTTTAATGCCCATGGGGACAAAACAGCTCAAGTCGAACTCTTGAAAGATGACTTACAAGGAAGGGGTAGAGCCAGTTTGATGCTAGGCTACTGGTCCTCATACCTGAGAGTTTATCCAGAAGATATTAAGGTTAATCATGGTTAGAACAGGCCCATTTGAATCAATGTAATTTATGGAGTTGACTCACTAATCCCCATTGATTTTGTGGTCTTACTCTAGTACGATTTACTAAGCAACAGTATTTTGGCCTCTTTCTTAATTCCAACCTTGCAGGGGGTTATTGCAGTGATACATGTGAACTTCTTTGAATTCATGACGTACTGTATAAATCAGTGGTGCCCAAACTAAGACCCGGGGGCCGGATGCGGCCCCTGACACCAATTCATCCCGCCCACGAAGCCTTTGTCGCTCCTGGAACTTCCGCTTCCAGGAGCAATGAGGGCTTCATGGGCCGGGTGAATTGGCATCGGGGGCCGCCCCCGGCCCCCGGGTCTTAGTGACCGGCTCCTTGAACCACACGATCAGCCCACAGCCCAAAAAGTTTGGGCACCCCTGGTATAAATGATATTAGTGTTAATACATCTAGGTTGTATTCTAGGGTTTTCTACTGCTTGGCATCTTAATTTTTGAAAGATGATTGAATCTGGTAGATTTGGGCAAGACAGTGAGATTCCATTCTTTTTCAAAAGTTTACCATTCTTCTCATTTTAACTCCTCTAGTGATTCAGTGATATTAAAACTTAAATTAATCTCCCAGCAATCTCTGTAAAAAATAAATTTAGCTCTCTGTATTTCTTCTTGCTTTAAACCAATTTAGAGACCTTATTTGAAAACTTGTCAAAAGTTTTTTAAGCAGTATAAGTCTGTATATTAAATTTCTAAGTTTTTCTTCCTCTCTAAATCAATAGTGATTTCATTTTGAAAAGTAATTACTTGTCTGTTATGGTTTGCCTTGCACAAGTCCATGTTGACACCTACTTTTTAAGCTGTACTTCTCCAAATGTATCCTTAAGCTGTATATAAATATCATCTCAAAGACTTCTTAGTGTAGAACTTAGAATTCAAGTGTATGTAATTGTCATTTTCTCTCTGATGTATTTCACACATTTTCCCTTCACCAAAGTATTACCTCTTCTGTGGGTTGCATGGACATGCACAGCGATGTGTTGAACTGAATGAGCTTTTATTTGGATGTTAGCATGCGAGTCTTCAATTATAAGCATTGTTATAAGCCGGTTTAGAAGCTAGTACTCTGCATTTCCTCTTGAGTGGGCTGCTCTCTTGAGTGAACCATTGTAATCTACATAAAACATGTCTCATTGCCTTCCTGAGTGGACTCACAGAGAAGTGATGAGTGTGTCTACCACCTTATTCCCAAGACCTTCCCGTTTGCACCACCCAAAGTTGAAAGTCATACATAACTTCTCAGGACACTTAAAGATAATTAGTATTTTTATTTTACACACACACACCCCTCCAGCTTCCCAGGAAGCAATGGAAGAGAAATTAGCATAATTGAATGAAGACCCACATGACCTGTTGGGTCAGGAGGTAGACCTCTGAAAAATGCACTCTGTTCGTCTAAGACAGTGACGGTGAACCTTTTAGAGACCAAGTGCCCAAACTCACCATCTTCACAGACTCAACAGGCTGCTATCCGCGCCACACCTTCACACCTCATGTGAGCCATCCACCTTACCCCAGACAGGGGACGGAAGAAGCACTTCCATTGGGCTGCTGGGCAGAGAGGTGGGGCCAGCTCTGTGCTGGGGAGAGGGAGGAAGTGCTCCCATTGGGCTGCTGGGCAGAGGGGCGGGGTCAACTCTACTGGGGCAACAGTGTGCATGCCCACAGAGAGGACTCTGAGTCCCCCTCTGACACGCGTGCCACCACTGATCTAAGATATTCATGTCTGTCTGACTTCCTTACTTGACACCCATGTCTCTCTGGCCACTTTATCACCAAGCAGTACCATCCATACATAGTCTCTGGCACTACACACCAGCACAATAGCACCACAAACTGACAGCAGGAAGCAAAGCGTATACTTCAAGAAAAGAAGTTGAGCTGGAGACTACAAGTCATGTTATGTTTGAGAAACACAGAATGGGCAAGGAATCAAGGTTACAGAGTGCCTAGAAACTAAACTATGCATCAATTTTAGTGATGGAATACATAAAATAGCAGCACAACTTACTTTCTCAGTCACACAAATGCAGTGGATACAACAAAACATGTGCATCTTTCCTCTCTTTGCGTAAAGGATGCTGAGACATAAATGGTAGGAAACTGTAATGTTCTCATTTTCTGTTTATATTTATATTTATATATTTATTTATTACATTTCTATACCACCCATTTGGGTGGTATCCCACAGGGGCGGGGTCAAGCAGATATCAAATAACATAACAGAATACACAACAAATCAAAACAGACAACTGACAAATACATCTCAAGATAAAATAACTTCTTGAAGCAGTTGCCTGATAACTAAATCTTTTATTCCAGCCCAGATAACATGGGACTCCTTGACCCATCCACCAGTGATGGACGAGTGATTTTCTTCCTGCCATGGCAAAAGATGACCATTGCTGGCACTACAGATACTGCAACTGAAGTCACGCATCATCCAATTCCTACAGAACAAGATATCAACTTCATTTTAACAGAAGTACGCAACTATCTTAGCTGTGATGTTGAAGGTAATTTTCAATGGTAATTTCAGATATCCTGGTATTAGAACACATCTAGATTGGTAAATATGTGTCCATTAAAGTTTGGCAAACTCTTGGATGACATTGTTTCAGATATTCTTGGAGAATTCTCCAAGGCCAAAATACCATTCAACAGGGCTGTCCAAAATCAACCCAGGCTGATTCAATAAGCATGGAATCCAGTTGTTTGTAGAATGTGGCAAAGTAAGAAGAAAATTGTCTGAAGAATGAGATGAAGATAAGAGAAAAATTCCTGAGAATTGTGGAGCAAGAGTGGACTGGCTTTGTTTTACAATGGGAATGTGGTACTTTATCTGGCGGGGGAGATTGAGACGCTGCCCTTTGTCTGATAGGTGACCACAAGGGATCACCACACAATTTGATTTCCCCCTCCCCCCCTTTCTGGTTGAAGTGCTGAGTAGAGCTTTTCCACCTCATCCAAGAACCAAGCGTTGCTCTCCTCTCCCCCACACTGGGGAAATGGGAGGAGGAGCATCTCAGCTGATGCTTACAGGTATGCTAGGTCAGGATTCATATGGCTTCTTTAAACAACATCTGAAAGCTGCCAGGTTTGCTGCTCTCCTCTTTACCTATCGAGGGAAGAGGGAGGAAGTGCAAAAAGCTCTCAGTTGGCACTTGCAGCTGAAAAGAACTATCTTGGAAAGGAAACCACACTGTTTTCAGCCACTGGTAAATCTAACATAATTACTGCTCATGATCAAATAATTGCAGACATAATTTATATTTGCATTCCATCAAAAAGAATGGGGTCTTAATAATCTTATTTATAACCAGAAGGATGTTGTTTTATCCATATTGCTTTATTGGATTTAATAGGAAGTAAGCATAGGTGATGATTTTTACGACAATACAAAATACAGTAATACCGCGGATAACGTGAGTACCGTATAGCGTGAAAACCGCATAATGTTACAAGATTTTCGGGAAAATCTTGTATCGAATAATGTGATTTTAAACGTTATCCGATACAGTCGTTCTTAGCAGCAGGGTGGCTGGAAAGCTAAACAGGGTTCTCCGTTCAGCTTCCCAGCCACCCTGCAGCTACGGAGGCAGGGGTGGGGAGGCTGGAAAGCTGACGGGAGGCTCCCCCGTCGGCTTCCCCAGCCACCCCACAGCTGCGGAGGCAAGGGTGGGTGGCTAGGGAAGCCGACAGGGAGTCCCCGTCAGCTTCCCCAGCCACCCTGCAGCTGTAGATCGGCTCCTCTGATCTCTCTGGAGCAGGCAGGGGACACGATCCAAGCTGTTTCTGGGCTTCCCCGACGTCCTCAGCCAGTGCAGCAAGCCAGAATGTCGGGATTCGAACCCTGACATTCTGACTTGCTGCACTGGCTGAGGACGTCGGGGAAGCCCATAAACAGCTTGGATCGGGTCTCCCCACCACCCTAGACCCGGCGGGGGGGGGGTCAGAGCCCCCAAAATTGGTAAAAAAACAATTTTTAACCAATTTTGGGGGCTCTGACCCCCCCACGGGGTCCAGGGAGGTGGGGAGACCCAATCCAAGCTGTTTCTGGGCTTCCCCGACGTCCTCAGCCAGTGCAGCAAGCCAGAATGTCAGGGTTCGAATCCTGACATTCTGGCTTGCTGCAGCCTCAAAGAGGGTGCGGGAACTTCAAAATTAGCGCGCATCGGGTCTCCCGACCTCCCTAGAGCCAATGCGCACTATTTTTGAAGTTTCCCCACCCTCTTTGAGGCTGCAGCAAGCCAGAATGTCAGGATTCGAATCCTGAGATTCTGGCTTGCTGCACTGGCTGAGGACGTCGGGGAAGCCCAGAAACAGCTTGGATCGGGGAAGCCCAGAAACAGCTTGGATCGGGATGTTTTTTTTTTTACCAATTTTGGGGTCTCTGACCCCCCCCCCCCGCCGGGTCCAGGGAGGTGGGGAGACCCTATCCAAGCTGTTTCCAAAGTTCCCCCACCTCCCTGGAGGCTGCAGCAAGCCAAAATGTCAGGATTCAAATCCCGACGTTCTGGCTTGCTGCAGTCTCCAGGGAAACAGGGCTTTTTTTTAACTTTGTGTGATCAATGTATCGCACAACGTTAAAAACCAGATAACGACGGGACTTGTGGAACCAAGTCATAACGTTATCCAGGGTACTAGTGTACATTTGAGAATCATAATCTCAGTTTGAAGATGTAACCCATCTGTCTTCCATTACTTCAGGTATTTTTGTTTAACTACTAGAAGCCAGTTCTGTTGTATTTAGTCTCTGTGGAAGAAGCTAAAGCAATCCAAAGACACCCCCGCCCCCTTGCAGGGTTTGCCAGTGATAAGCTAAAGTGATACATGACCTTTTGTTTGCTTTAGAACATTGGAGATTTTGATGATTGTCCAATCACTGAGAGATGCAAAATGCTTCAGATTTCATTACCAAATCCCTTAAATGAGGGATTCCCAACCTAAGGCCTGTGGGCTGGATCCATCCCATGGTGTCTTTTCATGTGCCCCCATCCCCTCCTAGGGAATTTGAGAAACAAAATGGCCACCCCTTTGAAGCTGTTAGGACAAAATGGCCACCCCCATTGTGCAGGCAGGACAAAATGGCTGTCAGGCACTTGAAGCTGACTGAGAGAACGTGACCCGGCCCCTGGCTTGAAAAGGTTGGCAACCCCTACCTTAATCATCCAAGTTTTTTTAAAAAAATACAGCACCACTACTATTACCACCACTACTACCATGTGTAATCAAGTCAATTCTGACTTATGGTGACCCATCTCAGGGTTTTCTAGATAGAGAATACTCAGAAGTGGTTTAACATTTCCTTCTTTCGGGCCACTAGGGGACTGTGCAGCCTGCCCAAGGCTACACAAGGCTGGCTCTTCTCCCAACCTCTGGTTCCGTAGCTAGATTAAACAATTCTATGAAAAGGCATGAACTCTGAGTTGTCTTTTATATCTATTAACAGAGTCTGAATATTCATATTCAAAGATCTCCTCTTCACAGACTGAAACTTCTAGATTGCTTGCTTGTTCTTCCTTGAAATGAGTAATTGATAGTTCTGTTATTGTTTGTAGCCATTAAAGAAAAATGGTCTACAGGACGAGTGGGGAGGGAACTCTATCATTAGGTCCTATGAGCACAAATTAATAATAATAATAAAAGTGGTGGTTTGTCAGACAAGGTGATTGGTTCCAAGCTAGAGCTTGGAGGATTGATTAAGACAGGTATTTATTTATTTAGTTTTGCAGAGCAGTTCTGCAAAAGTAGTTTTCATGAGCATTTAATGTCTCTGAAAGTCACCAACCTGGGCTGCACACTGTTTTCCACGTGTGTAATTAGTCGTGTTTATAGATTGTCTGTTAGAGAATTAACAATTGTGCTGGCCATATCAACTCACTGCAGACCTGCCTTTTTGCTGCCAAAGACAGTGGCAGGGTTATCAACTTACACAGGCTTGGATGTGTTCCAGCTGTTTAATTATAGTGTCACACATGCTGCTTTTTCTAGTTTCATTAATTTATAAATGTAATATGGTATCTTATTTCTGTGATTAGCACTTCATTTTGGTGGGTTAAACATGCTGGTGGAACAACATTGATTTCTCTGATCTCCCCTCTCTTCTTTCAGGATATTTTTACAAGGCATCATTGATTTTTCTGTTAACACTCCCAGAAAAGCAGTATCTTTAAAATAACCCCACCGGCACATGTACTTATATATGCCTTGGCGGAAGATGGTTCTTGTCCACTCTTAAGTAAAACCCATGACATTGTTTTACAGATTTTCTTAGTTGTGGTTTCAATTGGGAGAGAAAAGTAGTTAAAATACCTGCTTCATAGATGGGTAGAGATAAGGAAGAGAAGGTCTGTTTTGGGGAGTGATTATCTAATTTACTGTCAAGAAAGGCACATGTTGACCACATTTTCCTATACCCTGGCAGTATAATAATTCCACTGGCTTCTGCTGTTGTCATCTTACATTGCTGTCTCCATAGCTGTGCCATTTTAAGGTTAAGACAGGTCTTTTAAGTTTGCATTCTTACTTTCCCCTTTTTTATTTTGAGAAGAAAGAATATCTTTTTCCTCTCTCACAATGGCAAATAGTAATGTCTCGTGCTACCAATTGGTTAAAAGGTCTGGCTCACAGCTTATTCATTTTAAGAGAAAAGCAGCACACTGTTTCCAAGGGAAAACCTCAGATATAAAACCCAGTGGCAGAAGGACCCTGGCTGTTCCATCTTAATGACAAGTGAAAAGTAAAGTATTGTTTGAAATTGGCTGCAATGACACTTGCTTAACCCCTTGGGGTGGTCCAAAGAGTAACTTGAATACAGTAATACCCCGGATAACGATTGCATCGGATAATGCTAGAATCGGATAATGATGCAAGGTTTTTTGGGGAAAATTGCATCGGATAACGATTCTTTAGTGTTATCCGAGGCAATGGTCTGTGGGGGTGGTGGTTTGGGTAGAACTTCTACCCAAACTACCCCCCACCCACAGTTATCTCTGCGACTGCAGAAGGGTCAGGGAAAAGGCACGCGCCTTTCCCCCCGACCCTACTGCAGTCGCTGTGAATGAAGAAGGGGTGAGGAAATCCCCAGCGGCGCGCTTAGGATTCCCTCATCCCTTCTACATTCACAGTGCTTGTAGCTTGGAATGCAAGAAGGGGGGAGAGGCGCTATCTCGCACCTCTTTCCCCCCCACCTTCCTGCACTCCAAGCTAGCGCTGTGCTGGGTGGGTGGGGAATACCCACCCTACCCCACAAGGGCAGTGATCCATTACTGCCCTTGCAGGGTGGGGTGGGTATTCACCCCATCCCATCCAGCACTAGCTTTAAAAGCAAAATGATCCACAGGAAAAGAGACATCTTCTCTTTTCCTCTGGATCTTTTTGCTTTTAAAGCTAGCGCTGAGTGGGGTGGGTGGAGGGGAATACCCACCCCACCCCACAAGGGCAGTAATGGATCACTGCCCTTACGTGGGGTGGTGGTTATTCCCCCACCCCCACCCCCATCCTCCAGCGCTAGCTTTAAAAGCAAAGAGATCCAGAGGAAAAGAGATGAAAAATACCAACTCCAGGGAGGCTGGGAGACCCCATGCGCACTATTTTTGAAGTTCCCCCACCCTCCTGGAGGCTGCAACAAACCAAAATGTCAGGATTCGAATCCTGAAGTTTTGGCTTGTTGCCGCCTCCAGCGAGGTGGGGGAACTTTGGAAATAGTGAGGATTGGGTCCCCCGACCTCCCTGGAACCAGCAGAGGGTCAGGGAGCACGAAATGGGTAAAATAGTTTTTTTATCCATTGCGGGCTCTCTGACCTCCCAAAATGGGTTAAAAAATGGACATTTTCTTTTACCTACTTCGGGGGACCTGATCCAAGCTGTTTCCAAAGTTCCCCCACCCTCCTGGAGGCTGAAACAAGCCGAAACGTCACATTTTGGCTTGTTGCAGCCTCCAGGAGAGTCGGGGAAGTCCAGAAACAGCTTGGATCGGGTCCTCTGATCTCCCTGGAGCTAGCAGGGAGGTCAGAGAGCCCAAAATGGGTAAAAAAAACCCAAACGTTTTGGCTTGTTGCAGCCTCCAGGAGGGTGGGGGAACTTTGGAAACAGCTTGGATCGGGTCCCCTGATGTGCCCAAAACCAGCCGGGGGGGGGGGGTCAAAGAGCCTGAAATGGTTAAAAAAAATGGGACTTTTAAAAATCCATTTTGGACTCTCTGACCTCCCTGCTGGCTACAGGGAGGTCGGGAGACCCGATCCGAGCTATTTCTGAAGTTCCCCCACCTCCTGGAGGCTACAACAAGCCAAAATGTCAGGATTTGAATTCTGATGTTTTGGCTTGTTGCAAAATGGATAAAAAAAGGGATGGTTTTTTAAAAAACCATTTTGGGCTCCCTGACCCCCCTTCCAGCTCCAGGGAGGTCAGGGGACCCGATCGAAACTATTTCCAAAGTTCCCCCACCTCCCTGGAGGCTGCAGCAAGCCAAAACGTCAGGATTCATATCCCGACGTTCTGGTTTGCTGCAGCCTCCAGGGAAACAGGGCTTTTTTTAACGTTGTGCGATCCATGCATCACACAACGTTAAAAACCGGATAACGACGAGACTTGTGGAACCAAGTTTCATTGTTATCTGAGGTACTAGTGTATTGGATCAAGAGGTCTATGTGGGATTTCAAATCCTGGCCTTTATAAGTAAATTGGCACTTTGTTGCTTCAGGATCAGAGGGAGGAAGGCTGCATGAAAACTTTGAAATATATAAAACAACTAAACATGTTGAGCCTCTTAAAAGCCTTTGAAAATGTTTAAAATATATTTTCAAAGTGCCATAGCATTACATCGATGTTACAGCTGAAGAGACTGGCAAGATACAAGAAGTGCAGGTCAAGAGCTGTGCTTGTGCCCATACAGACACCACACTGCACATGCCCAATTGCTGCCAACTGTGCCTCCACCACAGTTGCCGTATCATGGCTCAACTGCCTGAATAAAGGGATGCTGTAGGATGGCCGCCACTGTCACACCTTGGCGTTTATAGCCTGTGAAGGCTGCTTTGGGTGTGTGTGGCCATGGAGGAATACTGTTCCAGGAGGGTACTAATTCTTCTTTTCACCTGCAGTGAGGAGGGGAGATGTACTGGCAGCATGGAGTGGGATTCGACCTCTTGTGACTGACCCCAGTTCTAAAGACACTCAATCCATATCACGGAACCATGTTGTACATGTCAGTGACAGTGGCGTTGTGACTATAGCAGGTAACTAGCTCTCTCTCTCTCTCTCTCTCCCCTACACCAGGGGTTCCCAACCTAAGGCCCCTGGGCCGGATCTGACCCATTGTGCCATTTCATTTGGCCCCTGACCCCTCTGAGGGAATTCAATACACATAATGGCTGCCCCTTTGAAGCTGTTGGGACAAAATGGAAACACACAAACACACCATCATGCAGGCAGGGCAAAATGGCTGCCTGGCCCTTGAAACTGACTAAGAGAGTGTGACCCAGCCCCTGACTTGAAAAGGTTGGGAACCCGTGTCCTACACAGAAGAGGCAAGCAGGAGCAAGGATTTGTCTCCAGATGGAATTGCTGCAGAAGGCAGTTTGAGTGGTCATCCTGTGATGTCAAGGGGCTTGGCTCTATCCCAAACCTCATTTAGCTATGTGGAGGGCTGTTTCCCTCCACCAGTTCTCCACACTTCCTGTAACAACACTTAAAAATGCCATTGCATCCTATTACAGTTGATGGATTAAGGTACTTACACTATGTGTACAGTGGTACCTCATACAACAATTTTAATCTGTTTCACGGGGTTCGTTGTTTTCAAAAAAATTGCTATACAATACATGCATTGTATAGCGATTTTCCCTATGGGATGCAGGATTTTTTTGCCAAGTGGTTTTTCCCATTGAAAAATTGTTGTATGATTTTTTTCCATAGGGAAAATTGTTATGCGGTACACCATTCACCCCCCCCCCAATTGTTATGCAATTCCGTTGCTATATGGGACAATTGTTGTATAAGGTTCCACTGTATTTTTTAATTTTCACAGGTGGGAAATGGACAACTTATCGTTCAATGGCACAGGATGCAATTGATGCTGCTGTAAAAGCTCATGGTTTCCAAGCAGGTCCTTGTAGGACTGTAGGACTCGTCCTGCAGGGTGCAGAAGGTTGGAGCCCTACCCTTTATATCCGACTGGTTCAAGACTATGGATTGGAAAGTGAGGTAAGGCCTGTGGTATCATTAATATGGTACAGTGGAACCTCGGGTTACAAACACCTCGAGTAATTTTTGAGTTACAAAAGGAAATCCATTGCAAATAATTGCCTCAAGCTACAATTTTGATCAGAAAAAATGTTTCCAATGCATTCCTATGGGAAACCACATTTCGAGTTAGCAATTTTTGGTAATACAGGGTGCGGGAGCATAACTTCCTGTTTTCAAAACTTAATAAAACCCATTGTATGAATCAGAAAATTTTTATTTGTTTTTTGTAATGTAGGCGCATACCTAAAGTTTTGTTTTACACAGTTTTGAAGATCAAATCAGGTAGGTGACATCCCCCATTCTCCATACACTGAGTAAACCGATTTCTGGCGTTTGTCATGACTCTTTCCAGCATAGCAGGCTGTATGCTGGGTTGCGATCACTGAACAACCGCTCGAAAAGTAGGCCCCAACGGCAAACGCACGCTCCACACTATTCCAACGCATGATGGTGACTGAACTGTGTCAGGACAAAACTTTACAGTCCCGCCTCTCGAACGAGACCACTAGCGCTCTGCTAAGACATCAACAGACTGAATTGCGCGCATTTTAAAAAAGGAAGTTATGCTGTCGCACCCTGTATGAAACATCTTGAGGAACGAATTAATTTCGTAGCTCGAGGTACCACTGTATAAACAAACAGAAGGCCAAACAGTTTGGTTCCTTAAAGCTGTGAGTGCCCCCCACCCCGAAAGATGGAAGACCCTGTCCTGTCCAATGAGAGATGATGGAGGGGAAAACCATCCCACATTCTATTGAAGCTTTTTTGGAAGAGGATATGTTGAACTGGACTTCTGGATTACAAGAAGAGCAGAGACCATGAGTCCTTGGGCATTGAAATTTGTGAATGAACCATTTTTGAAGTACTCTTGAGGTCAGCAAGGAGAAACAAACAGGGAGGAAGAAGGTTGAGGAGATGATGATGAAGTGAAGGGAGAGGCTATACTAAGGCAGAACTGCTTGGAGGATTGTTAAGGAAAAGGGAAATGGAAGAAATATTCTTCTCTTCTCTCAACTGATTGAGTCATAGCCTTTTCTTTGGGATGAAGTTTCTTTTAAAGGTTGACAGAAAGAAGTTAGTTATAAATGATGCTTGAATTATTATTATTTTTAAAATGGAGACCTAATTTTTTTTCCCTTTAAAAATGTTGGGGAGATGCCAATTTGTTACACTAGCTACTTTATAAACCCAGTTTACATAATATATCTGATGTATCTGTGAATGTGCTCTCTTTTATCTATGACAGCTTGAATTGAGTGGCTTTTCAATTCTAAGGAAATGTATTCTTGAGGCCAGATCACAGAAGCAAAAGCCTGAAGCATCATTAGTCACTGTTCAGTTGCAACATGCATAGGCAGCATTAATGCTGCCCTCAGCATTACCAACATCAGGAGTTGCCTCCTACACAATCCACACCTGATGCTTTATTAGTTACAGGCAATAAGAGAACTGACAAGAATGGCGCATGTTCTAGGTAGAATGCCAAGGCACTTAACCTGCTCTCAATTCCATAGGTGGCCCAACACCTTGCAAATACGTTTGGAGACAAGGCTTTTGAAGTGGCAAAATTAGCCCAGGTGACCGGGAAGAGGTGGCCTATTGTGGGAAAACGCCTGGTGTCAGAATTTCCTTACATTGAGTCAGAGGTATGACTGAGCTCTTTGTTTTTCCTTCCGAGTTTGCTTCTTTGTGGGGTTTTTTTATGCTCACTGTTTTCATAGTGAAAGACTTGTGATCTAGTTAATTCTGCTAATAGTTACTGAAAGGTTTAGTAGTGTAGTCACACAAGAAGGTGAACGGTAAGCTGAGAAGTCCCTTTCTTTCTTCAGTTTAGGAATAAGAATACTTTACAGATCTGTTGTAAAATGAGAGGAGGGGAAAAACATTCCAAAGCAGTACAAATGTATTTTTATTTTCATTATCTTTACCTCCCTGCATAGGGGGGAAAAGTAGGGGAAATGTAGGAGTCTAGAAGAGAATGGCTTTTAGGACCAGGTGAATGGGAAAGCAGCAACTGGGAGTAAGCAGCACATCCTGTGTATGTATATGCCTGTACATGTATGAACTTGAAAGGGTGCATATTGGAACCAGGGCCCTACATTCTGCTTAGTGATCAAAAAAGTACTAGCCCTCAATGGCAGATCTTATGCTGAAATCAGCAAGAAAGTTTTACAATGAGAGAAATACAATTGTTTGATAAGGGTGGCTCATCAAGCTATTATGAAAGGCACAGCTGCAGTGACCAATGGAATTGCTGGCAATTCCATTAAGATCCTTGGAAGATGAAGGAGAACTGCTCAGGGAGTATTGCAATGGGATGAGTACATTTAGTGAGGTGCAGATAGTGGAAGATCTGGCAATCTTAGTGTTATGTGTGAATAAATCACCCTTTCTTTTCCTAGAATAAAACAAGAAGGAAGTTCTGAAGGTAGAGTTTCTGATTTCGTAGATAAAATGGGTCGTTCTGAATGCTTCCTTTTTATAATCTACGTCAAAAACAAAGTGTTAATAATGGGCCATTCTAGTCATCACAGATGATGCAATCTGCACTGGATTAAAAAAATTCTGAACTCACTCTTTCAAATATCATAGATTGAGTATGGGATCAAAGAGTATGCCTGCACTGCTGTGGATATGATTGCTCGACGCACGCGTTTGGCTTTCCTGAACGTGCAAGCTGCTGATGAAGCCTTACCAAGAATCATTGAGATAATGGGGAGTAAGCTGAAATGGAGTGAACAGAAGAAGAAGGTACGTGTGTGTGTGCATGTGTGCATGTGTGCGTACGTATGGCTGTGTGTATTCTTTTCTGACCACATGCAGGAATCATTACCCATTTGAATTACTCCTTCTTGAAGGAAGATCATTTCTGTTACACATGTTGTCTCCATTCTGGTGTTTCATTTCTGTGTTGGGGAAAAACACATATCTCTAAAGTACAGTGGTACCTCACTTAAAAAGCATAATGTGTTCCATGGGGTTGCTCTTTAAGCGAGTTTGCTCTTTAAGCGAAACACGATTGTAAGCGAGATTTTGGTTGGTTTTAGTTGTTAAGCTAGGCGACCATTCACAATAAATTCTGCTCTTTAAGCGAGTTAGTCTGTAAGCAGTATGCTCTTTATGTGAGGTTTTTACTGAATGAGAAGGGGTCTAGGAAAAGGATTTTGCATGGGTAATTGCAGTGGCACATGGGAAGGTATTCTCCTGTCTTGTTCCCAGGCCCTTGGAGTTGAAATGCAGAGCTGCATATGGTATGTGTGCTGAAGATAAGATTCTACTTCTTAGGTCAGATGGGCAGTCCTTGCTATAAGTTCTTACTCTCAAATGAACAGAGTCTGGATACAATATAAAGGTCTTCCTTGCTTGAAAGCTAGTCATGTCTGACAATAGGAGGTGGTGGTCATCTCCATTTACAGTTTTAAGAGCCAGTGCTGTCTGCATCTGCAGACGTTTCCATGGTCCTGTGGCAGACATGACTAAACACCCAAGCACATGGAATGCTATTATTTTTCCAACCAAAGTGGTACCTGTTTATCTACTTCCAATTTCTTGGTTTCGAACTGCTAGGTTGTCAGGAGCTGGGACAGAGATGGGACTTCACTCCGTCATTCAATCCTCGGGTCTTGAACAGCTGACCTGTTGATCTTCTGGTCATTGAGTTCAGTATCTTAACCACTAAGCCACTGCAGTCCCTGGAAACAATATAAATGGTCATAAATGTCACAAAAGGACGTTTGAGACAAAAGGAGAGATTTGAGCATTCCATACCGTGGGCCACATAGTTCTCCTGCTGCCTGAAAAAAGTGTTCAAGAAGTGCAGAAGCTTCAAAAATTAGATGCACTAAAACCTGTGACTTGCCACTTAAGCTATTTATTGTAGCTGTGAGATACACCAGTATAAAATTTAAAGGCCATCTCTTGGCTCTTTTGTTAGCAGGCACAAGTCTTGCGCATCGCTGCAAGTTCCACCGTGGATTAAGGGCATGATACAGCCCTAAAAATCTTTACATTGCACGTCTCCCAGAGTAATTATCGCTTGATAATCAACACTTGTACAACTGAACCAGTGATCTAGCTGAAGCATGAAATGCTGCCTAATCTTAATTACCTTGTTCACCTTTAAGCACTTTTTGGTCATCAACTGCTGATATTCCTCTAAGGATGGGCAATTATAATTAAGTGAAAGGAGCCAGTAAAACATTACAGCAAAGGAGAAATTCAGAATGTAAATATTTGCTGTTACCCTAGAGCTCAGCCTGTGTGCTGTTCTCTTTCCTTAGGAGGAGCTTGAAAAGGCGAAGACCTTCCTGTACTATGAAATGGGTTACAAAGCACGGTCAGAACAGCTGACAGATCATAGTGAAATCACTCTTTCCCCTGGAGACATTGAGAGGTAAATATGTGGTGCAAAATACTCCTTATTAGTCACTGGACTCTTTAAGTATAATACAGGGTGGATTGGGTTAGGGAGTTAGGAACAATATCCCTGGCCTATAGAAGTTAAATTGAAACGACAAGTTCTCTTTTGTTCAACTTTACTACCAATCATCAAATTGTTTTCTTGGGTGGGTGGGTGGGAGAATTCATTCTTAATGATTGTTGCACTGATGTTTGGTTAGAGCTTCAAAACATTATTGACTACAGCTTCCAGAATCTTCCAACCAGCAAAGTCATGGGAGTTGTAGTAAAAAAATTTCCCCAACCTCTATCCTTGAAAAACCATAGCTGTCATCCTCCCTGTCATTTTGGCACAAGATCTGTTGGTTTTATCTAGGAATCTATAAAAGATTGCCTATCTGAGACTGTTATAAGGCAACTTATAGTAGCCTTCTTGAAGCTTCACGTAGTGGTGAGGAATATATGGCCCTCTGGAGGTTGTCAAACTGTTAAAAGATGCAGATGTAATGGCCGTTGGTCAGATTGAGGAGACCTGTAGTCTGCTCAGCCCATCTCAAGCAAGGTTCTTCCTTCTTGTGGGGTTGAAACAAACACTGCAGCCCTGTTAATGTGTTAGGTACAAATCTCATTTTTGTGCCCAACGGCAAAATTTGTGGAGGAGGAACTCTAATTCCCAACGGTCATGGAGGCAGAAGAGGCCATGCCAGATGGACTGGCTGTGAAGGTGCACTTTGATAATATCCTCAAGGCTGCGGCAGGAAAAAATGCATTCTCGGATACAAGTTGCAGCTTCTGCTGCCGACAAATATCATGTAAAGTAAAGAGTACTGTAGCCCTGTCCCTTCATCCTCTCCTACATATGGAGATTGATAAGTCTGGAAAGGAGGAACCTTCTACACAAGGAGGCACTCAGCTTGAGTCAAAACCCTGGGATGCCCAGGGATCGGAATTCCAGTTCCCATAGAATGCATTTGTAGGTAGCAGAAGATCTCTGCTTTCAGACCCATTGCCCTTCAGACATAATAGGGTGACAAAATTGGAGTGAAGGGGTCGAGGCTAAGGCTATCCACTACTCACAAGCTTTTTAGACACTTAATAAGGTCTGAAGAGGGTATATATGCATACAAACTATGTCCTCTAACATTGAACTGTGGCTCCCTTCTTGAGCACAAGGAGGTGTTTGCTGCCATACGAGAAGGTGAGATGAAGTGGCATTAAAGTAAGAGAAGTTGGGAGAAGGATGAGTTTAAATTCATGCTGATGATATCAAGGCTTGTGTTGCATGGGTTTGAGTTTTTAGGACAGTTGTAGGTACAATGCTAAGCTTGTGGGCATAAAGACAAGAAGACTTCTATCTTTTAAGTTAGACTACAGTTAACAGATCACTGTTTTAATGCAGCTTTTGCCATTTGTCAGTGTACATCTTTTTCATGAATAATCCAATCTTGCAGATACAAAAAGAGATTCCACATGTTTGATAAAGAAGGGAAAGGTTTTATTACGATATTGGATGTGCAGCGTGTGTTAGAGGTAACTATTTTTATTTACCTTACGTTTATTTACATACATAAAAAGAAAAGCATATCAAAATTGACATGATATTAATAGTGTGTCGTTAATCCAGGCATGTGGGTTTTTCCCTTCCATATTCCTTATAGAGCATCAACTTTCAAATTAATGAAACTGCACTCCATGAGATTTTGAATGAAGTGGATTTGAACAAAAATGGGCAGGTTGAACTCAATGAATTTTTGCAGGTGAGTGCTTTTATTAATTTGTTTGTATATTTGTGTGTGTTTATTTGTATATCTAAGCATAAACTTTTTTTCAAAAAATCATGGTGCTGATGCTGACTTCTTTAACATGACACAGAGGGGAGTTATTGGTGCTCTCAGTGTGAGATACTGTTACACTGGCTTTTGTGAGATTAACATATACAGTAATACCTCGGATAACGCTAAGACTTGGTTGCACAAGTCTTGGTGTTATCCGATTTTTAGTGTTATCCGATGCATGTTAAAATCCTATGGGATGGATCGGATAACGTTAAAGCTCTATAGCGGGGAGGGGGGGGGCTATAGAGCTTTAACGTTATCCGATCCATCCCATAGGACCTTAACGTTATTCGATCCAATTCTCCTCCCCAGATTACTTAACGTTATGTGATTTTAACGTTATCCGAGGTAAACGTTATCCGAGGTATTACTGTCAAGATAAAAGATACTGGTTCAGGTGTTTACTAACCAGTTAAAAATGTTAAGGAGTAGGTAAGAAGCATATTATGTGTGGTCCTGAAGTCAAAAGCCCTTGAAATGGAAAGCTAGTGACTTGCGACCTTACCCTATCAAAACATTGGTGTGAAATCTTACAAAGAAAACTCACACAGACTAAAAAGGTGAATTTGGTCATGATTTCCCCTACCTCTGAAGTAAATAATACGAAGTCTAACTAAGGCACCGTTTGAGGTTGGTTTCATATTTTGGTTTGAAAGTAAATAGCCATAATTGACTCAGTTGCAGGTATTGTAGCAAATGGTAGCATATAAACAAAAAACAGCAACAACTAAGAAATGAAGGAGAAAATTGGGACACAGTATCAGCTTGCTTGAGCCTGTAGTACATTCTCTGTTAGCATGTTGGCCCAAATCTTGTGGCCTAGTTACACTGGTGGTACACAAGTTGTGTAACAGCAGAAAATTGCCACTAAATAACAATTCCCCACTTGTATTCCTCACTGTATCCTTTTTTTTTGGGGGGGGGGGCGCTAGGCATGTGACCAGGAATTCTGAGCAGGGACTCATTGTCTAATAGCAATTTGTGTGTTATATAATATCCCTTCTGCTAGCATAAGTTACACAGTGGGGTTTTAGCCATTATATTTCCCATGATGGCTGAAATGAGCCATTATATGCTATCTGACTTGTAAATTGCTCACTTAACCTGTAAGTGGAAGGGGGGAAATTAATGTGTAGTTTTGGGCATATCAAAAAAATAGAACACATGTCTCATCTTAAAAAGAAACAACACACTGTAAAATTGAGTGCTCGAAAGATGTTGCTGAAATGTTTCTAGGCATCCATTTGAGTCCTTTCATGAAAGCAAAAGCTTCTTTGTTTTCTCTTGCGAGGCAGGTTTGTTTTTGTAGACCCTTTCTTGGTCAGGTTTTTGAAATGACTGCCAGATCCTTCCTGTTCTGTGGCAATGATGAATGCAGAACATGAGATAAATTAATACTGGGGGATTTTGGTCAGTGTCAGCCTTTTCTTCACTGTGTCAAGTTAAGCAAACAGGATCAAGCCAAGGGGAAATGGTAATCGTCTCTCTCAAGATGGTCCACAGATAAGAGCACTGTTGAATCTAAATGCAGAAATTTTCACTGGTTGTCTGCCCTAATTATTTATCTTCTCCAATACGTAAAACCAGCATAAGAATTTAGCTCAGATTTAGTAGGTTAAGTTTATTTATTTTATTTATTTATTAAATTTAATACCCCGCCCCAATCGGGAGGACCCGACTCTGGGCGGCTCACAACCAGAATAAAACAAGAATAAAACCATCACTAAAACGTCAAAGTTAAAACAATCGGAAGATTAAAACAACACAGGGATATATACCAATAAGTTGCATGACTAAACACATTTTCGAGATGTTAAAAATATTGCCGTTTGATTTCTGTCATGTTGATTCTGGTTTTGGTAATCTCATTGCTTGTTAGGGTCCAAAATGAATAGCCTTTAATTTTAGATTAAAAAACAAAGAGCAAGTGTTGTTCAACATCTGTAAGCTTCTAAATTTATAATCATACTTATTTAAAAATTGACCGCTTTGAATGTAGTAAGACTTATCCATTATTAAGATAATCTCCTCTAAAGAAGATAAGTATTATCCTGCTTTATGCACTTTAGATAATATAATAATGGTTTTTTAAAAAAACTTTTATTTTGGTCTGAGAAGCAAAAGGGAAAAAAGAGATACTGGACTAAGGTTTACAGTCTAAAAGATATAACATACAAGAAGAGGAGTTAGGAAGGAGAATAATGGAGACAGAACATACTTAAGCATTGCATCTTATTTAGAAGGGTTGTACAGGCGCTCTTTCAATCAAGAGAAACAAAGAAGCAAGTTTCCAGTACCATTCACATGATTAATACTCATTAGCCAAAAAAAAAAAAAGCAAAAATCTTAGTTTATGGTTTGTTTCTATGAAGACATAAAAACTTGTTTCATTTTCTTATAACTTCTTTTATTGAATTTGGGGAAAGTGCAGCCAGAGGGCCTTAGGTGTAGACCCTAGGAGACCACAAATGGGGACCATCCACCCAGGATCCACACAAACATCACATTTAATTTCCCCAGTGGTGGGATTTTTTTTACTACCTACTCTGTGGATGTGGTATGGTAGGTGTGGTCAGGGGGAAAGTAATGTGTTGCACCCAAAATAGGACTACAGTACTTTATTTCAAAACATGGATGGGTGAGGCCAGCCAGAATTTCTGCTACAGGTTCTGACTGAATCCCACAACTGAATTCCCTTCTAGAGGGTATGTGGACAATTGTGCCATCTTTTGGGCCCCAGCACCAACCATGATCCCATGCTACTCTTATGTTTCATTTGTATTTCTCCCCCACCCCCCCAAACCTACCTCTGTAGGGTACGAAGAGTCTTTTCCAATTAAGTAAAAATATTTCCAGTTAAAGAACAAATGTCACATATTAGTTGTGGGCAGGATTGGGCTTCTTAGGTCCACTGTATGGCCTCCAAACCTGAACTACAATGGAATTACCCAACCAAGTGGTCTAGTTGGGCTGAGTAAGGTTGGTCTCAATTGAGGCAAAGTGAATAACTATTGTGAGAGAGGAAAGGAACACAGACAGAGGAGATGGAATAATAGAGTACACTAGTACCCCGGATAACGTTATAACTTGGTTCCACAAGTCTCGTCATTATCCGATTTTTAACGTTGTGCGATACATTGATCACACAATGTTAAAAAAAGCCCTGTTTCCCTGGAGGCTGCAACAAGCCAGAACGTTGGGATTTGAATCCTGACATTTTGGCTTGCTGCAGCCTCCAGGGAGGTGGGGGAACTTTGGAAACAGCTTGGATCGGGTCTCCCCACCTCCCTGGACCCGGCGGGCGGGTCAGAGCCCCCAAAATTGGTAAAAAAACATCCTTTTTATACCAATTTTTGGGTCTCTAACCCCCCCCCCCGCCGGGTCCAGGGAGGTGGGGAGACCCGATCCAAGCTGTTTCTGGGCTTCCCCGACGTCCTCAGCCAGTGCAGCAAGCCAAAACGCCAGGGTTCAAATCCCGACAGTCTGGCTTGCTGCAGCCTCAAAGAGGGTGGGGGAACTTCAAAAATAGCGCGCATTGGTTCTAGGGAGGTCGGGAGACCCGATGCGTGCTAATTTTGAAGTTCCCCCACCCTCTTTGAGGCTGCAGCAAGCCAGAATGTCGGGATTCAAACCCTGACGTTTTGGCTTGCTGCACTGGCTGAGGACATCGGGGAAGCCCAGAAACAGCTTGGATCGGGTCTCCCCACCTCCCTGGACCCGGTGTGGGGGGGGTCAGAGACCCCAAAATTGGTAAAAAAAAAAAAAGTCCATTTTTTAAAACCAATTTTGGGGTCTCTAAAACCCCCCCCCCACCGCCGGGTCCAGGGAAGTGGGGAGACCCGATCCAAGCTGTTTCTGGGCTTCCCCGACGTCCTCAGCCAGTGCAGCAAGCCAGAATGTCGGGATTCGAACCCTGACGTTTTGGCTTGCTGCACTGGCTGAGGACGTCGGGAAAGCCCAGAAACAGTTTGGATCGTGTCCCCTGCCTGCTCCAGAGAGATCAGAGGACCCGATCTACAGCTGCAGGGTGGCTGGGGAAGCCGACGGGGGAGTCCCCCGTCAGCTTTCCAGCCTCCCCACCCCTGCCTCCGTAGCTGCAGGGTGGCTAGGAAGCTGAACGGAGAACCCCGTTCCGCTTTCCAGCCACCCTGCTGCTAAGAATGACTGTATCGGATAGCGTTAAAAATCGCGTTATTCGATACAAGATTTTTCCGAAAATCTTGTAATGTTATGGGTTTTTAGCGCTATGCGGTACTCGCGTTATCTGGGGTATTACTGTATCTGCCAACCTCACACAGAACCATTTTGTTGCAGAGCTGTATTGTTTAAAATATAAAATACTTTATTTAATTCCCACTTACCTGTTTATTTTCTGCTATTAGAAGTCAGCAAAAACAAAATCTTTCAATATTTAGTAAATTTCAATGTTTGGATTTTGGGGTGAATCTGATGTACCGGTGCAGTCCTTTTGTATAACTAGTTCAGAATGCACTACTGCTAAATAGTTCTATGTTTCTTTGTTGAACATTTTAACCAGGAATTTGTTAAAACCCTGCTGGAAATGTATTATTATCAGAAGAAGAATGAGAAAAAGGACATTTTTTGCTTTCCTCCAAAACATATTACTTTGGTTACATTATTGGATGAAAGACACATAGAGGAATAAGGGAAAGTTCCTTTAATGTGTTATTCTATTTCTTTCCACTTTTCTTCCTGTGCAGGGATCCAAGATTCACCCCTCCCTCTCTCACACACACAAATTAAAACTGGACAAATAATAATAAAAAAAATAATGCAGATACTAAGCTAATTGTGTAGCTCCTTGAGCAGGTCATATTTATTCCTTAAATAGGTCTCCTCTAATCTTCGTCTTCAGTTGTTAAGTCTCTAGGAGTGTGGCCCGTGTACCAAGGCATCCATACAGTGTTGGTGAACAAACAAATGCATTCATCTGGTATTGAACTAAAAAGGAAGCAGGTGCACTTGCTAGGATCTTCTGGTATATTAAATGTAGCCAGAAGGGTCCCTGTAAATGCTTGACCATCGCTAGAGTGAATTATGTTTGAAGTAAAAAAATAAAATAAATCAATCTGTCTGTCTCCTGGAGGAATTCTTGATTGCTCATAAACAGAAAAAGAGGCTAAATAATGCACGGCAAATTGTTCTTTCATCTTTACTTTAGCCCTTAAGAAAGAAGTCAGAGAAGTAAAATAAGGATCTGGCTTGCAGCCTTTACTGTCATGTTGATATTGCATGACTCAACCACAGCATTAAGGGGATATACATGTGTTGGTATTAGTGGTGTGTGTGTGCTTGTGTCCTGATTGTTTTAAATTCCTCCTATACTTTCTCTTATGAGAAATAATAAAGAAGCCCTTGCTTAGTATAAATGTGCAAATAAGAATGTTTGCATGTCAGATATAATATTGGAGATATTTGTGGTAAATGTAATGCAATTTCCCCCCAATACTTTGTAGTAACATGTTTCTCTGGTTAATAATATTACTTCCCCATATTAGGATAATGACCTTTTGCATGTGTGTAGGATTTGTGGCCTTCCAGATGTAGTCGGGCTTCACTGCCCATCATTCCTAACCATTGGATGTAATCATTGAAGCTGATGGTAAGAGTTGAAGGCCAGACTGTGGCACAGGCTAGACACGTGGTTTCTCCCTGCCTCAAACACTACCACAAACAGCAACAGGTGTGTTTGCACATGCACGGAGGTGTGTACAACTGTCGTAAATGTGTCTGCTTCCAGGGTCAATGCCGTGGGCCAGATGGAACAACATTGGGGGTCAGGGCCAGTTCACAGACCATAGGTTGTGAAGCCCTGTTTTTAAGTCTGTCCTATGACTGGCAATTAGAAACATGCCTTTGGTATTTAAATCCAAATTCAATGGGCTCTTCCAGTTAAAACACTCCTTTCTCTCTCTCTCTCTCTCTGTCTTTTAAAGAGGGAGAGAGAATAAATATAACTGACATTAAAATCTTTTCCATCTTACTTCTTCAGCTCATGACTGCTATTCAGAAAGGATCTGTCTCTGGAAGCCGGCTAGCTGTACTCATGAAAGCAGCAGAAGAGAACATTTATCAGCGTCAAGTGATTTCAGTGGATCGAAGTGGAGGTGGACTGTGAGTCTGGGGACTTTTAACAGCCGCAGAATGCATCCTGTGTAGCTGCCTCCTCTTGATGCTGAAAAAACATTCCAGTGCTTTTGGACATGTCTGCCTCCTCTGCACAGATCTGATCTGAGCAGCTGTGCATAAAAGTGCATTGTTGCCATTCTTTCTTTTCCCATTCAGTTTGCTGTGAAGGTGCTACTGCTCCAACTTTATAGGCTGCTGAACTGGGCATCTGTTTTCACTTTCTGCAAAATCAATTGTAAGAGAGTGAGAGAGCTAGGGAACATCTGTGACTCAAATGCAGTTTTTTAGGCTAATTTTTGAGGCTCTGAACTACCCCTTGACTGATCTCTGGAGCCGTGGTTCAAATGATTACGAGTGAAATTTTACTCTGACATCTGCACACAAGCAAGAATAATTTCTTCTGTTGCATCTTCCTCACTGACCAGCTGCATTGACCTGGCAGAAGTACAGATCGCCACAGCATGCCTTTGGTGTCTTAATATGTGAGCTTATTTCCCGCTTCTGGAGAGATGTCTTGTGCTCAACTTTAATCTTATGCTGAGAACTTTGGGGCTAGTGGTGTTTTTTTTTTAATTGCTGCAATGCTGTTTAAATATGCATGACATTAAAACAGTGATCCCCACCCCACCCCCAGAGGAATGTAAGTGTGTGAGCATATAGAATAATTTTGTTGTGGTTGCCTATTACCCAAAATATAAAAGAATAACTTGCCAGTTCATCACAGTAATGCTTAGTCATATTTGGATAAGTACTGAACCCAGTTCAACTAAAATGAAACATAGAAGTAGTGGATTGAAGGTGCTGTGGTCCTGTACAGCATCTGTGATGTATAGATGAATTTCTGAGAACTACACTGAGACAGTTTAATAAGATGATAAGCCCATCAACAAGGATATCTTTTAAAAACTTGGTGCCTGTTATCCCCATATAGAATATAACAGGGTGAGAGTTCCATCTCTGTTCTTTTCTCAGTAAACACAGGTTCTTCTTGGTACACAGTAAAGTCAGTGTGAAAGCTTTAACACATGTATTTGAATCAGATCTTCTGTGTTGGATGTGAAAAACCAAGACACAAGTGGAAAATTAGCATCACAGCTTTTTTATTTAACCAGGGAAACTCTCAGCAGGATTTCACTGAAGGCAATATTGCTGCTTATCCAGTTGGTAAAATCTATTAGTGAGAAAATGTCTTTCAAGTGGTCTGGTCTCCTATCCCCATATTAAAATGGATAAATGGCAACACAAAGTTTCTCTACTTCTTTCACATGGATCAAAAGGGAAGCACATCACAGTCTGGGTGGAACTTTTTGTTGACAGGCTTTTTGTTTTTGTTTTCATCCATATTCAACTTTTTTGTGTGTGTTTTGAAACACTGCATGTGTAAGATTTGCGCCAATGCTTGCAGGCTTAACACTTTCTCCCTACTTTATTGTGTTTGTCCTTGCGAGTGGCACAAAGAAGGATGGTCCTCTTCAACAAAATGTGGGACTTGGCCTTTGGCAGTATCTAAATACAGTAGAACCCCGAGTAACAAAAAAACCTCTGTTCCACAGAGCTCTTCACTATGTGGGTTTGTTTGTTTTTTGGTTATACAGATCAAATGGGGGATACCCCGCATAACGAAAAGAAAATGTTTGTTATACGGGGTTTTCTTTAACTGGGGTATAGCCCACAACGAAAACCCCGTATATCAATTCCCCCCCCCCCCCCTTATGCAGGGCATCATGATTGCCACACGAACTCTTCGTTGTACGAAATTTTCATTATACGAAGCATTCATTATGTGGGGTTCCACTGTATGTAAGAGTGAAATGAGAGCACTCACACAAGGGATTTTCATTCACTACAAGCCCATGATGCAGTACCCTTCTAATAAACAATTGTTTTGTCTTAATATTTCACAGGTAATATCATCCAACTATTTCTATCCTGTTGTAAAAACATCTGTGTAAGAAGAGGGAGGCTCTGTGATTCTTTTAAGTGTTTTAGACTGCCACTCCCAACATCTTTCACTATTGATTATGCTGGCTGATGGAAGTTGCAAGTCAAAAACATCTGGAGGAGCAGAGTTGTCCATCCCTGCTCCCCCCCTTTTCCCTGTCCTTAGATTAAGGTTGCTCAGTGTAGAAGAATTTACTCAATAAAGGAATAATGAGACCCTAGCTGTTCTGTGTGTTCTAGAAGTACAAAGAAATGAATTTTTCCTGCATGAAATGTTGGTGCATTGATCCTTTTTACAAATTTTTTTAAATAAACATTTAAATAAAACAGTATTTTCAAATTAACTTTCTTACCTTCAGGTAAAAGCTAATGTTTTTGATTATGAGATTATATGTAAGTGTGTATATCCATCCTTCATTCACATGTGCGTCATGGTTTAAGCAATCCATGTCTTTGGCATTCAACTTTAGCCAGGCTGGGTGGTGAAATTTTGAAGGTCGAAACACATCTGTGTCCAGCAACTGAAGAAGAGATGTAATGTACACTTTCCACATGCAAATAGATTTCATCTTCATGTTATAGCAAGATTTTCTGTATTATACCATTACATCTCTGATGAGGCTGGTGTAATTCCTGCTTTTCCTCCTCCCGTTTTACTAACATTGCAGTGGTGTCGTGAGCATGCTTGAATATACTGTATGTCAATTTGTTTTTGTCCTTTATATGTATGCTCTTCCTTTCAGATGTGATTACTTTCCCAGATTTCTGCCCTCTTTCTTGCAATTTTTGTCTTATGGCAGAGTCAAACACTCCTCTGTTTCATGCAGGGTGGGATTGTGTGTATAAGAAAAATGACATGCATTATCCCACCTCTCCTTGATTCAGTAAAATAAAAGATTGAGTATCCCTCGATTACATGCCATCCCTGGTTTTTATATGTGTTTGGAAGAGTATAATATGAACAAATGGTAGATACGAAGCAGTTCCAAGACTGTGTTATGTTACATTATTGCTGTGTAAAGACATTGTACTCCTGTGTGTCAAAAAGCAAGGGAGGAAATTTAACAGCAAGGAACCCCGTGGTGGCAGGGGATGTGAGTATGCACACATACATATGTGCATACATATACATATATACATGCCGCATGTTTTTCCATCTGGCACTTTTATGTATTGTGTGGGGTTATTGTTTGGGACTGAACTGTTAAATACTGTGTTTGAGGCTGGGTTGTCATTTTTATAACTGTCTCTGTGTTTTATTGCCGTTATTTATTACTTTTGATATACAGAATGAGCTGCATGCATTTATAGAGCAATAAGAGGATGTATTTAATGTGCCTTGTTTTTAACTGAATAAGAACAGAAAGCATGAATCAATAAAACTGATTAAAATGGTCCACTCACTGGCATTTTGATGTTACTGACAGTTACGGAAATAAAGTTGATTAGCCTTGAACTAGTCCCCCCCCTCCCCGTGGTAAAGGTTAAAACATTTCATAAACCTCATTTTTAAGGAATAATGTAAGTTAGTGGCATTACTCTTTATTTAGAAAGGCAGATTAAGAGTTAACATACAGGGAAGCTTGAAATACTAATAATGATTTTTGAAGCTCTTTTTTGCCACTTTAGTGCTGCTTTCTTACAAATTTTTGCCTTATTCCCTCCGGGATAAAACAAATGACAGTTGACAACAAATAGTTACCAGGATGGACTAATTTATTTATTTTATTTTTCATTCAACCAGCTCTCTTCAAGCGCAGTGTTCTCAGCCCCCACTGATGAATTTTATCATGACTAAAATCAATAGAAATAAATGGAAAAGATTACATAATCCATTTTGATCAGCTTGTATGTCAGGATAGTCCAGCATTGCCAAGTGCTGATAAATGTTCTGACAGGAGGAAAGAGAAGCTATATATTTTCAGTGACAGCAAGCAGAAAAGCTGTTTATAAGTTTTTAACAAAATTTAATTTATAACATTGGTATTATTGTATAGCTCCTCACAGTTGCACACAATTTTTTAGGGTTTCGTGGGGTTTTCCCCCCTGCTTACAGTTTCCCTCCATACATGTGATATGCAAATGTTTTGCTACTGATGGCTAAGATATTCTAAAAGAGAGAGAACTGTAATTTCTTGAACATTATTTCAACCCTTTTGCAAGATTGCTATTCTTTGGTACGCTTTGTTAATAAAACCCTGCTGCCAAAAGCTATAGTGTCTTCACGCTTCTTCCTTCTAAACAATCTTAGGTTTTTTCCCTTATGTGAACATAAGAACCACTATCTTTCTGTGCAGATTTTATATGACTGCTAAATTTAGGATAAATATAGATAAACATTCTGAAAGTTTCTGTGTTGGGAAGGGGGCAGGTCCCTGGCCAAGATTTCAGCCTCAAAACCTGTTGAAAAAGGTCACACCACTTTTCTCAGGGGAAAAAAAAATGAAAGTAGTGTTAGTATTTAAGCTGTAGTGCTTAGAGCGAATCTTGTGATCAAATTTGAACCTATTGCATTTGATTGAAGAAAATTATAAAGAGAACAGCATCTTCAATAATGTACATTTTGCCATTAAATGTGTTCAGTTTATTGCCTGCGGAAAATGAAGGGCTTCTCAAGTTTCCTCTGCCTTTCAGTTTTGTTCTCCCCCCCCCACCTCCGACCCCTCCACCCCACCCTGTTATCCACTGGAGGTATGAAGCGTATACAGAGGCAGAAGAGCTTTCACACTGTACAATATTTGCACAGGTGCTATGATCTGAGGGTTGTAGGCTTCAGTCCAGAATCAATACCTCACTCAATCTGTGCGAGATGCAACTAATTTAGGAGAATTTCAAGTCTGATCTCCCTGCCAGTGTCTCTGCTTTCCGTAAACTGTCAGTGGCTAATTCCTTGATAAGTGGTGCTAAATGGTGCTTCGCCTACTTTCATGTACCTGGCACTTTTTATTCCTGAAGACACGCATTAGATTAAGCTAGGCTTGTAGACACGAACAGAAAAAAGGAAATCTGTTCAGTTTTGAAATATTAAGAAGAATGCTTTTTAAAAAGTAACTTAACTTTAAATGGGCATTTACTTTTAATTAAAGTTTGTATATCAGGGTTTTTTTTAATTTGATTTTTCAAGTAGTGTTAGATTGATTCTTATTCAACAGCTGTATGGTCTCAAGTATGCCTATTATCCATTCTTCACACAGTGTAGTGGTAAATACCTGTAAGGTACATCTTCCTGGCTACAACACTGCCTTTATAACAATAAAATTGCTAGCTACTGTCTGGTTTAAATGCCTAGAAATGCATTTCAAACTCTGGAAAAGCATACTCTCCCAAACCTGTTATCTGGACAAGATATTTAATCATGTTTTCCTAAGGCGTTTTATAATCTTGTTTGTCTTGAGTGGTGTAAATTTGACTAATCAAAGCATTAAAACTGAGACAAACTGGAGGGAGCTGATCAGTAAAAACTAATTTTAAGCCTTTCCCCCTTTCTTAGAGCAAGGTTCTCTTGATTTCTTCTTAACTGGTTACCTGAGAACATAAATGAAGGCTTTGTCCCCACTGAGCTGCTGAGATAGTTTTAGTTTTGCATCTCTACAATTAACTGATTTGCAATTCATTTTTATGCATGCTGAGTTTTTCCTGTCCGAGAGGAGAAGCTGTAAATCTCTGATCTATTGAACTGACAGGAAAATATATTTCATTTTCCCCATGAATCATTTGCCATCCTTATTGCAGAAAAATGGCAAAATTATGGTGTACCATGTTTTAATAAATTACTGCTTTAAAAAATTGTTCCATAACCTGCTTGGAGAAGAATATGGGGAGGAGTGTTAGAATGAATTGATAAATAGCTTGGATTCCCCCCCCCTCCCCTGGCAAAGTCTAGCAGCAGAATTAGAAAATTATTCTAATAGTCTTTCAGGATGTCATGTATTCATATATTTTGCCACAAGTCCAAATTTAGTCTATGAAGCACATTTGCTGTGTATTTTTAATAGATATA